>VDFB02168118.1:135615943-135629201 GCA_007258455.2 Sequoia sempervirens | reverse complement strand
ACTCATTTCCACATGCATTTCACATAAGTAATTTATAAGGAGGTTTTTAACAAGACTCTTAGAAGGAAAAAAAAAATCTCACAACTAACAGCACCTGCGTGAACTAACATAGCTTATAACCTGTAACAATGCATTTTTTGCTAAATAGATGCCTAAACATGAGACAAGTTTGCAAGGAAAGGTAAAATTTCACAAACAATCTAATCAATCACTAACACACCATAAAGAGTGAAATAAGAAGGTAAATTTTCTATTTTATTGATTCAAAATACTCACTATATCACAAGTCCATCAGAGTTACAATACTACTCCTGCTAAAAAAGATAACCCACAAAACCAAGCTATCACTCTTTCAGAAAGAAAGAACTCCCCCAAAACACTATTTGAAGTTACATAAGCAAAAAACAACACCTCTCACACATGTCCATCTAGAAGGTTCTAGGTGGATGAAACAAAAAAGCCAAAATGGAAGCTTCCAAAACCCCTCCAAAAGGTCCTCCAAATCTGCAAAAGTCAAGCTAAGTCCAAGGTCACACTGAAGGTGTGACAAAATAGCCTCCAAAATAGTCATTTCTCTCCAAAAACAGTCAAAGGCACAACTCACACACTCTGCTCATGTCTACCAGTCATAATTTTGTCTCCCATAGCCTTGACCCATGCTACATGTGTGTTTTGAAAACACAAGACTCCATTTTGCATTTAAAACAATAATTTGGTTAAGTGATTTATATTACATCACTTAATCAAATTACTTTACATTTTAATGACAAATGCAAAAAGGCACCACCACCATCCTTGGATTACATTTACATTTGCATATGAATAACATTAAAGTGATTTTCAAATCACTTAAATGATGTTTTTAGACTTTGAAATAAAATGTAAAATATAATGATATACTTACCATCACTCCAAATGTTTGAAAAACATTTGAGCCAAACTCCCACCTTACATTTTGAAGCTATATTGACAAAGTGATTTTACCAACTTCACTTGGTCAACATCTTAAATTTTCAAAGACAAATGAAAGGCTCGATATTTTGGCTTGTATGATCTTAAAGGGCTCCACACGTCTTGGAAGGCACAACCTAAAGTCTTCAAAGCTTCACATGTTTCAAATTTGGAGCACTTAGAATCTTTTTAGAACACAAGGCATATGTGTTCAATATGAAAATATAAGGTAAAAGGAATGCCTAAGTCACAACTTACATTAAAGACCCATGCAACACATTAAAATGTATTCATTTTTTAAAATAAATGGGAAAAAATTCCATTGGCCTTCAATGTAGGGTTCAAATCCTAAACAAAATAATGTGGAAAATGCAAAAAGCATTTCATTTGAGCATCGAACTTTCTAGAATGTTCACCTTCTACTGCCATGAGGGTTTCTTGAATGCTCAAAGAATATGATTTTTGACTGACTTTTGGACAAAACTTTGATGAAATCTATAGAAAACAACAGGTAATGTGGTTTTCCTTCTTTAAAAAATCTGTATTTCACATCATTTTGAAGGCTATTTTATGCATTGAAGTTGGGGCCATGAATACTTCTGATCATTTTGGTGCTATTTCTTTTTCCTGTGATGATTCATTTGCTTCTCACAGCTGCCATGAGTGACTTTCTAAATATTTATTTGGCACAGGTTTGACATGTTACTTGTGAGAAAATAAGGTAAGCCTCTTTCAACTCTTTGACCTTTGTATTATTCCTTCCTTCAGTCAACAAAATGCTAAATCGAGCTTTTGAAATGGTGACTATGGCTGTTCATTTTATGATGCATTTTGGGTTTATTCATTTTTTTCAATACTAAGAAGCATTGTGTGTTTATTTCTTTTGTGAGCTCCTGAGGCCTCTTCAAAAAAAAAAACTTTTTGTATGCAAAATGGAAGAAAACCTTTTTCACTCTCTCTACATTTGAATGGAATCCAAAACTCCAAGTGGGTTCTTGTGATTTTTGTGAAGAAAACTTGATTTGTTGGTCGTCGCCATGAATAAACACATTGGGTTTTCTTATGGCATTTTTTGTTTATTTAAGCACCTGGGTATATGGTATCTTCATTTTTTTTAATACCCTGTGGCAGCAGCCATCATTGTCATTATCACCTTTACTATGATAAAATCGTGCAAGATTATAATATGAATGAAATTGCATGAGAATGATCACTGTCCCACAATAAAATGCTACCCCATACTTAAGAAATGGTTTGTTAAAAAAGTTCAATGCTATTGCACAGTATGTCCATAACCAAAGGCTCTTCACATCCTTCCCATTCCATATTATGTAGTTGTGATGGTATGTCTTCTAGACTGCTCCTGCCAGCTCATGGGCATTGCAACCCCATACAAAAATACATAATGTACAACATGCTTTTTTCTACATTTTGATTCCAATGTCGATTGGTTTCATCAATGAGGGAAGGGTCTTTCTCTACTTCCTTCGTTCGTAACCTAGTTTTGTAGTTTTCAAATTCTTTATCATCCATCTCACCCAAAATTTGTTCCACTTTATCAATAAATGTATGTATCCTCTTGACATGATCTTATTTCTTCATTTTCTGAACACTTCTTTGGTATTTCATGTCCACAAGCATTGAATGCAAACTGCACAGGTTCAGTGCATTTTGGATGATTCCCATAGTGGCAGGTACTTTGGCAATAGTGACCATAGTTCATTTGACTGTTGCATATCCTTTTACACAAGAGAGGGTTGAAGTTGTCAACAAGTTTCTTAGAAATTGCAAATGGTGGGCTCAATGGATGTTGTGGACAAAGGAGATGTATTGTGTCACCCACACAATTCTTATGAGATAAATATTGAAGAAGTTTTGTCCAATGTTTGGACCTTTTTGTCAAACACACTTCATTTCCACAAAAATATATTGCACCCCTTGCTCTCAAAATTGCTACACACAACCTTTTTCACTTTGTCAGGAGCCCAATTCTCCCTTCATCATTGGAATGAACCAAATAAAGTATAATAACTTTATTCTCAAACCCCTACACCAAATCTGAAATATGTCTACAATAAGGACTTTTATGGCTTTCATAGCAGGTATTAACTTCAGCTTATCTCTTAATAGTGTTACATGCCCATTATATGAAGCAAGAACAATTCTTTCACCTGAGGTTTTGTCCTTCAACTATCATCCAATGCATAAGGGCTATCACCATTTTGGCTTCACCTTCACTTGCAACACTGCATTGTTTAAACTCTACATATGAATGAGACCAAAAATACATTGGGTTTGACATACACATAGGTGCTTTTTTTCTCTCTCCTGATACAAATTGAGTGTTTGTCTATAAATTAGGATAGATGGGTAAGATCATGGGTACAAACTCTTCTCTCATCAAGTGTTGTGATGACAATGCCTAAAAAGGAAATTTATTATACTCCACATTTCTTTCAAATAGTGAGATTGCAAAGCCATGCCTTCTTTCAAATTCATAAACTTCAACACTTGGAGACAGTTGGTAGTGATCGCCAATTAGAATAAGATGTTGAACACTTGGACCAAGCACTACCAACAACTGAGGTTCCAAGATCTCTGCTACTTCTTCAACAAACACAATTGATGGTTTTAATGCTTTCAATATTTCCTGATTTAGTGTTGCACCTATATCACAATTTTTCCCCTCTCATGCCTGTAATCTGCTAAATAGTTAGTTAGCAAATGGAATAAATAAATAATGTCTTGTCAAGGATTTAGTCTTCGGGATTAGTCCTCAGGATTAGTTGGTACTTGTCAGTTGCCGACGGTTGGTGTTCTGAACCAACATCGGTTAACTATTTATTTTGTTGTGTGGTTCGTAGTCAGTAGTGTTGATATGATGATGTAATACTACAAGTACATGAATAAAGATTCCAATGCTTCATATACATCTATTCTTTGAATACTTTTACATGCTCAATGATATTTTGTATCTAGTTTACTTCTGTAGTGTATTGAATTACCAATAGTGGAGTAAACGATGCTTGTACTTGTTCCTTTTATTTCACTTGAAATTCTTATATAAGCATTTCTCATTGTTTCATTTTTTACAAAAGCAGGGTGACTTTCTAACTTAGTTTGCATTACTCCATACAAAATGGATTCTTCCCTATCTTTTGATGCCCCTACTATGGCATTGGTGATTTCCTTCCTCATGATTTAATCATCACTACATGCATTCATGGTGAACTATCCTGTCATGAGATGTAGCATGATTTATTGTTGTCCTATAGCATGAGAGGTAGCATGCATTTTTCCTTTAAGACTACCCCAATCTTCATGGTTTCCACAACTACTTGCTACCCCACAAGTTTGTAACTTGGTTTCCAAAACATTTCAGTCCTTTTGATCCCGTGCAACAAATAAACACCATCTCCTCACTTTAATCCTAGTGGGTAGAAACATGCCACCTATGATGGTGACCTAAAAGCTCACCATCCTATGTGATGTGTGGTTGTCCAATAGGATTGAGGTGAGAGGGACTTAACAGTACCTTGGACTGTTACTTCTTGTTGCCCCATATGCCTCATGACATGCCTTGACTTCTCCTTCATTATTTAAGAGATGCATAATTGAACTTGATGCATCTCTGAAATCATTTACTTTTTTTAATAAAATGGATCTTGGATCCACTTAAGATGATTGAAAGACATGTCCAGCAAAATGTACCTTCCTTTTGACATGATGGCAACCTATTGATTGATTCATTGAAAAGATGAAGGGAAACTCTCTTGACAGTTCACTTTTTTTTTGTATCTTTTGAATCTGATAATGAAAGTTGATCAACTAGTGTGATACCATATTGATTTAATGCATCAATAGCACATTTATCATTGATTTGATCAAGTTTCTCAATATTTTATCCCTTTAAAAAAATTAAAGGGTAGCATGCTGGGCTCAACCCTTGTGGGAGCCACATTTACCCAACATGTTGTAACTAGCCGAATCAAAATAGTAACAAGACTTGTCCTAAATCTGCACAAGGAACAAACAATTAGATAAACAAAGCATATCATAGGTGTGTTTGATCACTCCTTTCTTGTTTTTAGGGACACTTTATGGTATGCTACTATTTTAATGCTTGTAGACATTAGATCACACATTTATGGATGTCTTGCATATAATTTTGATTAGGGATCTTCCATTGCTCTAACAACACTATTTTAATCCAATGCAGGAAACATAGGAGTAGCAAGGAGGGTGTCAAACGAAAGTAGAGCAACAAAGCAAGATAAAAATGATGTGAGGCCAAGTCAACGAGATTCATCATTCCACCAGGCAATGACGGGTCCCTTTTCATGTTATATTCAATTTACTTTTGTTATCCATATGTGTATGATTTCTTCTTTACTAGCATTAGGATAGCTAGTATCTTGGCTTGTGAGAGACATTTATACTCTCATGATTATCAATAAAGATTACATTTGCAATACATATGGTTCTCTTTCTCATTTGTCAGTAATTGCAATATTGAAATAAAATGTAATTTGTTTTTTGACACTCTTTCATGCATATTGATGAACTTAGTAGAATATAATGTATCTTTTAATGTTTAAACGAAAACACAAAAGAATAAACACTAAGTTACCTGATTTCAGCTAAAAGCTAAAAATTAGGTAACAACATTATTCATTGCTCTCCATTTAATCCCACGCCCCTAGGCCCATCATTCTTTTCAATATTGAAGATTCTACCCATCTGGATGATTCAATCTAGGCATGATTAGTAGATTTTCCCTCCGCCTCCATCACCTCTCCCCTCCTTCTTGAAGGTTAAGTTTATCCATATCCTCTACTTCCTTAGGTCCCGCTTCACTAGCATTTGCACTCAAGGGTGATCCCACAATAGTGATTTACAATTTTTGGCCAAACTGGACACTGAAATTATTATTATTAACTAAATCTTCACATTCGGGTACCTATAGCAGGTAAACCGTGATGAATTTGAAGATGGTGCAAACTAGAGTCTCATCAAATTTTGTTTGTAGATTCTAAAAATATTTTTTTCAAAATTTTTGGAATCAGATTGCACTTTTTTTTCCATCTCCCACAAAAACTTGTTTTTTTCAAAAAACAACATTTTTAACAATCGTATAACACATAACTTTTTTTCCATGAAGGATATAATTCTAATCTCTTTCGAATTTAGATTTTTAACTGATATCTAGTGCTTCCACTTGGTTAGATAGTTTTTTATTGAATATTTTTTCCTTAATCAAGTTTCAAAGTAAAACTAATTACAATTCAGACATAGCGCGATGTATAATGTGTAACTTTATTTGTATATATCAAAATTCAAATTTTTTTTGTTGGATCAAGGACTTAAATATCTAGTGCACTCATATTTTTCAAAAAAAAATTGATAATCTACTATTTTTCCACATGTGAACAAAGACATTCATTTTTGATGAAAAACCTATGTTTAATAAAACTAAAAAAACAAATACATAACAAAACCAAAACATATTAAAATTATATTTGTAGGATAGCTCGTTCTGAGGAATACCATAATCATTTGAAATAAATTTTAAATGAATTCATTTGATCCCCCAAAAGTTAAATCAAAAGTGATTTTTTATCAGCATTTTGATAGGTGTAAAAGAGACTCATTTATAGGTATGGTTTAAAACTAGCGAGGTTCTATTCAAAGGGGTTTGATCTAAGGTGATTTGATCAAACCCTCTTCAATTGGAATTCTTAAAATGGAACATTGTAAGGCTTAAATCATTATATTTTCTAAAAATATGTGATTTCAGCAAAAATCAACTCCTCTCAAAAATTGTAAACCACTATTGTGGCAGCACCCTCAAACACCTAGTTGTCAACGCTTACTCATCTATCGTTCTGCGGTGATCTCCAATTCCCACTTTCACTCCCTAACTTCATTCATGCCTAATCTCCCTATTTTCAAAGGATTTGAAACAATTAATGATCCCCCCTAAATCTCTCCAATGCAATCCTTAGAAGTAGTGTTGTATACTATAGTTTATTTTCCCACTTGACTAATCGACGTGGAAGCAAAGATAAGGTACGTGGACTTCCCTACTCTTTGAAGAGGGTCAACTACAGTAATAGTTAATTATAGTTTTCAATTAGTGGTACCTTAGAATGTTGAAGATACGCCAATTAATCTTTATTTCCTAGGCATCATTTTTATTGTCTATTATTTGTACTTGATCCTATGTGACATGTGCCTCCTTCCTTGACTTACAGACATCACTCACTCTCCTCAACATGATAATCACATGAATCAACCTTATTATTTTCACTAACCATGCCATGGATTGGTATTGTGTAGAACATGGCATGCACTTTGAGGATGTCTTCTTTTATGCCATGCACACAACTCCAACTAAATGCTTATTTAAAAATGCTAGAAGAGTTATAAAATACTACCAATGAAATATTAGTCTTTATTTACATAACAGACAGTCACTTATTTGTGTAATGAGGTTATATTTTGATAGAATATCTAAAGGTATATAACTATTGTTCTCAACTATTAGTATGCTTCATTTTATTGATGTTAATGTGATCCCATTCATCATTACTTGAAATCTTTGACCAATTAATATATTCATACTTTTTTAATCATGACATCACACTTTTTCCTTTTAAATTTTAGAGTACAAGAGTCCAAGATAATCATCAATAGTTAAACTTTGATTTGTGGAAATATAAGAAACTCTCAATAGATCACTTAATTGAAGGCAATTAACATTGTAGTTCATACATCTATATACCTAGTTTTCACACATCATAATCTAGTGCTTTTATTTTTTATTTTTTATTTTTAGTTAAATTTAATTAATTTATTAATATTTCATCCAGTCACAACTTGATCATTTATCATTCACTTACTTAGGTTCCAATTTTACCCATATGACCCACACAAAATACTTCACATGCAAAACTACATAGAACATGCATCACATGGTTTGTATTAGATATAATTACATAGTTCATTAATATAACTTGACTAATCAACAATAATGACACTGAGATTTAAAGCTAGTGCACTAATGTTATGGCCTTACATCAGGTCAACTCCTGGTCCCCAAAAGGCTTCAACTAGAATAGGTATAGTTGAAAATTTTTTAACACCAAATATACTCTTATACATAAAAAGTTGCAACCGTATAGAATTATTTTCAAAATACTTTTTTATTATTTATTAGTGAATGCCAAATGAGAGAGAGAGAGAGAGAGAGAGAGAGAGAGAGAGAGAGAGAGAGAGAGAGAGAGAGAGAGAGAGAGAGAGAGAGAGAGAGAGAGAGAGAATAATGTAAAGATGAAGGTAGTTAAAAAAGTTGGAGAGAAATAAAAAGGTGGTAAAAAGAAATACAATTTTTAAAGAGAAAAAGAAAGAAAGACAAAAATAAAGGTAAATCAAGAAAAATGTAGATTGAAAGAAAACATAAATAAAAGTAATAAGAAATAAAGTGAGATGTGCATGGGCAAGGTAAGAGAGACACACACAAAAGAAGAGACAAATAGAAAATAGGGAAAATAATTAAGAGAGAAACAAATGAGATATAAAATATATGAATGAAAAAAATAACATAGGGAAAAAGAGAGGTAATATTAAAAATAAAAAATAAAAAGTAATAGAATGAGATAAATAAATACAATACCAAATGTAATTGAAAATTATATGACCTACAAGATATACTCAATCAACCTTATCCAACAACAAAAATATTATAGAAAAGGGAGATGACAAAAAAGAAAAAATAGGATAAATAGGATGGGGAGAATGACAAATCTACATACAAAGATAAAAGGAAAAAAATGACAAAATAATGAAACACGAGAAAGATAAAAGATAGATGGAGAGAATAAACCAAATAGAGAGTGAGTGAGCAAGCAAACGAGGGAGAATAAAGAGAAAGAAACTAAGAAAAAATATATAAATGGGAAAAGAAGATAGATAAAAAGAGATGATTGAGAGGATGAGAAAGATAAATAACAAAAATAACAAATGAAAGAGAGAAAGACATGGGAAGAGAAAATAAAGAGATAATTTTGATTGGTGAAGCCATGTTACATCTTTAAGGCACCTTTGATCCAAAGGGTAGAGGAAAAGATTGCTATGCTACTTAATATGAATGGATTGTTGGTGTATCAATCAATAGGTACACTAAAATCACATTATGATTTTGTGTAAATTGGCCTCCAATTAATCAAAATATTCTAATCCAAACCCCTTTTAAAGATAATAAAAATTATGGGCATCTCTCTCTCTTTTTTATGTTGACTCAAAGGTATCCCTGTGAGCCATACCAACACCCAACCCACCTTACATTGGTCTTACATTTTTCCAAGTTGGGGTCGGAAAGGGGTGAGCTAGGTCACAGGAATAATTTTTTTCTAAGACACCTTTGACCCAAAGGGTAGAGGAGAAGGATGCTATGTTACTTAATATAGATGAACTTTTTTTTTTAGATTCAGGGGTATTCCTACAATCCAACCCAACACCCAACTCGCCTTACCTTGGTCTTACATTCTGCCAAGTTAGGGTCAAGAAGCGATGTCATGTTGGGGAAAGTCTAGTCTCTTGGGGATGTATGCAATAGCCTGCAAGCCACGTGCATCGAGTAAATATAAAAATGTGAAATATAGAAATGGGAAAGTAAGATAGACAAACAGATAGATAATTGAAAGGATGAGAAAAATAGATAACAAATAAAAGATAGAAAGACATATCAGATGATAAAATAAAGAAATAATTTTGAATGGTGAAGCCATGGTTTCTAGATCTAAGACACCTTTGATCCAAATGGCAAAGGAGAAGGATGCTATGTTACTTAATATGAATAGATTGTTGGTGTATCAATCAATAGGTACATTAAAATCACATTATGACTTTTTATAAATTGGCCTCCAATTAATCAAAATATTCTAATCTAAACGCCTTTCAGACATAATAAAAAGGTATGGACTTCTCTCTCTTTCTTTTGTTCACTCAAAGGTATCTCCACGAGTCAACCCAATGCCCAACCCGCCTTACCTTGGTCTTACATTTTGCCAAGTTGGGGTCAGAAATGGGTGAGTTGGGTCATAGGAATACACCTTTGATCCAAAAGGTAGAGGAGAAGGATGCTATGTTACTTAATACAAATGAACTTTTATTTTTTTTAGACTCAGGGGTATCCCTACAATCCAGCCCACACCCAACCTACCTTACCTTGGTCTTACATTCTGCCAAGTTGGGGTCGAGAAGGGGTGCCACACTGGGGCAAGACAAGTCCCCTAGAGATGTATGCAATGGCCTGTAAGCCATGTGCATTGAGTAAATATAAAAATATAAAAATGTGAAAATATAGAAATAGGCAAAGAAGATAGATAGACAAAGAGATAATTGAGAGGATGAGAAAAATAGATAACAAATAAAAGATAGAAAGACATATCAAAAGAGAAAATAAATAAATAATTTTGAACATTTGGTGAAGCCATGGTTTCTAGATCTAAGACACCTTTGATCCAAAGGGCAGAGGAGAAAGATGCTATGTTACTTAATATGAATGGATTGTTGGTATATCAATCAATAGGTACACTAATATCACATTATGATTTTTTTATAAATGGGCTACCAATTAATCAAAATATTCCAACCCAAACCTCTTTCAAACAAAATAAAAATGTATGGACTCCTCTCTCTTCTTCTTTTTTGTGGACTCAAAGGTATTTCTGTGACTCAACCCAACGCCCAACCCACCTTACCTTGGTCTTACATTCTACCAAATTGGGGTCAGAAAGGGGTGAGTTGAGTCACAAGAATAAAAAATATTCTAAGGCACCTTTGATCCAAAGGGTAGGGGAGAGGGATGTTATGTTACTTAATACGAATGAACTTTTATTTCCTTTGGGTAACCCTATGATCTAGCCCAACACCCAACCTGCCTTACCTCAGTCTTACATTCTGCCAAGTTGGGGTTGACAAGGGATGTTATGTTGGGGCAAAACTAGTCCCCTAAGGATGTATGCAATAGTCTGCAAGTCACATATATTGGGTAAATGTAGAAATATAGAAATGGGTAAGGAAGATAGATAGACAAAGAGAGATAATTGAAAGGATAGGAAAAATAAATAACAAATAAAAGATAGAAAGACATATGGGGAGAGAAAATAAAGAAATAATTTTGAATGGTGAAACCATGGTTTCTAGATCTAAGACACCTTTGATCCAAAGAGAAAAGGAGAAGGATACTATGTTGCTTAATACGAATGAACTGTTGGTCTATCAATCAATAGGTACACTAAAACCATATTATGATTTTTTTGTAAATTAGCTTCTAATTAATCAAAATATTTCAATCCAAACCCCTTTCAAAGACATTGAAAAGTTATGTACTTCTCTCTTCTTCTTTTTTGTTTACTCAAGGGTATCTCTGCAACCTAACCTAATGCCCAACCCCCTTACCTTGGTCTTACATTCTGCTAAGTTGAGGTCGAAAAGGGGTGAGTTGGGTCACATGGATAGAAATTCTTTTAAGTCACCTTTGATTCAAATGGTAGAGGGGAAGGATGTTATGTTTACTTAATACGAATAGATTGTTGGCATATCAATCAACAGGTACACTAAAATCACCTTATAATTTTTATAAATTGGCTTCCAATTAATCAAAATATTCCAATCCAAACATTTTTCAAAGATGATAAAAATGTATGAACTTCTCTTCTTTTTTATTGACTCAGGGGTATCCCTATGACCTAGACCAATGCCTAACCCTCCTTACCTTGGTCTTACATTCCTCCAAGTTGGGGTCAAGAAGGGGTGTCACGCTAGGATGAGACTAGTCCCCTGGAGATGTATGCAATAATCTGAAAGCCACATGCATCAGCTAAACTCAGACTTCAAAGTCAAACCCAAGACTATGGGGAGCATACCCATGACTTAAGCCTCTTTCACTATTCGTGTGGGCTCTAACAAGAACCTGGCTTCTATTCCTTCTCAGGAGAGAGAATGAGGGTATGGAGATCAATTTTTTAATTTAATTTAATTTTAGCATAAATAACCCAATTAATATATATGCCTCTAACATCATCAAATGATTGAAAACATGTTATGTATTAAAAATTGAAAGAGAAAACATGAAGGGAATGAATGGGCTTGATAAATTAAATACAAGGAAAGATAATAGAAAAATAGATCTAGAGATATAAAATAGATAGAATGAGAAGTGAAAGATAAAGAGTAAAAAAAAATAAGAGAAACAAATAGAGAGAAAGAGGTAGGGACATGGTGAGACAACAAAGGAAAGGTTGTGAGAGAAAGTCAAAAAACAAAAAAATGGACAAAAACAATAAGAATATCAAAAAAGAATAATTAAAGTTAAAGGTATAAAAATAAAGAAAGAATAACATAGAGAAAAATAAATAAGTAATGAATGACCAAAAAACATAACTAATGAAAATATATATATATATATATATATAGATATATATATATATATAAAGAGAGAGAGAGAGAGAGAGAGAGACACACACACACACACAACAAAGATATAATCATGCAAGCAATTTGAATACATAATAAAAAAAATTAAAAAGACTTCAAAAATATAAATAAATAAAATGGAGAGAGCGAGAGGATTTCAAACATAGAGATGAAGATTTACAAAAAGTGCTTAGAGAAATGATAAATAAAAAAGAGGAAAACAAAAGCAGAGAAATATTGGTGAAGAACAAAGAATTTTTAAAATAGATATGCAAAGAATAAATACAAATAAAAAGAGAGACACAAACTAAGGAAATGTAAGATAGAAATCAAAGCGATAGCTATTGAGAGAGTGTTAATGTGAGAGAATGAGAAAACTACAAAATAAAATGATAGATTAAAAGAAAAAAGAAAAAAGACAAAAATGAAAAATAAAATAAAATAACCAAAGATTTAAGAAAAAATAGATACTAAAATAAAAAATTAATTTAATATAAAATACAAGAATGGAAAGCAAATATTACAGAGAAAAGATAGGGTAATATTAAAAAGTGCAGGCTAAAAAAAGAAGGAATGATATATAGATAAAGGACGAGATGAATTTATAGAAAAATTAATAGAAAGTACAGACATAAAAAGAAAGAAAGAAGGGAGAAAGTATAAAGCAAGCACGAGAGAGAGAGAGAGAGACGGGAGGGAGGGGGGAGGGGAGAGGGGGAGGAAATAATGAATAAATGAAAGTGAGAGAGAACAAATAAAAAATCAATAGATAAAGAATAGTTAGTGAAAGGAAAAAGCAATATAATGAATGAAAGTACTAAGTGAG
>VDFB02168118.1:135508974-135615843 GCA_007258455.2 Sequoia sempervirens | reverse complement strand
AATAGAGACAAATAAACACACTACAAACAAACGGAATGAAAGAAATACATAATAGGGATAGAAAGAGATCATAGGTTCCAAAGTCTAAGAATAGCAACCATTATTCTAGGAAGGGTAACCATTCTTCTATGAACAATTATTAAGCATGGAAAAAGGCAAGGTAGAGGGGCCAACTGTGCCATTAAAGAGGCATGTCAACCCCCTAATTCATCAAGACTTGTAGAGTTGGATGGAGGACGATGTGTAGGGGGGAGAATAACCCACAAACTTCAACAAAGGTACAATTTTGGGTAGTTGTGTGGCAATTTTGGGGTTGAATTGAGTGAGAAGAGAGAAGGAGGGCATATAAGAGTTGGGCTTGGAAATTTGGAGGCACAATTTATGGGTTTGGCATGATATTTAGGGGTGATTTGAGGGAGATTCACTGTCTAAAAAGGGTAGGCACTACAACTATTATGCCCTTGTTGAACCTGGTAACATTTAAATTAGCAATGCAAGATGACACTTTTCATTTTAGTGGTTTAATTATTTGGGGAAGCAAGGTTTTTAAACTACTACCAAAATGGGGTGTAGGGTATATAAAACTTGCATTGATTTGTTTTCATCAATAACCTTGGTAACAAAATATTATGAAATCAATAAAAGCATTTATCATTAGTTTTAACATAACTTGAACCTCTATTTTAGTTGTATGTTCAATCACAATCACATGAAATAATATCATTGTTATGGCTACTACAATACCTAAGTGATCCCAATCTCAATAGAAAAATTATACTATGTTTTTAAGAGCTTATAGAATTTCAATAATAATGACCTTTGTCATGGAGGCCATGATTTGAGGATAGAGAACCCTACTATTAGTTACTTATAGGACTTAGATAGTTACATATATGACTACATTGGTAATACTTTAGTATTTAAATTATGGACCTTTATAAACATAGCTTGGGAAGCCTCTCCATGAGCTTACCATATTTTGGCCACAGAGCAACCTTGAATGCATTTACACCACTATGCTGAAAACAAATTGAACATCTACCATTTTTGTTAACAAATTATATTTTATAAAATAAGTGGGACAATTTATATTTACTTGGAAGGGGGTTATAGGGTAAAAATATGGTAGAGATTGAACACATCTGAAAGCATTAACCAAAATTGTTAACCTTCTTTTATGTTTACGAATGGCTACCAAAAGCCCATGCAAGCTAGGAGCACATATGGTCTCCACTTTATGCACTCTCATGATTAATGGGCATTTCATTAGGGTAATTTCTACTTCACCACATATTCCCATCTTTGTTGATCTAGATAATATTGTCTACTAACTAGAGGAATATGTAACAATTGTTAAATCCCTCAATTTAAGCCTAGTAATGACTTCCATGAGGAAGCTATAGCATACTCCATATTCCCTCTATTGTGCCATATAACTATCATTGCAATAGGTCACCCTTGAAACTAGGAGGAGATAATACTTTGACCCTTAAATTGGTGTGGCCTATGTAAATTCTAGAGCCTAATGATGTATTTCTCTAAGTAGTCTTGTAAAACTAGACTAATAATTGTTGGCCTTTCTAGTAGCCTGTGGTCAATCTAGACCTTTCCATTTGGATATAAGAAATACCCCATAGTTTATTCTCTACATTTAAAAGGTTGTCCATTAACGACCTTGAGGGTATTGTAGTTCAAAAGTCTATGGATAGTGATTATATGACTCTAGCTATCTTTATTCAACTTAAATTCACCATGGAGTGTCCTCTATCCTAAGCCTAGTATGGCTAGAACATCTCTTAATTCTAGATTGCAAATGACCCCAAGTTTAAACCTCCAAGATATTGGAGTAGTTATAGGTATTCTTTGGACCATGCCAATGATCAATGTTTGAGGCTACTGCTATATCTTAGGGACTATCCATCTTTTACCTTTGTCATAGAGGTGAAAAATTGCAAGGGCTACCCTAGATATGATATTGGATTAGTTGAGCTAGTAGTTACCCCTACTATGTAGGTAACAAAGATTAGAGCTAATCATTATATTAGGAGGGTTAGTAGGTAGTCACCTATAACACAGAGGTGATTGATGCCAAGTGCTACCCATATTATTGTTGGTGGCGTAAGGGTGATTGAAGTTAGAATCCACCAATCTAGAAGATTCACTATTTTTGGAAGTCTCTCTTGTGCATATATGACCATTTAAGGTTGAGGATGAGCCCACAATATAGTACGGGATACACCTAAGTCCTCTTCCTAGTTAATACTTGGAAAAACCAAGCCTCCACCCCTCATCTAAGCCCATGATCTTAACTTCTTCATCACAAGATTGTTCTTTGGGATAGCTTTCTAGGTCCACTTGGTTGGGGTGGACGAGATAGTGATTCACTTGGTTGGGTTTTTTCACACCCTCGAGGCTGGTAAAAGGGAACCCAGACAACTAGGATGCTACTCATAACTAGCCAAGTTCTTATTCTCCACGAGGTACTTTTATATTATGATCAAGTACTTTTCATTCCTATAGTACATTGTGATATAAAATCATTAAGTTCACCTTCATGTTCATGTTGTTGAATTTAAATGGTTTCTATATTTACTTGTTGGTTATATTTTAATAAAAAAAAATTGCTCTCATGGCTAGATTTTTACACTTCCTATCTGCTTTAAGATATTTATAATTTTTTCAGTTTATCAAATTCAAGGCATTCAAATGCATTGTCAAATTTGACAATGGCTTAGAAATTAGCACACGATATACAACTATTTACTTTCGTGCTTCCTTTTGCTATTCAATTATGTAGCATATTACATTAAGTTCAAAGAGTGGAGAACTACATATCAACCTTCCCTTAAAAAATTAACAATGTCTATCTTAAAACCTTTCCCTCTGTCATATAAATTGTTTAATAAATCCCTAAAAGAAACAACTCCTACATATTCTATTTAAAACTGTGAAGCTTCCTAATGGATTAATATATCAATTATCATGTAAATTAATCTAGTGTTACTCATAAAGCACCTTAACCAATTGTTTACTAGACCACAATCACTAATTCTATCCATAAAGAATAGAAACACTAAATATAGAAATTATTGATCTACATTGGATAAGAAAGAGATAATACTGACTACACTCTCATTTTCTACTCAACCACTGATGTACTACCTAAGAATTTTGTGCAAATTTTATGTATATCCGTATGTAATGATAATGATGAATACACATTAGGAATATCTCGAAGGCTTTCCTCTCACTGATGTTGTTTGTGTCCTAACTTTGGCATCAAGAATATATACTAAAGTAGCTATCCATGTCCTAATATCTGGAAATCTAGAAGGCTTTTCGAAGTCACTAAAGCAATTTTTCATGTCGTAATACTTGGCACTCTATATATTTTCTTCTAAGCACCTTCGGCTGGGTCATGCGATATTCAATGGTGAAATTATAACACCCTAGTGTAAAAACTTAATTTTCCTACAAAGATGTGTAAACATAGCTAAGCACATCATTGTGCACATGCATATGCTCATAGATGACAAAGTAATGTGGTAGTTTGCTAGTTGAAAATTGAGTCAACTTGATATGAAAATATCTAAGATTTCCCACAATTTTGATGCTTCACCTCCAACTTGTGAAAAGTAGCAAAGGTTGGTTCTTTTCAAGTATGTAGTTTGAATTAGACTCAAAAATTTCATAGTACCTAAATCCCAACATGTTGGCTCATTTCATAGTAAAACATACATTAAAAAGAAGGTAATGTAAACTTAATTCAAATTGAATGGTATTATTAATTTATTATAGTAACAATGATTATGTAATCCAAAAGCATATGCAGAAAAATCAGGGAAGAGAATGCAACCTACTTGGCTTGATGAGGGCCTGGAAGTGGTAGTCTGTCATTGAAGGGAAACTGAATGCATAGTTGCAAATGTTGAATCAGTCTTTATCAAGTTTGGACTTGAATTCATCGATGTTGCTCCGTAGAATTTTAGAGAAGAACAAACATATGCAAAACTATTTGAAAAAAGAACCAAGTGATGTGAATGTTTTATATTTTTCTGTACTATATCTGTTGTTGATTGTTTATGTTGGGCCTGCACAAAATAAAAATATAATCATTTAGAATGAATGGTATTA
Source organism: Sequoia sempervirens (assembly GCA_007258455.2). NCBI lineage: Eukaryota > Viridiplantae > Streptophyta > Pinopsida > Cupressales > Cupressaceae > Sequoia > Sequoia sempervirens. The sequence goes on along the minus strand of VDFB02168118.1, from coordinate 135,611,709 downwards.
TGTGAAAAAATTCTAGAGAGTTATAGGTATATTATATGTTCATCATTTTATCAGATATCTAAAAATATAAATCATATAATGCCTCAACAAAGTAAATGATAGAATACATTAGGTAAACATTGAATACCCATTTTATTTGGTCCATGGGAACAAAAGTTCACTTCTATATGTTGAATTAATGCTTTGAATTTAATAATCAGTATTTTTGAGTTGTATTGATGACTTGTCCAAATTTATGTTTTCCTCCTTGAAAAACAATCTTGACAAAAATAGTCTAAACAAGAGCTGCAATGCAGCAGGAGTCCCTGCTAGATGCAAAAAGATAAATTTGGAAAACCTACACAAGATATTTGGACATAGTACTAGTTCTTGACTTGAGTTAAACATGTTAGGTGATCTAAATCATGATCATTTACATAAATAATACCAAAATATGTGCTACCATTAGAATGGTTGCAATTTTCCTTTTTTATGAAGTTGGGAAGAAATGAAGCTTGAGATAGAGACAATTGTAAAGAAAACAAAGTGTGTATAGCACCGGTAGCTACCAGGTTCAAAAAGCTACCTGCCCTGCATCAGTTAGGAATTATACCATGCAATACTAGTTTATGAATAGTTGAGTTGGAACCCAAGGAGACTGCCTTGTTTTGGACTGATCAAAGAGGCATTTTAAGTTCATCGTAAATACTTAAGCAAGATTTTTTGGTCAAATAATGAACAAGAAATGGGAGACATGAATCGATGCATTCAATGTCCATATTTAATGTCATAACTTTGCCAAGCAATTTTTCTATTTTAACAAGTTTAGAAGAAATGAATCTAGTGCCAAAGATTCATTCATGCTAGACAAAAGCCTCTAGAATCCTATTATATATATTTTAGAGACCTTGGAAAATATTCAATAAAGATTCAGCATTGCTTAAGAATCCAATGGAATTTTTCAATCCTAACAATTGTTAAAAACACGAAGTGAGCAGAGGACCAAAAGCTACCAAAATCGTTTCACCAATGTTCACTAGGTTCAGAAAGCTAGATGCCAGAATTTGGGATCTTAAAACATTCTTAAAGGTTTCAAATCTAGACAAAACATGAAGTTACAAAAAATATTTAGAGGCACCATTAGTTGTTGACAATATAAACATATTAGATTATCAATATAATGATAACTTGGAAGGCACGTGTACTGAAAGGACAGTTGTAAATGATAAACATGTTCAAAATGTGTTTGTTGAAAAGGGTGTAGAAACTTTGAAACAAATGCAAACCAGCCTCGTGCTACTTTTTATCACAATTGAAGACAATAGAAGGTAATGACTTCTAAATTTATGACATTAGATATGGACGTTGAATGCATTGATTCATGTCTCCCATTGGACCAAAAAATCTTGCTTGAGTATTTACGATGAGCTCAAATTGCCTCTTTGATCAGTCCAAAACAAGACAGTCTCCTTGGGTTCCAACTCAACTATTCATAAACTAGCTATAATCCATTTTTATAAACCTGAAATTATTTAAATGTTTCATTTAAATAATTTTAAGTTAGTCTCAAGTTTTTATAAATAAAATGAAAAAAGGGGGCGTTATCATTTTAGCATTACTTAAGTTGGGTAATTGAAAAGCTTTTAATAAATTTTATCTCAAAATTCATGTTTAAATGCAAACAGTTGAAGTTTCTACACAAAAGCTAAGAAAGCAAAAGTCATTGCATGAAATATAAAGGAGAGAACTGATGTTGGGAGCCAATATGAAGCAAAACATCACGTTGCAAAGAAGGGAAGTTTTTGTTAAAGCTTGAGTTTCATGAGGAGAGGTCGAGGTTCTAGGGTTTCAAACCTGGTAAACACCTTCTACACAGCAGTTCAGGATCTTGCATGGCAACTAGAGCGGGGGTGGCATGGATTTTCCTGTGCATGAAAAGGGCATTCAAGATGAAGGGAAAGGAGATGTTCGTAGGAGACATTGTGATGAAGAAACAGGTCTGTGTATTGAACCACCTTTATATAGTCGTCATTGTCATATAAATTCCTATATCCTTTATGATAGAGTTCTTTAGATGCCTACTTTTCTGTTACTGCATCTAGGAAGGTGCTTGTATGACAAGCTTTAAAGGTTCACAAAGTCTCTGCACCATCGGGAGTTTATCATAAAACCTCAGATCTATAGCTTCATCTGAGTTTCATAGAAGAAGTTTTTTATGATCAAAGAAGCATTCAAACAGTTTGATACACGACGGAGCAGTCTTAAAGCTGATAAAAGGCAGCCATCATAAAGTCTAATGGATAGTCACCTTGAGCATGGTAAAAGGTAGTGCTTGTAAAAATGGTCTTTCAAACTTCTGTTATTCTACATAGGCATTTTCTATGAACTATTGCTACAGGAATGATACATGTTCCTATTAGTGCTGGATTTTCATATGAGACTTCTTAATGGAGATGTTGGAATGCGTGAAAGTCCAAATAAAGACAATCTTTGGGACAGTCAAAAAGAAAATCTAAATGACAGAAAGCAGTGTGGAGGAATGAGATTTGATCAAGATATTTGACAATAGATTGTCGAAAAAACAACTATGTACTTTCATCAGGAATACTTCCAAAAGCATTCTTTGATGATTAGAGACTAGCAAATCACCAGATAAATCCTTTAATAATTTAATGAGTCATGGGTTGCAAAAAAGTGTTTGAGAACTATTCAACTTAATGGTTCTTCTCTAGCTGCATCTGGCACCATTGAGCTTTTGCTCCTTTAGATAGAAAAGACAGCCTTCTCCCCCACCTGTTCTTGCTCTTGTACAAAAAATACCTAATGATTTTGATGCTTTGACACATGTTTCTCATTTGAACGTGGCTGATCCAAATTCTGGGCTTGCATAATCATTACAAGATGATCTAGTCAAATCTAAAAGTCCTCAAGTTCAACATACCTAGCCTCAGACTTTTAATCAATAGGATAGCCACTATGAAGGAAGGAGATGCCTCATCAAGAGGATCTGCCTTGACTGTGATAGTTTATGAAGAGGACTTTCCAAATGTAAGAGGACGGTCCTATGTGCAAACAAAAGGTAAAAAACAGTCCTCCTGAGGATATGAAATGCAAAAGGGCAGTTAAAGAAACATATGACAATCATTAGTTGGAAAGGGATGAAACTATTAGAACAATTATCCAAGGGTTTCATAAATTCAAGATTGAGTGTAAAGGATGCCTTCACAGTCAAATGAAACCTTAAAGGGGACAGTCATTTAAGGGATAATCCTTTAAGGGACAGCAAGGTCAAGAGACAATAATGACTAAAAGGTAGCCTTATCATTGTCATAAAAGCTCAGATAAAGACAGTCACATTCTCCAAAAAACAAGTGATGATGGATGGCAGTAGGTGAGATTGCTAGGTGGTTGACAAAGGACAGAGTTTAGAGAAGGACAAGCAAATAGCACAGCCAGTCATCATGCAAAAGAAGTTGGGACAATCATCATAAATCAACAGTCAAATGGAAGGTGACAGTAAGCTTTTAAGATGACAATGCTGGTAAGGAGACAACCACCACTTTCCAAGAACGTAGTGACAGTCAATCACATATACTTATAAGACAGGTGTGTAATCCTTAAATGAGAAATCACTTCAAGTAAAATGCTTTCAAAAGGGACTGTCATGTGATAGAAAATCACCAAGTGTGGAGACATTAATGGAGACAGTCATAAATGTTATTTAAGACAAGTCATCAATCAATGGGTAGTATGGTCAATTCAATGCATAAACAATGGAATGCAATGATCAAGGAGCAGCCTACAAACTATGCCTTCACACTCACCTAGAAGTCTCAAAGGGACAGTGAGCAGAAAAGTAGGAAGTTTGAACAGTTCACCAAGTAAAGATTGGAGGAGCAGTCTACTAGCCATGAAATGATAGCGTTTCAACCCTTGTGAGACAGTGTATAAGCAGGAATTAGTCAATGTGCAATAAGCAGATAAAAGAGGATAATAGAGCATCAACCTAGTTTTCTTTCCATTGCAATGGCAAGCATAACAAGATAACACTAGTTGTTCTTGTGCATTTTCAAAAGGCAATGGAGGACAATCATCATTCAAAGTTAAAGGAAGATGGGCAGTAAAGGAGAGGATAATGGAATAAAGAACAATGGAATAATGATATTTAGTTGCAGCAATTTTTGAGAAGAAATGCCTAAGATAAATGTTTCACATATGTTATCTCGTAAATCAACCATAGTAATGTTTTGGTAGGGTTTTAATGACTCAATAATGGTAGTTACTTCAAGCTTTTAAATGGACAGTGACCATGCAAATTCACTTGAAGTCTGTAATGTCCCCTTCCAGTTGACATCTCTTAGTACTTGAGATTAGCTTATTTTGTGACCCTCGTAGGCTAATGTGGAGGATAGAGGGTCTTGTTGAGGCATGGCTTGACTTCAATTGTCAGAGTTATTCAGTTTGGCTTTCATTTGGGGCCTTTTGGATGTCGTTTGCTTGACTTACTACTTTTAGTAAGTGGAGACACTCAGTGGAGCACCCCTGCTATTTTTAGCAGTATGGTCTGGTCATATGCAGATTCAGTCACTTATCATCCGACTTCAAACGGCTTGTCATTTGGACTTATATTGAGGGAGATATTAATATTTATTTGCCAAAATAAATATTAATTTAATTGAAGTTTATATTATAAAATTGTAATGCGAATTTATGTTATAACTTAAGTGACTTAATGAAGGGGTCGACCATCATGAAGAAGGGGCCATATTTCAATTAAAGATTATAAATAAATGGGCGTCCAAACTATTGGAAAATTAAAAGTGAAATTCAAAGTTTATTTAAATGATGCTTTTTGAAGGAAATCGACTTGTTGAGGAGATATAAGGTTTTCTTTGAAGAAAATTCATCAATGATATGAGAATCAATTTTAGCCAATTTCTTCTACAGAGAAGGAAGCCAAGGGTTTTAGTTTTCTTCTGTATTGGAGAACGAGCCATCTTCAGTGTATTGCAGTTTAGAGGCTGTGAAATATCATTTATTGACTGTCAGTTGAATAGCTTCATTTAGAAGTTATTACAAAGCTTATTGCCAAGTTATTATTCAGGGATGTATTCAATATTCGTCAGGGTTAAGGTGATATCTTGAGCGGCTGGTTTGGTGCATCATCTGGCATCCTTTTTAAGGCCGTACGGATTCATTTATTGTTGTTGTTGGGCCGTACCATTTAGCTGCAAGGCCGTACTTCCTCTTCAAGCAAAAACGCCTTGCCTTTTTGCTGGATCCTGCTTCAGACGTGTCGCCTTGATCTTCTAGAGGTCCTACGTCATTTTTTTAGAGGGAGATCATTTACTTTATGTTGGCCGTACCTTTTTATCATCATTCCAAGCGGCTGCAATAAGTCAAGTTTTCAAATATTTATTATTTCCTTTTTACTTGCATGTCTGGATTTCGCATTTGTAAGCTTTCAAAAAGATCAATAAATGACTCGCCTTTAGAACATAAGCTATATTCCTTTATATTTTGTCTTTTGGCATTTTATCTATTTTTTCAAGCATTTTTCTTCAAAAATTGCACCATTCATCTTATTGCACAAAAACCATCAAAAACAATACAAAACTACAAAACACAAAAAAAATTACATTTGCCATCGACAGTCGGGGTTGAGAGACACCAAGTCTCTTATAGTGGTATCAAAGCTACAATCCTGCCATCCTAAGGGTTTGGGATTCATATGCAGCCACAGGAGGTTGGACCTCACAGATATTACACTTGCAGGAGAGCTTTGTTTGACAGGGAATAGGAATTGAACAGGCAGACGGGTACCATGGGTGACAGAACTGGGATTCCTCGAGATCCTCGGGAGGAAGATGCAGAGGTTAGACACTCTTAGAGATTTAGGGACAGGTCAGCAGCAGGTAGCTAATGTATTACAGTAGTTGACCACGGTTATACAGAGGATGGGTTCGCCTAGGAGACAGTCACCACGTCGTGATGAAGATAGGAGTGATGCAGGTTCATAGAGGATACCCAGGACTGTTTCACGAACAACAGATAGGCCTACCTGCCCGACTTTTGTGAGATAGGAGCCTGATGGGGCTATGGCAGATGAGGAGCTCGAGGAAGTTGTAATGATCCGAACAAATTTTTTTTTGTTTTTGCAATGAGATTACAATTCAACACACACCCGTTAAGGTTAGCATAAACCAAAACGATGTGGAAAGTAACTCTAACGAGAATGTACACCAGGATCCCGATGTGGGCAAGGTGTGAGCATTGGTCAAAGGATCTAATGCAAATGCAAACTGAAGGAAACTCTAACCAAGAATGCACCTGTGCAGACGAGCATATGGTCAGAGGATCAATGCATGATGAACATAATGTAACCCTAACCAAGAATGGCGCCGAGTGATGGCGAGCATATGGTAAGAGGGTCCCTAAACTACTCAACTGAAAGTAAATAGGCGGCAAGCCAGCCTCTTCCACTTATTCAGTGGGAAATACAATAGATTAAATGCAAGATAAGAAAGAGTGGCTGATAGTACTACTAACAGCTTACAATATGTCAAAATGATCATTAAAATCTAGAGTTTTCAAGTCTTCATTGCTGCAACTGTGTAGAATGTCTTCCAAGGACCAAATGTATCTTTCAACGCTCAATCCCAACCAAAGGGACAACTTCCTTAATTCTGATATTTCAGACCTGCAACATAAAATGGTGAAATCTGCAAACAAACCCTCACTCAAATGCTCATATCTCGCTCAAATCTCACTCTAATGACAAGGAATCAAATGCAGATTGCTCTAGGCATGAAGGCGCCCCAAATGAGATCTTAAGACCTCATCAAACAACCCTTAAACTTTTTGCATAGATCCCAAGACTAAATCAGAATGGTACGGCCCTCTTAAAGGGGCGAATTTGCTAGATAAAATCAGAAACAGCAAATAAAAATCTACAAATTTGCAAGATGGGTCGCCCCAAGTAGACAAGATGATATGATGAACACCCAAAACAATATCTTTTTGTATTTTTGATTTATGAATGAAAACTGCCTACAACTATGCAACATCAGCAACTCTATAACATGACAAAATGCTTGAATAACATCTACCAAATGCAAAGAAACTCAACTACAATGCAAAACAACCCAACTACAAGCTAACCTCTCAACTAGTTGCTATCTTTCAAGCAAGAAGATGAGCCAATGCTAGGAGGTGTGCTTTCCTCGAAGTGAGTGCCTGAAGATAATTTAGCAGCATAACGGTGTAGTAAACAAAAGATCCCAAATGAAGAGTTGAGGTGAAGAGAACCATCTAGAAGCTTCAAGAAGGCGCCACAAAACCCTAATTTTGAATTCAACATTTCCCTCCAAAAGAAGGCGTCCTTTTCCTTTTAATGAAATATTTCACTTTTTAAATAAAAGTCAATCCTCAAGTAGGCGTCCCTTTCATTTAGCTCAATTTTTGACTTTTAAAACATAATTTATCTCACAATGACGCCCTGACCCTTTAAGTCCCCTTTTTAAAAACAACATAAAGTTGTACTGCTAGGCAAGGGGGGATTATAATATTAAAATATAATATTATAATGAAAAATACTTCTCTCCAAGAAAAATGCACCCAAGGCCACAAACTGAAGTGCTAGCTGAACCAACTGAAGAAGAAGACCAACTGAACTGAACCCAACCTGTCCACTGCTAAAAATAGAATTTACTAAAAATAGTAAATTCATGAAGTTGCTTGGAATGCTAAACTGAACATACCACTGCGAAGCTCTCTGAAAACCCAAAAAGAATCTGTAATCAGAATTCCAAACTTCAAGCAACGACCTCAAAATTAGGAAACCCTAATTTCACCATCCGCATAGCCTACGGGTCTCCAGAATAGGCCAACAGTCAACCGAAACGATCACATCTGAGAAGGGGACATTACAGAAGTGTTCGCTGATATTCTTATGGCAGTGAATGATGAGTGGGAGTTATTGACCCCAGAGGTCAGAGAGAATTACTTTTGACAGGTTTCTCACACAGAGGAGAGAGCATTACAGGAACAGGCAGGATAGGAGGCGTAGACATCAAAATAGTGACCTGAATCACGCCACAAACAAGCTCACTTTAGCTATGTTTAACGGCAGCGGTAAGGTTACAACACAGACTTGGATCAGTAAGCTGGATACCTTCCTTACATTGCGTCCCATGGCTAAGGAGGATGCTATTAGATATGCTACTTTGCATCTTAAGGAGGCAGCTTATGACTGGTGGCATCATGGGATGGTGACACTTCAACATGACTGTATCACAACTTTCCAGGAGTTCGTGGACAGATTGGTGGAACGGTTTGACAAGAAGGATCTTGAGACTTACTTCAAAGATTTGGCCCAATTGAGACAGGTTGGTAGCTTGGAGGCTTACATAGGTGACTTCTAGTGGTTATCAGTGATTGTTCCCAACATATCAGAGAGGCGTCTAGTTGTACTCTTCGTGGAGGGATTGTTGGATCCATTGAGAGGTTGGATCAAAGCATGTGATCCTCTTTCACTTCAGGAAGCGATGAAGAAGGCACGTAGCATGGAACTTGCAGCTCCATCTAGCAAGTTCAATTCCAAGAATACTTATTCATTTATGGACAACAAGGGATTCAATAAAAATAAAGAGAAATCTGATTTTAAGAGTGATTCAAAGGGAAAATCAGCAGCACCCTTGGATCGTGAGACTCTTAATGATTTGCGTAGGAAGAAGCTTTGCTTCTACTGTAAGGGTCCCTATGATGCTAACCATGATTGTCCTTTACGGCCTAAGGGTAAGGCCAATAGAGTTATGTGGGCTTATTATGAGGATTCGGAATCTAAAAATTCCGGACAACAGGAGAGTTCTGAGGAGTTAGAGTCAGAGGCTTCAGAGCCTAAGGTGGAGGCAGAGTCAGAGATCCAACTCCAGGAGGCACGGTTGTCTAGCATACAGCAGGAGGGATCTTTCAGACTTCATGGAGTTTTGGCTGGTCAAAAGGTTATCACCCTTTTACACACAGGTGCCACCCATAATTTTATTGATGCCAGATTTGTGGAAAGGCGTGGGCTCATAACCGAGGAATTTGAGGGCATTCGGGTTAAGGTGGCTGATGGTTACACTCTCAAGTGTGACCATATGATTAAGGATCTTCCTTTGCGACTAAATAATTATGAATTCAAGGCTGATTATTATGTGGTAAATATGGGTGATATTGATATAGTCTTAGGCATGAAGTGGCTTCATTCTCTTGAGGAAGTTATACTTCGCCTTAAAGACATGGAGATCCGGTTCGAGGTCGATGGGAAGACTCATATATTGAAGGCCATCTGAGACAATAACGCCAGGACTATTTCCTTCCAATGGATGGAGAGACTTATGCGTCATGACATGGTTGAGTGGGCCGCCGAGTGTACATTGATGCCTACATAGGAGGGACAGCATAAGACCGAGTATCATCCTGACATTCAGTAGTTGAGAGTTAAGAATGGGAAGGTTTTCAGTGATATTCCACCAGGGAGACCTCCAGACAGGGGTATTGAGCACATCATAGAGCTTGAGGAGGGGTCCAAGCCTGTCATGATTACTCCTTACCGGCACCCAAGGCGGCTTAAGGATGAAATAGAGAAGAATATCAAAGAGCTGCTTGATATGGGTCACATTCGGCCAAGTAAGTCGCCATTTTCTTCTTCAGTTGTTCTAGTGAAGAAGAAAGATGGTACTCTTCGGATGTGCATAGATTACAGGGTCTTGAATAAGAGGACTATTAAAAATAGATATCCCATACCCCGTATAGATGAGCTTATTGATGAGCTCCATGGTGCTTGTTACTTCTCAAAGATAGACTTGAGATCAGGATATCATCAAATTAGAGTTCGTGAGCAGGATGTTGAGAAGACCGCATTTCGTTATCATTGTGGACACTTTGAGTTTGTGGTTATGCCATTTGGGCTAACCAATGCTCCATCGACATTCTAGTCCACCATGAATAGGGTCTTCCACTCACAGTTGAGGAGATATGTACTTGTCTTCTTCGATGATATAGTGATCTACAGCGGGACATGGCAGGAGCACTTGGCTCATTTGGATACAGTACTCAACATTTTGGATAGGGAATTCTTGTTTGCCAAGGATTCCAAGTGTGATTTGGGGATGATTGAGTTGTTATACTTAGGCCATATTATCAGCGTAGAGGGAGTGTGGATGGATCCTGAGAAGATCCGTGCTATCATAGATTGGCCTACTCCTGAGATTCTTACATAGCTGCAAAGATTTCTTGGGTTATGTGGTTTCTATCACAGATTATCGTAGATTTGTTAGTGGATATTCATGCCATGAAGCACCTATGACGGACTTGTTGAAAAAAGGTGCATTCATTTGGACTCTTGAGGCACAGGAGTGTTTTGTGAGGTTCAAGGAGCTTATGACTACATGTCCAATGTTGGCATTGCCAGATTTTATGAAGCCTTTTGAGCTTCAGTTTGATGCTTCTGGTGAGGGCATTGGAGCAATGCTTATGCAAGACAAGCACCTGATTGCTTATGAGAGCAAGAAGCTTAGAGGATCAAAGAGGGTTTACAGTATATATGATAAGAAAATTCTGGCCATAATGCATCCCTTGGCCAAATTCAGGCAATATTTAGTCGGAGTAAGTTTTGTATTAAAACTGATCATAATAGCTTGAGGCATTTCCTAGGACAGCAATATTTGAATGACCGTCAGCAAAAGTGGGTGAGTAAGTTACAGGCATATGACTTTGACATCATGTAATGTCCCCTTCTCAAACCTGATCTTTCCAGTGACCGTTGGCCTTTTCCAGAGACCCGAAGGCTAGTCGAAAGGTAAAATTAGGGTTTCCTATTTTGAAGGATGTCTTTGCTCGGAGTTGGTGGATTCAATGGCGGATTCTTTATGGATTTTCAGAGAGCTTCGCAGAGGTATGTTCATCTTGGCATTCTGAGCATTTTCTGGAATTTACTATTTTTAGTAAATTCTATTTTTGGCAGTTTTACAGTTGGGTTCAGCATGGTTGACTTCCTACTTCACTTTGATCAGTTGCCTTGCTCATTTATGGCTTCGGGGCACAATTGGAGAGATAAGTTGAGCTATTTAATTAAAAGTCACGTTTTAATGTTATATTTTAACGTTGACCCCCTTGGCCTAGTCTATTGACTTCATGTTGTTTTGAAAAGTGGTCTTTTGAGGGTGGCGCCTTCATTGAAGATTATTTTATAATTTACCAAGGTCAAATTAAGCTTTTAAAGTTGGACGCCTTTATTAGAATATTGAATTTATTTAAAAGGTCAATAGTGAGCTTTGAAGAAAAGGGACGCCATATTTTGAAATGATTAGGGTTTTGACTTTGAAGTGAAGTTTAGGGTTTCGAGAAGTCAACAGGAAATTATAAAAGGAAGGCTTTGAACCTCAATTGATTATCTTTGGTCTACAATATTGTTATGTTGCCGGTTTGGCTCTGGAACTGCTTCGAGGAATGAAGGCCTCCTAGCTCGGGCATTTCTTCTTGCTTGCAACACAGTAACTAGTGATGAGATAGCGTAATTTGTCAGTTTTGCTTTGGGTTTTGCATTGTATTCAGCTTGTGCATTGTTAGATCAGTTTTGCATGTTAGTGGTTTCCCGATATTGCATTGTTAGCTACAACTGCATTGAGTTTTTATTCATAAATCAAAAAATAACAAAAATATTGTTCTGGGTATTAGCCCATTCTCATTGTTAGGTCTAGGCGTCATATTCCTCAAGTTTGCAGATTTTTTAATGAAAGCAGTGAATTTTAAGAGCAGATCACCCTTTTCTAGAAGCCGTACCATCTTGTTTCTGTCATTGGGATTCGTGCAAATTAAATATGTGGTATTTTGATCAGTTTTAGGGCTTTGTCTTGGTCGCCTATGTCTTTAGAGTGCATTGCATTTTATTTCACATCAATCGGATGTTCTCGGAGGAAGCTATGAACATTTATTTAAATTTGTAAGCTGCTGGTTTCTCATTTGAAAGTGCAGATCTGTGGAATCGGACTTATCAATCTGGTCCTTGAGAGAAGTTATTGTTTTGGCAACTTGAAACAAGCCAAGGTGAATTCTTCACATGATGTAATGTTAATCTTTTGATTTACTATGCTCTTGGCAGGCAATTGAGCTTCATTTTGTAAACTGACAGTAGTACTGGCAGTAATCCTCAATCTTGTTCAATTCTATTTGTAATGCTCACTTTACATTCTGAAGTTATTTTGTAATAGTTACATCTCCACCCTATGGTAGCTACTTTTCCAGTTCGGGTTAGAAAGCACATTCTGGGTGTTGAGTCCTTTCAGTAATTCAGTTATATCTTTCAAGCATAGTTATTTGTAATACTCCGCCATATGGTCGCCCCTCACTCCATACTGGATTGGGTAGCACATACTTGGTGTCGAGTTCCCTTTCAGTACATTAGTGTAGAAGATCCTCTGACCATATGCTCGCCATCATCGGCGCCATTCTTGGTTAGAGTTCCTGCATAAGCAATTTGATTAAGATCCTCTGACCAATGCTCACACCTTGCCCACATCGAGATCCTGGTGTACATTCTGGTTAGAGTTGCTTCAACACGTTTTGGTTTAGCTGCTAACCTTAACGGGTGCATTTGTTTTTAATTTGTAATTTGAAAAAACAAAAAAATTGGCTCGGAATATTTCAGTGGTATCAGAGCCAAGATCTTGCCATCCTATGATCAATTTTTCTATGAGTGACAGAGAAAAGAGGTACATTGCAAGGGAAGACAAGAAGGTTGGAAAACAGTTCCAGCCCTATCAGGCTCCAGAAGGTCAGACAGCTTCAGAGATTTTGAGGGCTCATTGGGAGTCTTCTCAGGAAACAGACATGGCAGAAGGTGAGAGGTCAGTTGGGGGTAACGAGAGGGTTACCAACAGCAGAGATGATAGTGGAAAGGGCAGAGAGAGATCCATTAGTCCAGGACAGAGATTTGAAAGAAAGATGGATGCCTTAATGGATATGGTTTCGCTCATGATGGGGAAAGTGGGCCAGAACACCATTCCACAGAACAACACTGGGTATAGAGGAGAGAACAGTGCTTCCAACCAGCATGATGGGCATGCTGCTCATCATACTTCAAACAACACTTATGTCTCAGCCAGGCCATTCAAACCCACCTTCTTGGCACCTGTTAACACTCAGCCAGATCCTAAAGAGAATGCTTCATTCGTGGAGCAGTTGAGACTTGGCCGGGTAGAGTATGATTCTCTCCCTAACGACATCAAGATGGATATGTCCTACAATGATTTTATGGATCATAAGCGGAAAAATAAAGGACAAGGGAGACACTATGACCAAAGAAGACCATCAACTCAAGGAGACTTGTACCAAGCTGTCAACAAGGTTACACTTCCACACTTTGACGGGAGTGATAACAGTTCAGCCCGAGCTTGGATACAGAAGCTGGATAACTATCTAGCTCTCAGACCCATGGCAGAAGAAGAGGTGATCAAGTTCGCTACGCTACACCTTGATGGGGTGGCGCACGAGTGGTGGTACCATGGCCTAGTTACTCTGGGTCATCGGTCTATCACAACTTATGGTGTGTTCACCACTAGGCTCATCGAGAGGTTTGAGAAAAAGGACCCTGAAATACATTTCAGAGAACTTGCACAGTTGAGGCAGTATGGCACAGTTGATGCCTACATAGCTGAATTCCAGAGACTCTTAGTCATGGTCATTGGAATCACGGAGAGGCGGTTGGTGATACTTTTTAGTGAAGGTTTGACAAAACCACTCAAGGGTTGGATTAAAGCCTTTGATCCACCAACCCTACAGGAGGCCATGAAGAAGGCAAGAAACATGGAGTGGGCTGCTCCTAAGGCAAAGTTTCAACCCAATCCATCTTTTCACAAAAGGGATAAAGGGAAAAGACCTCAAAATAGACCTCCTTTGAGACCTCAGCACAAGGACTTCAAACATCACAATCCCCATGTGACAAGGTTGGATCCGGAGACCCTGAATGAACTCAGAAGAAAGGGGTTGTGTTTCCGGTGTAGGGAAAAATGGTCTCAAGATCATGTTTGCCCTAAGGGAGTTAAATTTAATCAGATTGAGTACTATTCTGCTGGTGAAAGTAGTTCTGATTTTTCCGACCAGCAATCTGATTTTGAAGAAAGTGAAGTAGAAAGAGCTCCAGAGGAGTCTGAAGATGAGAACGAAAGTGGAGGAGTCTTGGCTCAACTTTCGAGCTTCCAAAGAAACGAATCCTTCAAGGTTCGAGGGATGATTAAAGGGCAGCGAATCGTTGCTTTGATCAACACTGGAGCAACACATAACTTCATTGATGAAGTTGTGGTGGCAAAGAAGGGGCTGCAAATAGAGGAGTTTGAAGGCTTCAAGGTCATGGTTGCCGATGGATTCCATATTTCATGCACCAAGAAAATCTCGAATATGACCATGCAATTGGGAAACTACGAAGTCAAGGATGACTTCTATGTAGTTCACATTGGAGATACTGATGCCGTTCTAGGCATTCAATGGCTACATTCACTTGGGGAGATCTCCTTGAATCTGCAAACTATGGAGCTCAAGTTTCAATCTGATGGGAAGAAGATAGTACTACGAGGAATGTCCAATGGGGGCCCTTGAGTTGTGTTATTCAAAAGAATGGCAAGGCTGATCCTTCACGATCAAGCTGAGTGGGTTGCAAAATGCATGATCCTTCCTGCTAATCCGGTTGAGACTAAAAGAGACTATCCTCCTGATGTTCAATCTCTACTCACAAAGAAGAGCAAAGTCTTTGAGGATTTGCCTCCTGGACCACCACCTGAACGGGGTTCAGAACATATCATAGAGCTCAAGGAAGGAGCAAAACCAGTAATTACAACTCCATATCGGTACCCCAAGAGGCAAAAAGATGAGATAGAGAAGAACATTCAAGAACTCTTGGAGATGGGTTTCATTCGCCCAAGCAAGAGCCCCTTTGCATCTGCAGTGGTTCTTGTGAAGAAGGATGGTACCATGTGCATGTGTGTGGACTATCGTGCTTTGAATCAAAGCACCATCAAAAACCGATACCCCATTCCAAGGATAGATGAGCTCATTGATGAGCTACATGGGGCCAAGTTCTCGAAGATCGATTTGAGATTGGGTTACCATCAGATTCGAATGAGAGGATCTGATGTGGAGAAGACAGCTTTCAGATGTCACTATGGCCATTTCGAATTTTTAGTCATGCCCTTTGGGTTGACTAACGCTCTTGCTACCTTCTAGTCTTGCATGAACAGAGTTTTCCAGAATCAGTTAATGAGGTTCGTGTTGATATTTTTCGATGATATCTTGATTTACAGCAAGACTTGGGAAGATCATCTTAAGCACTTGGAGGACATGCTTAGCATCCTGGAATCTGAGAGTTTGTTCTTAAAAACATCCAAATGTGAATTTGGAATGGAGGAGTTACTGTACCTTGGCCACATAATCAGTGTTGAGGGAGTAAAGGTGGATCCTGAAAAGATCAAGGCAGTAGTTGAGTGGCCACCTCCTGAGAACTTGACTCAGTTGAAGGGTTTTCTGGGTCTTTGTGGATTTTATCGGAGATTTGTAAAAGGATACTCACAGAGTGCTGCTCCTCTTACTGATCTCACCAAAAAGGGGGCTTTTTGTTGGTCAGAAAAGGCTCAAATTGTTTTTGACAAGTTCAAGAAGATCATGAGCTCGTGTTCAGTTCTGGCTATTTAGGATTTCTCCAAGCCATTCGAGCTGCAATGTGATGCATCCGGTGAAGGGGTTGGGGTTGTCCTGATGCAAGACAAACACCCTATTGTGTTTGAGAGCAGAAAACTAAGGGGTATACTCTATCTATGACAAGGAAATTGTCATGTCCCCTTCTAGTTGACATCTCTCAGAGCACAGGATTAGCCTATTATGCGACCCTCGTAGGCTGATGGGATGGATAGAGGGTCTTGACGAACCTTGGCTTGGCTTCAATTGTCAGTATTTTATCAGTTGGCTTTCGTTCGGGCTCATTCGGACACTTTTAGCCCGAGTTGCTATTTTTAGCAGTATTTGGCACTCAGCGAGGGACCCCTGCTATTTATAGCAGTATGGATTGATCACGTGCAGAATCACTCCCTGGTTCGCCAGCTTCAGACAGTTCATGCATCGGACGTTTCTGGAGGGAGTTATTAATATTTGATTGATTAATTAAATATTAATTAAATTGAGCATATAATATAAAGTTATAATATTTTAATGTTATAACTTAAGTGAAGGGGTTGCCCATCATAGAAGGGGCCAATTTTTAATTATATTTTATAATTAAAAATTTGATCAGAGACTATTGGAAAAATTAAACAAGAAAGTCGAATTATTTTAATGATCCCTATTTTTAAGGAATTCGCACTTTTGCAAGAGTATAAGGTTTTTGCTTGGAAAGTCGAGCCATTATGTTATTGAGTTATTGAAAATTGATCAAGTTTCATCCAGAGCACGGAAGCCAAGGGTTTCAGTCTCAGAGCATTGGGGAACGAGCCATCTCCAGTGAAAGCAATTCAAAGGTTGTGAAATATCATCCGATTTATTGCCAGGCAAGAGATTTCTTCATCCAGGAGAGATCACAGAGCATTCACAGTTGTTCTATCTTCAGGGTTTTCAGAGTAATATTCTTCCAGCAGGGTTTCTTCTATCCAGGCGCCTATTTCATTGAAATCTGGGGTTTTGAGTGGAGGTCGTACTTATTCATTTGCTGATTGTTGTTCCTAAAGCCATACTACTGCTGTACCTGGCCGTACCATTCAAGAAAGGCCGTACTTTTTTGCTCAGGAGAAATCGCCTTCCATTTTGGCCATCTGACTTCTACCCAGTTGGTGCATACATCTCAAGATCAATCTTCTGGCATTTGACAAAGAGACAAGTGGATATTTATTGCAGCCGTACCAGTTTTCAATCATCTACAGCTTCCTGCAAATCAGGTTCTTTTAAATAATATTAGTCAAATCTTGCCTGTATTTTTAGAGATTCTTAATGTAATGGCTATGGCAAAAATAATGAAATCAATAGTTATCGATTCCTGAACCTATTTGTATTAGATCTGAGCTCATTGAATTTATTTGCAATTTTATATCAATTTCCTTCCAAAATCGCATTCTTTATTATTCATGCAAAAACTTCAAAAAAAATCAAAATATACCAAACAATCAAAAAAACACACAGTCTCGAGAAACAGGGGAAACTAGGGTTTCTACAGAAATGCTTGCCATTATGCATGCATTAGCCAAGTTCAGGCAGTACTTGGTGGGGAACAAGTTCATGGTTAAGACTGACCACAATAGCCTCAAACATTTCATGCATCAGAAGGACCTGAACGAGAGGCAACAAAAGTGGGTGAGTAAGCTGGAAAAATAATATCGTGGCTGATGCTCTATCCAGAAGACCCCATCTTAGCTCATTGTGTGAGCTTACTGCAGATTGGAGAGACATGTTGCTTGCTGATTATGCCAAAAATCAGTTTGCAACCAGCATTATTGAGGGTACTTTTCATGATGAAAGGTACAAGGTGATTGAGGGGTTGATACACTATAAGGGAAGAATCTTTCTAGTGGCTGATTCCAAGCTTAAGAAGAAGATTCTATTGACATTTCATGACATTCCACTTGCTGGTCACCAAGGATTTTTCAAGACATATAGGCAGATCCGAGAAAGATTTTCTTGGAAAGGATTGAAAGGAGAAGTACAACGCTACATTCAAGAGTGTCCTGTTTGTCAAATGAACAAGAATGAGCATACATTACCAGCTGGTTTGCTGCAACCACTCCCTATTCCCAATCAAAAATGGGAAAGCATCTCGATGGATTTCATCACAGGGTTGCCCAAGGCCCAAGGGAAGGATTGTATCTACGTGGTAGTGGATAGACTAACCAAATTTGCTCATTTCTTCACCATTACCAGCTCTTTTTCCGCAGCCCAAGTTGCAGATCTGTTTTTTCATGAGGTGTTTAGGCTGCATGGGTTGCCAAAGAACATTGTGAGTGATAGGGATAGCAAGTTCCTAAGTACTTTTTGGCAAGAGGTCTTCAAAATGAGTGGTACTGTGCTCACTCCAAGCACTAGTTACCACCCCCAAACAAATGGACAAACTGAAATAGTGAACAAGTGGTTGAAAGGCTACTTGAGAAACTATGTGTCAGAGCAGAAAAGAGCATGGGTCAAGTGGCTGCATATAGGCGAGTACTGCTACAACTCTTCCTTTCATATGTCAATTAAGATGTCTCCCTTCTTGGCTCTCTATGGGTATGAAGCTCCTAGCTTTTCCGATTTGGTGTTCGGTGATAGCAAAGCACCTCAAGCCAAGGACTTGTTGCAGCAAAGTCAAGACATCATGAAATCATTGAAGGATAATCTACAGATTGCACAGAATCAGCAGAAGATGTATGCTGATCAGAGGCGTGTTGAGCGTTCTTTCGAGGTTGGGGATATGGTTTATCTCCGATTACAACCTTACAGACAGTCTACTCTCAAGAAGAGTGGAGCTGAGAAGCTCAAACCTCGCTTCTATGGGCCATTCAGGGTCATCAGAAAAGTTGGGGCAGTAGCTTATGAGTTAGAGCTACCTTCTGATAGCAGAGTACACAATGTCTTCCACGTGTCTCGCCTCAAGAAGGCACTTGGACATAATGTGGTTGCTTCATCACAGTTGCCACCTTTGGTGAAGAAGGACAGTTGGTTCGTATTCCAGAGGAGATACTTGATTTCAAAGAACGTTCTTTGAGGAAAAGAACCATCAGAGAATACTTGGTGAAGTGGAAGAACCTGCCTATGGAGGATGCGACTTGGGAAAATGATGAGATTCTGCAGCATCCTGGTTTGCGATTGCTTGAGGACAAGCAATCTTGGGGAGGGCGGACTGTAATGTCCCCTTCTCAATCCTGATCTTTCCAGTGACCGTTGGCCTTTTCCGGAGACCCAAAGGCTAGTCGGAAGGTAAAATTAGGGTTTCCTATTTTGAAGGATGTCTTTCCTAGGAGTTGGTGGATTCAATGGCAGATTCTTTCTGGGTTTTCAGAGAGCTTCGCAGTGGTATGTTCATCTTGGCATTCTGAGCATTTTCTGGAATTTACTATTTTTAGTAAATTCTATTTTTGGCAGTTTTACAGTTGGGTTCAGCATGGTTGACTTCCTACTTCACTTTGATCAGTTGCCTTGCTCATTTATGGCTTCGGGGCACAATTGGAGAGATAAGTTGAGCTATTTAATTAAAAGTCATGTTTTAATGTTATATTTTAATGTTGACCCCCTTGGCCTAGTCTATTGACTTCATGTTGTTTTGAAAAGTGGTCTTTTAAGGGTGGCACCTTCATTGAAGATTATTTTATAATTTACCAAGTTCAAATCAAGCTTTTAAAGTTGGACGCCTTTATTAGAATATTGAATTTATTTAAAAGGTCAATAGTGAGCTTTGAAGAAAAGGGACACCATATTTTGAAATGATTAGGGTTTTGACTTTGAAGTGAAGTTTAGGGTTTCGAGAAGTCAACAGGAAATTATAAAAGGAAGGCTTTGAACCTCAATTGATTATCTTTGGTCTACAGTATTGTTATGCTGCCGGTTTGGCTCTGGAACTGCTTCGAGGAATGAAGGCCTCCTAGCTCGGGCATTGCTTCTTGCTTGCAACACAGCAACTAGTGATGAGATAGCGTAATTTGTGAGTTTTGCATTTGGGTTTTGCATTATATTCATCTTGTGCATTGTTAGATCAGTTTTGCATGTTAGTGGTTTCCCGATTTTGCATTGTTAGCTACAACTGCATTGAGTTTTTATTCGTAAATCAAAAAATAACAAAAATATTGTTCTGGGTATTAGCCCATTCTCATTGTTAGGTCTAGGCGTCATATTCCTCAGTTTGCAGATTTTTTAATGAAAGCAATGAATTTTAAGAGCAGATCGCCCTTTTCTAGAAGCCATACCATCTTGTTTCTGTCATTGGGATTTGTGCAAATTAAATATGTGGTATTTTGATCAGTTTTAGGGCTTTGTCTTGGTCACCTATGTCTTTAGAGTGCATTGCATTTTATTTCACATCAATCGGATGTTCTTGGAGGAAGCTATGAACATTTATTTAAATTTGTAAGCGGCTGGTTTCTCATTTGAAAGTGTAGATCTGTGGAATCGGACTTATCAATCTGGTCCTTGAGAGAAGTTATTGTTTTGGTAACTTGAAACAAGCCAAGGTGAATTCTTCACATGATGTAATGTTAATCTTTTAATTTACTATGCTCTTGGCAGGCAATTGAGCTTCATTTTGTAAACTGACAGTAGTACTGGCAGTAATCCTCAATCTTGTTCAATTTTGTTTGTAATGCTCACTTTACATTCTGAAGTTATTTTGTAATAGTTACATCTCCACCCTATGGTAGCTACTTTCCCAGGTCGGGTTAGAAAGCACATTTTGGGTGTTGAGTCCTTTCAGCAATTCAGTTATTTCTTTCAAGCATAGTTATTTGTAATACTCTGCCATATGGTCGCCCCTCACTCCATACTGGATTGGGTAGCACATACTTGGTGTCAAGTTCCCTTTCAGTACATTAGTGTAGAAGATCCTCTGACCATATGCTCGCCATCATCGGCGCCATTCTTGGTTAGAGTTCCTGCATAAGCAATTTGATTAAGATCCTCTGACCAATGCTCACACCTTGCCCACATCGGGATCCTGGTATACATTCTGGTTAGAGTTGCTTCAGCACGTTTTGGTTTAGCTGCTAACCTTAACGGGTGCATTTGGTTTTAATTTGTAATTTGAAAAAATGAAAAAAATTGGCTCAGAATATTTCACATCACCTATGTCAAAGGTACACAGAATGTTGTTGTTGATGCTCTTTCACGCCACCCTCATCTGAGTTCTATGGTACAGATTGTAGAGGATTGGAGGCACTTGATTATGGCCGAGTATGCCAAGGACACATGGGCATCGGGTATTGCTAAGGGTTCTATTGTGGACACCAAGTATACACTTGTAAATGAGTTGATCATTTACAAGAACATAATTTTTTTGATCCGAGGGTCAGAGATGAAGAGCACCATTCTGCGAGATTTCCATGATGTACCTACAGCAGGGCATCTCGGGTACTTTAAGACATACAGACAGGTTCAGGAGAGATTTACATGGAAGGGTCTTAAGGCAGATGTTCTTCAATATGTGCAAGAGTTCCCTATTTGTTAGCAGAACAAGCAGGAGAACACATATCCGGCAGGGATGTTGCAGCCACTTCTGATTCCTGATAGGAAGTGGGAATGCCTGTCAATGGATTTTATTACGAGCTTGCCTAAAGCCCAAGGACGTGATTGCATATATGTAGTTGTGGATCGGCTGACAAAGTATGCCCACTTTTTTTTTATCACCACTACTTACACAACTACGCAGGTAGCAGAGGTATTTTTCCATGAGGTTTTCCGATTACATGGGTTTCCTTAGAGCATAGTTAGCAACAGGGATAGTTGGTTCCTGAGTCACTTCTGGCAGGAGGTGTTCAGACTTTGTGGAACAGAGCTTACACCGAGCACCAGTTACCACCCGCAGACCGATGGTCAGACGGAGATAGTGAACAAATGGGTGGAAGGCTACCTCTAGAATTACATAGTAGGGCAGCAAAAGATGTGGGTTAAGTGGATATACTTATGTGAGTATTGTTATAATACCACTTACCACATGACCATTCAGATGTCCCCATTTGTGGCATTGTACAGGTATGAGGCGCTTAGTTTTCTTGATTTGCTACTGAGTGACAGTAGAGTGCCTAGTGCGGGAGACTTATTGCAGAAGAGCCAGGACATTATGAGGGCTCTTAAGGAGAATATTGCTAAGGCACAAAATCAGCAGAAGCAGTATGCAGATCAGAAGAGGACTGAGAGATCTTTTGAGGTGGGAGACATGGTATATCTCATGCTGTAGCCCTACCAACAGTCTACTCTCAAGAAGAGTGGATCAGAGAAGCTCAAGCCATGGTACTATGGTCCTTTCAGGATTGTCAGGCGTGTGGGAGAAGTGGCTTATGAGCTAGAGCTTCCAGCGGATAGTAAAGTCCACAATGTTTTTCATGTGTCACGCCTCAAGAAGGCGTTAGGACATCATGTGGTACCTTCAGCAGTATTGCCTCCCTTAGATGATGAGGGAAAGTTGATTTTAGTACTTGAGTCTATCTTGGAGTATAGGGAGAGACAGCTATGCAGGAGGACCATCAGGGAATATCTAGTAAAGTGGAGAGATTTTCCAGTGGAGGATTCTACGTGGGAGAGTGAGAAGATTTTGCAACATCCTGAGTTGCGATTGCTTGAGGACAAGCAATTTCAAGAGGGGCGGATTGTAATGTCCCCTTCCAGTTGACATCTCTCAGTACTTGAGATTAGCCTATTTTGTGACCCTCATAGGCTAATGTGGAGGATAGAGGGTCTTGTTGAGGCATGGCTTGATTTCAGTTGTCAGAGTTATTCAGTTTGGCTTTCGTTCGGGGCCTCTTGGACGTCGTTTGCTTGACTTACTATTTTTAGCAAGTGGAGACACTCAGTGGAGCACCCCTGCTATTTTTAGCAGTATGGTCTAGTCATATGCAGATTCAGTCACTTATCATCCGGCTTCAGACGGCTTGTCATTTGGACTTATATTGAGGGAGATATTAATATTTATTTGCCAAAATAAATATTAATTTAATTGAAGTTTATATTATAAAGTTCTAATGCGAATTTATGTTATAACTTAAGTGACTTAATGAAGGGGTTGACCATCGTGAAGAAGAGGCCATATTTCAATTAAAGATTATAAATAAATGGGCATCCAAATTATTGGAAAATTAAAAGTGAAATTCAAAGTTTATTTAAATGATGCTTTTTGAAGGAAATCGACTTGTTGAGGAGATATAAGGTTTTCTTTGAAGAAAATTCATCAATGATATGAGAATCGATTTTAGCCAATTTCTTCTACAGAGAAGGAAGCCAAGGGTTTTAGTTTTCTTCTGCATTGGAGAACGAGCCATCTTCAGTGTATTGCAGTTCAGAGGCTATGAAATATCAGTTGATTTATTGCCTGTCAATTGAATAGCTTCATTCAAAAGTTATTACAGAGCTTATTGCCAAGTTATTATTCAGGGATTGATTCAATATTCATCAGGGTTAAGGTGATATCTTGAGCGGCTGGTTTGGTGCATCATCTGGCATCCTTTTTAAGGCCGTACGGATTCATTTATTGTTGTTGTTGGGCCATACCATTTAGCTGCAAGGCCGTACTTCCTCTTCAAGTAAAAACACCTTGACTTTTTGCTGGATCCTGCCTTCAGAGGTGGTGCCTTGATCTTTTGGAGGTCTTGCTTCATTTTTTCAAAGGGAGATCATTTGCTTTATGTTGGCCGTACCTTTTTATCATCATTCTAGGCGACTGCAATAAGTCAGGTTTTCAAATATTTATTATTGCCTTTTTACTTGCATGTTTGGATTTTGCATTTGTAAGCTTTCAAAAAGATCAATAAATGACTCGCCTTTAGAACATAAGCTATATTCCTCTATATTTTGTCTTCTAGCATTTATCTATTTTTTCAAGCATTTTTCTTCAAAAATCGCACCATTCATCTTATTGCACAAAAACCATCAAAAACAATACAAAACTACAAAACACAAAAGAATTTGCATTTGCCATCGGCAATCGGGGTTGAGAGACACCAGGTCTCTTACAAAGTCATCATTTAATGAAGGAGGACAGCAACCAAGCATATAGGGCAGAGTTAGTCTATGCATGCCAGTCCCATAAATCATATGGCAGTGAGTAACAAAGGAACCACGGAGTCTTATGAATTTGAAATAAATGGAAAGATGTTTCAAGTTAAGAGAATCCAAAATTTGAGTATCTTATGTGATGCAGGAATGGTTTAACTACACTTTCCCCTATGTGGTATAAAGGAAATATATGACAGAGAAAAGTGCAGGACAGTGCTCAATGCATTATGAAGATGGTCATCATAGACTTGAAACAATCAAAAAGACAGGCAGCATTTATATGCATGAACCTTCAATAAAAGACAACAGGCTTTAACACCAAAAGGAAGCAATTCTCATAGCCAAAGTGCAGCAATTTTATGACAAAGAGCAGAAAGCTTATGACAGTCAAAGGGCAGCAAGTTCCGCAATCAAAGAGCATAAAATTTCACAATCTCATGAGCAGAAATAATTATGAAATATGAGCAGAATTATGTGAAATATAAGCACAAAATTTCACAATCTCATGCTCAGCAAATAATTATGAAATAATGAGCAGAAATATGAGTACATAATGAGCAAAAAATTATGATAATATGAGCAGAAATAATTATGGAATATGAGCAGCGAATAATGTTGGAATATGAGCAGCAGATAATGGCACTAAAAATACAGCAATAGTGACATGAAATGTTCAGACACATTGGCAAAAAATTAGTGTTTCAGACCTTGAAATATGCCAACCAATTTTTTCCCTAGATTTACATAACACAAAACAACACTACGCCAATAGATTAGCATTAGCCTCCAAAATTATATTCAAATTAAATGCACTCAATGCCAAGAATGTTCACCAAGATCCTTTGAAAGGCGAGGTGATAGCATATGGCGGAGGAAAATGAACAAAAACTGGAAAGCAAATTACAACTAAATGTAAACAAGCAGTGAACCAGCCATGAAAGATTTCCTCACTACCATGTATTCAGTGGGGGGAAAGATTACAAAGCAAACTAATTCATCCGCTATGGTGGGCATCCACTGATGAGTGGGAATTCGCCATTTTTCAGTGGGTACAAAATGAGAGATTATTGAGCTCTTTCTCCACACTAGCAGTAAACCATCAAGGGGTTACAAATATGAGAAATTAAGCACAAATAAATGCAGCAAAGGAATGACTGGAACAGTACACAGTCTTACAATATAAATAACAGCTGCAAATTACAAGAGATTTACAATAAAATCAAAGCACAATTGATAGAAGATAATTTCCCACTAATTATCTCTCAAATGTTGAAAACATAAACCAAAATTTGAACTTCTAGAGGTCTGATAATAATAACCAGCAATCTGAAAATGATCAACCAGCAAACTATAAACTAATAAAATACTCACAACTACTTCAAGATACCTAAATGGAATGAAACGAATTGCAATGACTCTCTGGAGGATAGGCGCCCAATGTGCAATGACAAAATTGCATCAAAACTCCACCAATAATTTGGCACAAACTCCAATGCCCTCTTGAAATGGTACGCCTGCTGAAAGGGGCAATTTTGCAAGATAAAATAAAATACTCCAGATTAAATTCCAATCTTTTGTGGAAAGGGTTGCCCTTGGTCTAGAATCACAATGCATCAATACCCAGAACAAGATTAAATTTATTCAAAAAGCTGTTAACAAATAACTACTTCAGCTGTATGAACACCAGCCACATAGAAACTGAAAATATCACCAAAATTCTCCATCTTTGAAGCTCAATCTGCTAGTTTGGATGAGAAGTAGCAATAAACCAACTAGGTGTTATCTTTCAAACATGAAATTGGACAAATGCCAGGAGGTAAGTATTCCTCGAAGCCAAATTGACAATGTCATTTCAACAGCATAACTTTAGTATAAACAATGGATGATAGAATGATGGAGCAAAGCATCTCTTTTATAGAACTTGAGGTGACCTTTCGAATTCCCAAAATTTCCCTCCAAAAAGGGATGCCTATTCACCCTTTGAAATATTTTAATTTTCAAAACACTTTAATCCACCTTATTTAGGCATCCAAACTTCAAGGCATAATAAACATTATAAAATATCAATTTAATTCCTCCATGAGGTGTCCACCCCTTATGACCACCTTTTAAAAGAACTTCAAGTCATTAAACTAGGCCAAGGGGCCCAAATATGAAATATAACTTTAATGACTTAAAATCACTTAATTTTACCCAAAATGAGCCTCAAAATGCTGAAAGCTAAATATGCTTCAAACTGCACTGCCTGAAATGGAAACTGAACTGACTGCTAATGCTACTGCCCAAGATGGCACTACTAGAAATAGAGCTTACTAAAAATAGTAAACTCTAAAAAGTTTCTCAATGCCTTTGCATGACATATCACTGCGAAGCTCTCTGAAAACCTAGAACTCGACCAGACATGCATCAGAAACTCATACATGCAAATCTTCAAGAATGCATCAAAAACCTCCTATAAAATAGGAAACCCTAATTTTACCTCTGCCAAGTCTACGGATTTCCAGAAATAGGCTTGTTACCTAAATTTTGCCCATAGGCTCAATCAGACAGGATAGATCAATCGTGGTTCAGAAGTTCTTGAAGGTCCGGATGGGTCATTTGCATCAAGGGATAAATCGTGCATCTGGTGCTAGGTCACAAGGAACTAAGTTGGAGAGCCTGCCCTAGGATAGTTCGGCATGAAAATCCTCTAAAGATGAAAGTCACCAAGACCACTAAGATGTCTCGCCGACCAAAGAGCTCTCGCTGAATGAGGCCGTCGTCGGCATGATGATCTGGGTTCGGTAGAGGGTCTTACCGATTGCATGATTTCTCGTCAAAGGCAGGCGTCGTCAGCAAAAGGGAGTAGGTTTCGGCATAGGGTCTTGCCGAGATAATATTGTATCCCCGACCAAGAAGAGAAGTTAACTCATCGCCAAGAGGAAAGGGATCCCGGCGAGAGGTTAGGCCGATAGGACAAGGTCTCGCCGACAATTATTCATGAGGCATCGTCGACATAAGGTTTCGATTTCGACATAAAGTCCCGGCGACTTGACAATGTCTCGGCGAAACAAGGTGGGCTGGGGTAAATAGGCAGACTTCGTTGTAATGTCCCGGCAATAGGTGTGATGTCTCCCTGACACAAAAGAACCCCTCGGTATGACTAAGGGACTTCGCCGGGATGTTTCTCCGACTGCATAAAGTCTCACCGAAAGAAACTGATCGAGCTCGGAAAGGAACGGGGGCCTCGGCAAAACGAGATGAGTTGTCAAGAGGTCCTGGCGACTAGCAAAGGTCTCCCTGACACGTTTGACATCGGCGTAACCTCCAGCTGTCGCGGCAATGCCTCGCCGACACAGTGTAGTCTCGGCGATGGAGGAAAATATCAATATGACATCAAGACCTCGTTATGAAGTCTTCCCGATTTGCTAGAGTCTCGGCGAAACAAAAGGGAGCTCAGGGACAGAGATCCAACATCGACAAGAGGTCTCACCGAATGCAGTGGGTCTCCCCGAAATAGACGCCTTCGCTACGGAATGGGGTTTCGTCATGATGTCCCAGCGACAGAATCGTGTCTTACCGATGGCTTCAGCGATATTGGTATGACTTTGCGAGCTGGTAAGAACTCTCATCAACTGTCACAAGCTATGCCGATGGCTTTAGAGATCATGATCACATCGGTGAGACACTTTCAGTGTCTCGCCGAGATGCAATTCTGATCAAAGGAGCTTTTGACCGCCCACAGAGTCCACATGGAATACACTCGACCAACTAGGAGGATCTGAGAGCAAACCATGGTAGTCTGACCAGAATGAAGAACATCAATGAAATGAATGCAACGCGTATCTGTTCTGAGCTCAGAGCATTCAAAGCGTTCAGCCAAAGAGGTTCAAACAGGACACGATGCCAGGAAATGAATGCAGTAGCTATGAAATATCTGAAGAAGGGCTTCTCCAGGGAATGTTTCTTCACCGACATAGGCAACAAGATGGACACACAGCATGCAGCATTAAATTCAATCAAAAGATCTAAGGATAGATCTTTCTGAGTCCGATATTTTTGTAAGCCCTAAGAGGCCGACACACTGGTGTATATAAGGCATTTTTTGCCTTTTTTGTAAGGAGTTTGGATATACACTCTAGAAAGAGTTAGTGATTTTTATCAATCATTTCTCGACTAAATGTATGTTTTGTAACTCAACTAGAATCTAGAATACAACATAGAGTCTACCTTGGAAGCTAGTGTTCGTGTTTGTACTACTCTCATTTTTGTATCTTTCTTTTGATTATGCAAGTCTTTAACTGTGTTTTATAAATCTGCACTCACACCTTAAAGCTGTGAAATTTATCTTTCCATCCTAAGATGTGTATGTGGATCGAGCTTGTTAAGATTGATGCACAGGTCTGAAAGAAGTTGTTTTTTTGAGTATGTGAAACAGTTGCATTTAATTTTTCCCAATGTATTTTCTTCTTGTTTCATTTCATGATTTCTTATCAATACAGTGTATCACCTGTAATGTCCCCAATTTTGCGAGCATCCGAGTTCAGTGGATTTAGCCTATTCTTAGCCCTCGTAGGCTAATATGCATGGTTAGAGGGTCTCTTTTGGAGCTTGGCTTGGCTTCGGGTTGTCAGATTGTTATCAGTTGGCTTTCGTTCGGGCTCGTTCGGACACTATTTGCTCAGATTGCTAATTTTAGCAGTTTTTAGCACTCAGCGGAGCACCCCTGCTATTTTTAGCAGTATGGTCTGGTCACGTGTAGAATCACTTCCTTCTTCGTCAGCTTCAGACGGTTCGTGCATCGGGCATATATTGAGAGAGATATTAATATTTAATTGATTTAATTAAATATTAATTATTTGGAGCTTATGTTATAAAGTTATAATATTTTAAATATTATAACTTAAGTGATTTTTGCTGAAGGGGTCGCCCATCATTGAAGGGGCCACTTTTAATTATATTTTATAATTAAAAGTGCTTTCGAAAACTATTGAAAAATTAAAAAAAAGAAAAGTTCGAATTTATTTTAATGAAGCCTAATTGAGAAAATTCGAACTCCTGAGGAGATATAAGGGTTTTATTGGGATTTGAGCTCATTATGTTATGAAATGGATTTTTGATCAAGTCTTCTTCCAGAGAACGAAGCCAAGGGTTTCAGTTGTCTACAGGCATTGGAAAACGAGCCATCTTCAGTGTTGCAGTTCAGAGGCTGTGAAATATCAGCTGATCTATTGCTTTCAGAGGGATATCTTCATTCAGAAGCTATCACAAAATGTTCACAGAGTTTTCATCTTCAGAGTTTTTATTTGGGTTTCAGCCAGAAAGAGTTCTTCATTTCCAAGCGCCATTTTCCCAGATCTGGACACACCTTTCAAGGGTTTTACAATCTGCTGCAAATACCAGGTTTTTACATCAATAATGTTGTTGCTTTTTTAGTTGCATGTCATCAAATCTAGTTGTAATCAATTCTGAAGATCAATAATAGTTTTCCATCAATAAATTCAATAGATTCTATCATTTCCGATGTTGCATTATTTTATATAAATTTATTCAGCATTTTCTTTCAAAAACGCACTTCAACCGTATATGCAAAAAATGAGAAAAAAACAATCAAAACGGATAGTTTTCAGAATCAGGGAGAACAGGGGTTTTTACAGTGGTATCAAAGCCATTTCCTGCCATCCTGAAATGGGTTACAAACAAAAAAATTTCAGTTTTTCCAGGGGTTTTTACAGTGGTATCAGAGCCTGAATCCTACCATCTTGTGAGGATTTAGGAAAGAAAATTTACAGATTAACCAGGGTTTGAAAGTTGAGAATTCAGAAAACGCCAAAATCAATATTCAGGAAAATCGTGGATTTTCTTTATAGTTGATTTTAATCTGTAGTCATTCAGTATAGTCTGCACCAAGCTCAGAGGAAACTAAAGACAAAGTCATAAACAGTCAGATTATCAAAAAGACAAACGAATCCTGCTTGGGACGCGGCTAAAGGAGAATAAAGTGAATATGAATTTATAAGCAATGTTCGATAAAGAGAGAAGGTCGTATTTTTGAGTGAAGTCGTGGCAATAGAGAAACTCCTAGAAAGCGTCAGAAATATATCGGGAATAATACGAGAGGAATTAAATATCATTTGAAGGCTATCGACATAAGTCAAGGTTAGGAAGCTTTACAGGAGCTGCTTGAATTAAATAAAATGGGTTTACAAGGATATCTGAAGGGACCGATATTTTATTTGTAAGAGGACAATTATCGCCACCAAACTATTTGGGATCCATCGTGGCCGGTCAGGCATCAAAAGAAAACGAATTCAGAAAGAGACAAATTTTTTTTAAAAAAAAGTTACAAATATTTGAAAGAGCGGCTGGAGTTAAAAATGGCATAACAACAAAACAAAAAAACAAGAATATCTGCCGCACTTTTGCAAAGGCACGATAAAATTATTTTGAAGATCGTGGCAAAGTTGCTGAAGAGAATGATCGACGCATGAGACAAAGTCGGGTTCTGAGTGAGTCGTCATTTACGGGACATCGCCACTGGAGACAAATCACGTGGCACCAGTAAAACGGGAATTAGACAAGACAAATTCATGGCGGCCTTGCATAAGCGATTCCGAGATGTTCTAAGGTCGCTGTCTCTGGTTCGAGCCGTTGCCAACCTCTTTAGATTATCTGGGTATCAATCATCGATTAAAGAATTGTCCAGGCTGGGTAAGAAAGGATTAGAAGACAATTCCATATCAGTGTAAGAGTCGTGGATTGGAGACAACTTCCTGGGCGTAGCTATTCTGAAGGCAAGGACAGTTCAACTTGAATATTCATCGCTGGGAGTGATAAGCTATTTCCAGGTTCATAGATTGCATATGCATTGTAATTTTTTATAATAATTTGAAATCTGAGTGCTTATGATCTGTGTACTAAAAGTGTATTTCTGAGTGCATTAAGCTACTCTCAGCATTAGCATTTGTATGTTTTGAACATTATACCTCTGTCATCCACAGCAGAAACTATTAATAAACTGCATATGACTATAAATTGTATGGGCATATGTTGGTAATCGTAAAAGAATATTTGCTGAGTCGTAAATAGTTGAATTCAAGACAATATGAAGGTTGTGTTGGGTGCCTGGTAACTGTTTGATCAAAGGTCTTAGAGTTGTAACTCTCAATCATGCTTAGATCTGGTCATGTTCTTGCATTGGAGAGCCACTGAAATATTTGCAGTGCGTTGTCTCTACTATCAGTCATTGATATATATTGATAAGAAGTCTGGCAATGCATACAAACTGTTTGACAGAATTTCCAGGGCAGCAAACTGATAAAAATTACATCATAACTAGTAAGGGGCAGTGCTACGAAGGCCTGAAATCAAGTTAGCTGATTTGGTTTTCAATTTGGCAGAAAAAAAATGGGCGTCATGACAACATTATCCATCAATAAACAAGCATTGAAAGAACTTGAACAATCCCAATACAAGTTCAGTCGACAGTTGCTGCATTTAGAGCAGATGCTTTCAAAGTTGGGACAGCCTAAAGGATCTATTTCACTTCCTACCAGCAAAGTTCCAACACCACAAAACAGAGAAGAGGTAGTGATTAGCATGTGTGAGGAATATAACACTCTTCCTCAACGTGTTAAGAAGAACTGTTCATTCAGGAGTTACATGGATTTGCACCCGAGTCTTTTCCACAAAACTGAGCAAGCAAGGAAGGAGTATCACACTATAGCCCATGAATTGTTTACACATGAATTGGATAGAGAATCTTCACATGTGATTGATACAACTCTTCATGAGAATGATGTGGTGTCTTCAAGTTCCGATAAGGTATGCAGAAATTTATATGATGAATTTGATAGACATGCTGATTTGACTCAAGGAGACATTAGGACGGCAGTGATTTCACCTGTTCATGAGTTGTCACAAGAAGGTACTCAAGATTTGGGTACTAATAGTGTAGTATTTGATGTGGACTCATGTCATGGTGAGTCTGATTTTCTAGATCAGACCTTAGGGATCAAGTTTGAAGATTTATGTGTTGGCATAGAATCCCAGGATCATGAGTTGGATGGTGAAATAGTTGCATTGGAAGTGGAAATGTGTGAAGATACTGTCATATCAGCAGCTTCTACCTTATCAGTTGAGCCATCCTTTGAGGTACATAGCAGCAGTACCTTATATGTTGAGGTGTGCATGGATGAAAGCACACATGATGCTACTTATCATGTAGTGAGTGATGACGAATCAGCTTCATATCATAGTGCATATTGTGAACCGGAAAACTTGTATGGGGGTCATAAGCTGCAGAGTCATCATTTGGTTGGGCAACTAAAGGTGAATGACAATATGATTGCCACAACCATTGAGCATTTTGATGTTGCTCGTCAGATGTTAGCTACCTATGGTTGGAGTACTCCTTTGACAGATGAGCACGGTGATAGTGGTTTTTCCCTTGCAGAGATACATGCACTTCGAGAAGCAATTGGGATGATGAAACAAAATTACCTAAAACTACTTGCAGACAGGGATTTTCTTCTCGAGTGGGATTGCATTTATTATGATGCCTTGAAGGGAAAGGAAGAGCAGGTCGATGAGCTCACTCATGAGCTTGAGGTGACTATGGACTCGTTGGAGAGTGCTCAGTTGGCCCTTCAAGAGTCACAGTCACGGTTGGAGGATCTTACCATGGAGTTGAGTTTGGCACAGTTTCCACCAGCTGCAAATACAGTACAGTTATATACAGAGGCAATTGATGAGGATCTTATATCCACGAGTTGTAGTGAGGATGTGGTTATATCTATCACAGATATTGGTGCAGTTAATTCAGATGGGATGAGTGTTTTGGTTGAGAACTCTTGTGATGAGATAGTTGATTTTTCCGAGAGTTGTGTGACAGATCACGTCACTACTCCATCGTCGTCATAGGAGATATGTAGGGCATCATCTAGTATGGAGATTTGTACTTATGCTAATTTGTTTCCCCAGGACTATGATGGTCAGCCATTGACAGAGGTGGGAGCATTTTATCTTGATTGCATAGTGAGGAGTGTTCATCACTTCTCCTTTAGTCCACATACAGAGGATTTGATGATTCATCAGTGCGGTTTGGCTCCTGAGTTATACCACCCGTTGTGGGATGGGTATTCACGATCTTCAGAAGATGGGATTGGCAGCTGCAAGAGCCAAACTCAGCGGTTTGTGGGGGATTACTTGCAGGGACAGCTGTCAGTTTTACATCATGCTGATATGTATCCAATAGGGTTTGCTACTTCTTGGTCACAAAGTTTTCTTCTGGGTACATGGTTACAGGATGACTATGGTGTCAGTAGGCATGATGGCTGGGTCAGTTATCACATCCATGTGGGTTTAGCAGAGG
Organism: Sequoia sempervirens; assembly: GCA_007258455.2. NCBI lineage: Eukaryota > Viridiplantae > Streptophyta > Pinopsida > Cupressales > Cupressaceae > Sequoia > Sequoia sempervirens. The sequence continues at coordinate 135,578,636 of VDFB02168118.1, read as the reverse complement.
ACAGGGAGAGATTCGGTGTAGCAGATGCTTCTAGAAGTTCTTATCTCCGAATGACAGATGGATGTGAATTCAAATTGTATTGGGATCCAGGTGGTGACAATTTTGGCACTGAGTATTGGATGGGTCCCATTGGGTTACTTCACTATTCTCAGCATGGTGAAGTTGGAGGCAGTAGAGCGCAGTGGCAGCCTGAGGATGACAGACACAACAGACTTTCACTCTGGGTTTGGGATCCAGGGATAGCTTGCGCAGTTGTGTTTTTGTTGATGCTACAGGAGACAGTTAGAGATGTGTGGGACACTTCACAGTTCTTATTTTGGGCCTTCCGAGGAGTTGGGTTTCTTTGCGGTAGAGATTGCTTGAGGACAAGCAATTTCAGGGAGGGCGGACTGTAATGTCCCCAATTTTGCGAGCATCCGAGTTCAGTGGATTTAGCCTATTCTTAGCCCTCGTAGGCTAATATGTATGGTTAAAGGGTCTCTTTTGGAGCTTGGCTTGGCTTCGGGTTGTCAGATCGTTATCAGTTGGCTTTCGTTCGGGCTCGTTCGGACACTATTTGCTCGGATTGCTAATTTTAGCAATTTTTAGCACTCAGCGGAGCACCCCTGCTATTTTTAGCAGTATGGTTTGGTCACATGCAGAATCACTTCCTTCTTCGTCAGCTTCAGACGGTTCGTGCATCGGGCATATATTGAGAGAGATATTAATATTTAATTGATTTAATTAAATATTAATTATTTTGAGCTTATGTTATAAAGTTATAATATTTTAAATATTATAACTTAAGTGATTTTTGCTGAAGGGGTCGCCCATCATTGAAGGGGCCACTTTTAATTATATTTTATAATTAAAAGTGCTTTCGAAAACTATTGAAAAATTAAAAAAAAGAAAAGATCGAATTTATTTTAATGAAACCTAATTGAGAAAATTCGAACTCGTGAGGAGATATAAGGGTTTTATTGGGATTTGAGCTCATTATGTTATGAAATGGATTTTTGATCAAGTCTTCTTCCAGAGAACGAAGCCAAGGGTTTCAGTTGTCTACAGGCATTGGAGAACGAGCCATCTTCAGTGTTGCAGTTCAAGGGCTGTGAAATATCAACTGATCTATTGCTTTCAGAGGGCTATCTTCATTCAGAAGCTATCACAGAACGTTCACAGAGTTTTCATCTTCAGAGTTTTTATTTGGGTTTCAGCCAGAAAGAGTTCTTCATTTCCAGGCGCCATTTTCCCAGATCTGGACACACCTTTCAAGGGTTTTACAATCTGCTGCAAATACCAGGTTTTTACATCAATAATGTTGTTGCTTTTTTAGTTGCATGTCATCAGATCTAGTTGTAATCAATTCTGAAGATCAATAATAGTTTTCCATCAATAAATTCAATAGATTCTATCATTTCCGATGTTGCATTATTTTATATAAATTTATTCAACATTTTCTTTCAAAAACGCACTTCAACCGTATATGCAAAAAATGAGAAAAAAAATCAAAACGGATAGTTTTTAGAATCAGGGAGAACAAGGGTTTTTACATCACCATAGTTTAGTTTCATTTGTATGCATTTCCTCTCCTTATCTCCTCATAGAATTGCTAGTTTAGGTGATACCCAAAGGAAGCCGGCCTTCTCCGAAGGTTCACTCCAATCTCAGGTGACCCATAGCCTTGGAGAGATCCCATGTTTCACCAAAAAGCCTAGTTTCATAACTTCGCATAGGGTGCATTTCTAGGTGACAACAAGGCTATCAGTCACAAAAGAGCGTATGGCTAAAATGGGGACATTACAGACCTTGCATTATGTAATTGGACAATTCATACTCATCCCCAAAACATTGGCAAGACCAAATTAAAGATTATCATGAAAAAAGCAAAGGTCTCATGCATGTCTAGAAGATTACCTTTAGGTTGAAGAACAGTTAAGAAAAGACTTCAAGGGACAGCCAACTAAAACCTAGGACAAACATTAATCTGCATGATAGTCATCAAAAAGGATCATAGTTAATAACTTCAAGGTATGACAGTCCTTGCAGGGGCAAAGATAACAATAAAGGATGCATCAAGTGAGAGACAAACAGCCCATCCACTTTTCAATGACAGTCATAAAGGCAGTTAAAGAGACAAATTGCAAAGTCATATAGAATACAGTCTTGTTAACAATGAGTGAGATGCATCATAGTGAAAGTGAAAAAGCACTTGACAACATGAAAGGACAACGCAAAGTTTTACTTGAGAGTAAAGTTTCAAATCGAGCAATAAGAGCAATGGATGGTCGACAAATGTAAAGTCATAAGGGTTCTTAAAAAATCAAACCCAATAGAAAAGGGAACAGTGGTAAACTATAATAATGGTAGTGCCCACAGTGATGAGGTAGTTATACTGACTTTGGATAGTGTAATTAATGCCTACAAGTTATGACTGTGTTTTGTGCCTAATAGGTCTCATTGTGACTGTTTTATGAAGGTTTTGACTATGAATCATGATGATGGACCTTACGAGCAATAAGGACTTGTCATATTAAATGAATAAGGTCAATGCGCATAAAAGGTAGAGATGACAATCAAAAGGGACAATCCATATTAAAGCTTTATATTGTGTACTTTCATTAAAAGGACAACCATCATGGAAAATATAAGGTAGAGTATTTAAAGGCAGTTAGTTTACACGAACATAACAACCTATAGGTTTGATGGACAACAAGTCAGGGCACCAAAAAGGGGTAACAAGTGAATGTAGGACAACAAGTGTTTTGAGTCTTAATGACTATAATAATGATCTTTTTCACCAAACCTTGGAGTGAAAACCTCAATGCAGTCTCAAAAGAGCAGAAGTATGTGAAGATGAAACAGTTAGCAAGAAGATATCATGGTGATTCAAAGAAAAGCATTAATCATCTACAAGTAACTCACATTTAATGACTTGTTATGCTCAGTTTAGTGGCGATTCAGGGTAGTTTAGGCCTACTTAAGACGCCCCTATGGATAATATTGGAGTTAAGTGAATTGTGAACCTAAAATTATGCATTTTGGTGAAGTGTTGGTCCCTAAAATAAAGGCATTTTTGCCTTATACGCCTAGCAGATTGAAAACCTCATGCAAAGAGATTAAACTCAGCTTTTTCTGTTATCTTCATGCTTTTCTTGGAGGTTCAGTTCCAGTTCAATTAAAGCAAACTTCAAGGATCATGCACAAGTCAAAGAGTTCAAGTCAACTCTCAACTCTAGAGTTCACATCCAGTTTAACTCTTCTTGCACAGTCAACATTTTCCACAAGGTGCAACTTCAGTTATCTGAGGTCGCTTTCTATAAAGAAAAGTCTTCAACTCTTTTAGAGTTAGTTCTTTCATTCCTCTTTCTGCCTTATGCAAAAGAGATGCATTGTAACTCATTTTTGAGAAGTATAAAACAGCAACTTAGTTTATTTTCAGTATTTTCACTATTGTACAAGCAAGAAACTCCTTTTATCAATAAAAATCCAACATGTTTTCCTTCTCAAAATTTCATGTATGGATCTTATTGTGAAAGATTTGAGTTATTTTTTTTTATTTAAACATTAAATCCATGAGTTAGGTCTCATTTGCAATCCTTTTTCATCCAAGAATATGAACAATTTACACAGGTCAAAGGCTATGTTAGTTGTTTTTGGAGTTTGTAGTTGTGAAAACACACTGTGTTCTTGCAACAAAACCTGAAACATAACCTCCCCTTGAAACAATTTTGTATAAACTGGTCAAAATTGAGTTGTACATGGGATTAGGCTGAGTTTTGGAGAAGAATTGTGAGTTAGAACAACAAATACAAGTCTTGTAATCATTGATGCATCACCTCCTAGGTTTAGTTAATCTTAAAATTCGGTTTTCTATCCCTTTTCCAATCAAACCAGAAAGTTTTAGGAGGTATATCAGGGGAACCAACTCGCTCTAGAGGTTCATCTTCCCCATAGACAACCCACAATCTCAAGATAATCCAACGTTTCACAAGATAACTAAGTTTCACATTTAGCTAAGGGTTCTATCCTCATGACAACAGTTTTTAGCATGCCCGGTGGAACACTGAAACCCATTTCAGTCAAGAAATACAAAGTTTCCACTATTCTCCTGGTAAATGCAGCAGTGTTTTTGACCTTTTTGATGTTACAAACATATACCTAGAAACTCTAATCTCTTATTTTGAAGCAGATCTAGTGCAATCAGCACATGAGAAGAGTACAAACAAGAGGAAGTTCTACTCCCCTTGAGTATCTGAAACTGTCACTGGCGAGAAGGAAAGACAGGGCAGCAAGAAAGAGTCTTATCCCACCAGCTAGATCACATTCTACACCTCTAAATCACAGGCCGGCAAGTCCTATTCTAAGAGTTCTAGTACCAAATATACAAGTCCCGGAAAATCCAATGGCAAGAGAGTTTGCTTTTGTACTGTTTAATGGGGGTAGCCCATTAAATCTTTCTTAACATGATGATATTCCTGTGGTATCCCTTAGAATTTTACCTTCTTTCATAGGAAAAGATCAGACTAGGTCTATTGCGCATATCAAAGATGTGGCTACATTATGCTCAGTTCACAATATCATAGCAAATAATGTAGCAATCAGGTTCTTGGTTGCATCACTGAAGCAAAAAGCTTTGCATTGGTTCAAGAGTCTGGTAGTTAATTCAATCACAACATGGGATCAATTGGGAGATGGTTTGCACAAGCAATTTGAAGACAAGTCAGATCATTTGTCTTTGGTGGATCAACTTACTACCATCAAGAGAGCTCCACATGAGCATATCTCTGATTTTAATTACTGTTTGCAGAAAACATGGGATAGAATCTGAAATATTCCGAACCAATTTTTTTTTAAATTTTTTCAATAACAGTTACAATGCAACATGCACCCATTAAGGTTAGCACTTAAAAACCAAAGCGATGCAAAATTCAACTCTAACCAAGAATGCGCTAGATGACAGTGACCATATGGTCAGAGGATCTCAATGCAATGCTGAAAGATTAACTCTAACCAAGAATGTGCCCAAGATGGACGAACATATGGTCAGAGTATCCCTACCAACTGCAAGTGCTAAAAATAAACTCAACACCCAGAATGTGCCCAAGATGGACGAATATATGGTCAGAGGATCCCTACCAACTGCAAGTGCTAAAAATAAACTCAACACCCAGAATGTGCTTTCAATCCCAGAGTGGGAATTGGAGCTACCATAGGGCAGAGATGCTAAGAAACAACAATGCAATTCAATTGTAAATAGGCAGCAAGCCAACCTCTTCCACTTATTCAGTGGGTATTACAAGCATAAAGAGAATGATGAGAAGAAATGCTGACAGTACTACTGTTCAGCTTACAATAATATAGAGAATGCCTGTAAGAACAAAGATTAGAAGCTCTTCAATTGATGCAATAGTAAATGTGACCTCCACCAAGCTTAGTAAGACTTCCTAACACCAAACCTTCACCAAAAATGCACTTTCCAAAATCTGATATGACAAAACAGCAACTTGAAATGCATAACCAGCAACCCTAGAATCCACTAAAATGCTCACAACTCACTCAATACTTGTCAGAATGACATGAGACTTGATGCAAACGAATGCTAGGATGATGACAATGAAGACTAGACAAAGAAACAACTGATAAATTGAAGTGATTTTTTTTCTAAACACTTGCCAGGAAGAACAGAATGGTACAGCCTCTAGAAATGTTCTACCAACAAGATAAAATCAAATTCTTCATTATAAATCACCAAAATTTGCACAAATGGGCGCCTAGGGCATAGAAATAGTTCTAGCCAATACCCAGAACAAATATATTTTTTTTTTTGACTTATGAGCAAAAACAACATTCAACAACTTGAAGTCAGCAACACCAAAACTTCACTAACATGCTTAAACTATACTACAAATGCATAATAGCTTCTACAATGCAATTTATTACTACAAAAACTCACTCAACTACAAACTAACTCTCCACTAGTTGCTATCTTCCAAGCAAGAAGTCGAGCCAAGGCTAGGAGGCATTCATTCCTTGAAGCAGTCCCAGTACCATTCCAGCAGCATAACAATATTCAAGTCATAAGATGTTGAATTGAAGAGTTGAGGCCTGTATTTATAGATTTGAGAGAATCTTCTAGAAACTTCAAGAAGGGCGCCCAAAATAGCCAACAATATTCAAACTTGTGTTTGACCCCCATTTCCCTCCAAAAGTTGCATCCACTTCAATAGGCAATATTTCTTTTAATTTAAAATTACCTTCTCCTCAAAAGTTGGCATCCCCTTTCTCCAAGCAATATTTTTGACTTTAAGAATATTTAAAATATTTCCTCATGAGATGACCACCCTCAAAGTCCCCCTTTTAAAAACAACTTGAAGTTGTAACACTAGGCCAAGGGGTCATAAGCTGAAAATAAAACATTATTAATTTAAAATAACTTATCTCTCCAAAATGAGCACCTTAAAGCCAAAATCAATATTACCAACTGAACTGCCAGAAGAGGAAAGCTTGCTGAGCTGATGCAGACTAGACCACTGCTAAAAATAGAATTTACTAAAAATAGTAAATTCGGAAAGTTGCTTGGATCAAAGTGAAAGCAATACCATTGCGAAGCTTTCTGAAAACCCAAAAAGAATCCACAATCCAAAATCCCAAACTCCAAGATGTAAATCCCTGAATCTTCAAAAGAACCCACCAAGCAACGGAAACCCTAATTCTATCTTTGACTAGCCGACAGCACACCGAAGATAGGCTATCAATCACTGAAAAGTGTAGGGCTAAAAATGGGGACATTACGAATCCCAACAACAGTAAAACCTTCAACTCATCCATTTTTATATTCCCTTAAAGCCCTTAATAGTGATATATCTGTGATGATTCAATCAATGGGTGGAAATACACTTCCTAGTGCATATGACATCGCCTTTAGAGCAAAAAACAGCCTCATACAAGTTGGAAAAATAGCCCCAAGCCCTCCAATGCCTATATTTCCTAAGGTACAACCACCTATACCATTGCCATTACCTCCAATACCTGTTGTTCCTGCTATACCAGTGCTAAATTATAAAAAAAATCTTATCTAAGAAAAGGATGTCCCAGCTTCATCCCATGAATTTCAAGAGTTAAAAGGTATATTGCAAACCTTTGGTAAATGAATTAGTCAACATAAAGAAGTAGCAAAATCAGAATTTCAGACCTTATCAGCCTAATCAACCCAATAGGCCTCCTTATCAAACTGATTCTCAAGGTCAGAGAAGGAATTTTAATGCAAGGCCTTATCAACCTTACAATCAAAACTCTGCAAGCAGTTCTAGAGAAACTTGTACCAGTGCAAAACAACATGGCACAGGACTATGAGTGTTGTTTTCCATGTAACCAACCTCATAACCAAGCCACATGTTCGAATGGAGTGATTAATCAGGCCCTCATGGTACAGAATAACACTTTGTCCCACAAGATACAACACAAGAAAATCATGAACAACGGGCTCTAATATTGATCAAGGCCATCAAGATGTTACCTTGATGAATTGGCAAGGGTGAAGAGTTTTGTGGGGTGAATCACCCAAATGCACAAAATCAATCATCGCACTCTATTGCAGCCAATACAAGGGCAAAAAAGAGGTTTGTTGTGACCTTTTCACACACGCCCCATTGCAAATGGGGACCCCTTGTTTTTCACCTTTTTGCCTTGGCGTCGCAACTGCTTATCACTTGTCTTTTTACAATGAGGTCATCATTTTGAGAGTTTTAAGTCAGTTCTGCTGAGAGTTACCTGAGCCAAGTCAGTAATCCATGCTTGAATCAATAGACGTCATGGAAGGCTAGGAAACTAAGATCACCGGAATTCAAACCAATTGAGACTTCCTACTTTTTAGAAAATTTTCTTTTTGATTTTTCATTTCAGCATTTTGGACCAAACAAGGTTCCCTATTTTTTAGGGTTTTATTTTTCTATTTTTAGAAAGTTTCTATATTTGGAAGGGTCTCGAATTCCAAAAATGCACTCAGAAGTTCAAAAAACTCGATAGAACTCTGAGAAAATCAAAGAGAAAATTGAAAAATTATTGAAAAATCTGGAAAAATCAGTCAAAAAGCATGAAAAATCAAACCCCAAAAAATCAAATTCTGGAAAAATCAGTTCAAAACCAGTCAGATCTGAAGCACAAAATCACAGAAAAATTAACTCAAAAATCATGGAATTCATGGCTAAGTCTGAAGAAATTCGCCATAAGAAGGATGGTCCTTGAAATGTGGGATGGATGAAGGAAGGAATGTCAAGAAGCAAGGAAAGTCCGCCATGTCAAGTGCCAAACGCTTTGTGAAGTCCGCCTTAGCCTCCAAGAGATGATGCCAAGAGGTTGTGAAGTCCGCCAGCCTTGAGGAAGCATATCCAAGGACTCTCTAAAGTTTGCGTAACCTTAGGCAAGATGTTGGTAAACTCCGCCCAAGCCTTGAAAGGCTAAGGAAACATGCTAAGAAAGTCCGCCTTGACTTGAAAGGAAGTGGCAAGAGGTCCAAGAAGTCTGCCATACACTTGCCAATAGGTTGGAAAGTCTGCCTAGACACATAAAGGAGAGAAAAATCAAAATTTTTGCTAAGTATTGGTGCCTAGCAAGGAAAATTTCAAAAATTAGCCTAAGTATAAGAGCCTAAAAAGGTGGAGAATCAAAATTTTGGCAAAGTGTTGTAGCATTTCCAAGAGATAAAGTGTTAAGGTAAGTGCTAAAAGGTTTGGAAGTCCGCCATGTTCAAGGAGAAATGTCCAAGACCATAGAAAGTCCGCCCTCCCCTTGTCCAAGCACTTGGAAAGTCCGCCATGGTCTATGAAGGGAGAAAATTACAATTTTTGCTAAAGTGTTTGGTGCCTAGTCAAATTCGAAAATTTGCCTAAGTATAGAGGCCTAAAGGGTGGAAAATCAAAATGTTGGCTAAGTGTTTTGACATTTTCAAGAGATAAAGTGCTAAAGTTTGAAAGGAGAATGCTAAAGAAAGTTTGCTATGGCATGTGGAAGGTGGAAAAGACTTGAGGAAGTCCGCCTAGGCTATGGAAAAGGGAATAAAATGAAGTTCGCCTAGCATAAAAATGGGAGAAAATTAAAATTTTCCTAAGTGTGGATGTCTGGAGAAAATAAATTTGGCTAAGTGTACAGAGAAAAGGTGCAAGGCGAAGAGGTAGGAGAGCTCGTCCTTGGCCAGAAGGGATAAAATTTGTCAAGCGTCAAGGAAATTTGCCTAAGAAAGGCATCCAGACAAAGATTGTGCCTAAAAAAAATTCGTCCGAGCAAGAAGAAAAATTGACTTTGGCAGAAGAAAATGTGCCCGGTTCCATTCAAAGTCTACCATGGCAGGGAAAAGATGAGGATCCAGCATAACATTTATTGGCAAGATGGCTAGAATTTTAACTTGGAAAGACGAAATCGGGAATAAAATTGGAAAATAAACTTTTAGCCAAAGAAAAAAATGAAGAGAAAATTGAAATAGCCATGGGTCCAAAATGAACGGGTTGGAATAAATTAAATATTTTAATATTTTAATAATTTATTTCCAATGGCTTGGACAAAATAATGGATGGAAAGGCAACCTTCAAGTCTGCCCAAGGTGAAGATGTCCAGCATGAAGCAAAGTCTGCCCAAGGATGGATGTCCAAGACAGTCCAAAATCCACCCTCAAGCATGATGGAAAATTTCTAAGGCATGAAGTGCCTAGAAGGGAGATGGATTGCAAACACATATGAAAGTCCGACCTTGCTCAATGGGTGGACGGCACAAGAAAGTCTAACTTTTCCAAAGCATAGCATGTCCAAACCTTTACAAAGTCCGACTTTGCTTGGAGAAGGTATGTCCAGACATCCATAAGATCCGCCAAGTACAATGGCAAACATGATGCAAAGTCCAACCTAGACCAAGAAAAGAAATGGCAAAGTGTTGAGAAAGTTCGCCCCAGTGTAAGAGAAAAGATGGTAAGCACTAGAGAAAGTTCGACTTCTCCCTAGAGATGTTTGTCCAAAGTGGCTTGGAGTCTGACTTAGGCCGAGAGAGAAAACGTCCAGGCTCATGTGAAGTCTGCCCAAGGAGAGGATGAGAAAATCAGCTAAAACTCAAAAAAATTGGCTAAGTGAGAAGAATTCACTAAGTGTTGGACAAAAAACAGGAAAGATGAAGAGGAGTAAAGAGGAAATGAATAAGATCCTTGTCCAGAGATGGAATTTGTCCTACATAGCACAAGCCAAATTCAAAATTGAAGAAAAATCCACAGGCAAAGTTCATCCAAAACCTTGGCTAAATGTTGGATAGTCCGTGTGAAGGTGGTACAAAATGAACTTGAATAGCCAAAATTTGGCTAAGTATGGGAAATACTTCACAGAGAAAATTCCAATTTCCTCCATTGTGGTGAAAGCAAAGAGGCATTCTTCTCCAAATTCTAGGCACTTTAAGGAAGCAATCAGGACAAATTCTTGAGGGATTTCATCTCCTGAAGAATTAAAAACAAGCTTCCAATCAGAATCAGATGGTGACAAGAAGATCGTTCCAAACACATCTCCATACTTAGACAATTTCTCGACACAAATTGGAGAATTTAGAGAGGAAATCCCAAGGAATAACATCAACCCAGTTCAAGCAGGAGGAATTTCGAAGCAACCAAGGAAGACATCCAGCACGCTGAGGTGGCGCCTCGTCATCTTCCAACCAATCAAATTGTTCCAAATCAACATGCAACAACATTCTATTTTATTGTTGATTTATATTTAGCAAAAAGGGACAAGTGTCCTCAAATGAAATTTTCTCATTGGTCGAAAGTGACAAACCCTAATTAGGGTTTTATTTTGTAATCTCGGTCGTTGATCTGAAATCAATCTTGGCCATTGAATTGTAATTGGGGAGCCTATAAATTGAGCTCGCCCCTCATTTGTAAAAGTGTGGAGACAGTATATGAGATTGTTGCATTGAGACTATTTCGAATAATAAAAGCTCTTATGCATGATTTGCTTTGAATAACTTTTATTGTCAAATAGTAAGCGAGGTTGCATATCTTCTTCCGCCATAGATTAAAGTTAGAATTAGATTACATAGAATTTGCTTTCGAAAGTTGGTTAAGTGAATGAGAGATTGATAGTACTGATTCAATGGTGAAGTCATGCTCATACTTTCTTCGAATGGATGATTGGCATTCAATGCATAAAGTTAGCCTGAGCTTATAATCATGAAAGCTTAACTTCAGCCTCATTCGAGGTTTGAAAATCATTATCACACCCCTTGAAGATTGCACCCACTTTGCATATGTTGTCCTGCAGGAGGCGAAACAGAGTGCGGTTATTTCCCTTCACCAAATCTTATTGTCTCTTGAATTCTTAGGCATAGAATAGATTCTCTGAACCCTTATCCTTTTGCCATTTTTATTCTGAAGTGTTCGGTGGATGATAAAACGTACACCAACATAAGAATTGGCGCTAGAAGGAGGGCTGAACAAAGAAAGAACAAATTAATCCAAGAGGGCTGAATGAAAAGAAATCTTCGCTACATCACCTTTGTATATGCTTGCCTCTCCTCCTAGGCACCAACATAGAATTGGTGCTAGAAGGAGGGCTGAACATTAAATTGTTTATTTTCACAAGTGGAGGAATTCAGCTGGAAGGAGCCAGTATGAGCTTTGAAATGCCAAATCAGAGATATGTTAGATCTCTTTTATATCAAAAAATCCAAAAGAAGTAAAAAGATCAAGAAATGGAAAGTCCAAAAGGAGATTTCTTAATGGATGGGCATCCATTCCATATTGCTCAGATCCAAGAAAGATTGAGTGCACAACTATACCCCAAGAATTTGTCCAAGTTTTCTTTACCAGGAAGATGCCGAATTCATGAAACGACCAAACATGACGAAATGAATTGCTTGACATTCTTGTCAAGGATAGAGCTTGTTCTCCAAGGAAAAATTTTCTTTTGCGATGTTCCCAAGCCAGGAGTGTTGGATGTAGAACCTGATGATTATAGCATCCCAGAAGTTATATATAAGGCCTTCACAAGGTACATACTTAAAATCGAAAATCAGATAAAACTGGGTAATGTTCAATTGAATGGTGTTATGCTCCCTCGTTGGTGTCAGATTCACAATGCACCTCATCCAGAGTTCACTTGCACATCATGTGAGGAGGCTATCCACCATGCCATATGTCACCTCAGATTACCAGAGTTACCATATGGATGCGTCAAAGACAAAGGGTGGATTGAATATGTCACTCGAACATTTTTAGCACCAAATGAAGCAGACACCACAATGCCATCTAATAGCATGGAGAATAAGTCACAACAGGATAATGTGATTGAGCTTAGGGATCAAGTGGGTGAAGATATTCCAAGTATCGTAATGCCAGAGGAGGTTGTTGGAATAAAGATCAAAGAAGAAATGGAATACATTCAAGCAAGAGGAACCACCCAAGGCAACTGTCAGCATACTGAGGTGAATGAATATATAAGATTGCAAGTTATTGAAGATCATCAAGAACCAGAAATGGAGGACTTAGCTCAAAGTAGAGATGGCGTGGGAAATTTCCAAAGGTCATTCATCCGAGGAGGAGAACATGAAGGGGGAAGTGATTCCAGTGCACTTCAAGAAGGAATGGTCCTTGATGAAGAAGTTCAATCATGCAAGATGGAAGAGATGATAAGCGGCTTGAGGCAAGATGATACATTTGAGAATCAATGGGCTTTCAGGATGGAAGCAGAATATGAAATACATTTCGCATCGATGCTTGATCCATTGTTCACAGTCATGGAGGAATTGCTTGATGAAATTGAAGCAAATGGAAGGCTACTTGATAAACAAGCAACTGTGACAGCGATAGAGAATGAATAAAAATTCAGGTTGGGGCTTGATCCATTGCTAGGAATTCAAAAGGAGCCGGTGCATGAGACACTCCAAAATCCCAAATTCCATTTTGAATCCAATTCCCACCACACTCCGCCCAACTTGGAACATGATGTTGATCTCCATGATTCAAACGCAAGTGGTATGGTTCACCATCAACTTCAACCTCCTGATGAAGCAATGGATGACGAACAAGAATTCATGTCCACAACTGAAGACCACCAGGTTGCATCTTTCCCTACTATTGACTACAAGGAATACCATTTTCATTATGGAGATTCAAGGAAGATAACTTGTTTATGGATTAATCATGGTCCAAGTGAGTTGCCTCAATTACTAATCTTTCCTGAAGTTTTGCTTGAGTTTCAGATTTGTCCGTTGAAAGAGTATTTTTCCGAGTTTAAAGATAAATTTGCAAAACTTCGCACTATGACCGCTGCTTTGTTGTTACTGCACATCCTGAGAAATCATGCTAGGAGTTTTATATACTTAGGTCTTTTGACTGTTGTTTGCTTAAAATTTTGTTTTTGTTTAGGAGTAGGTTTTCTTTCCTAGTTTGCTTTAGATTAGTTGCTTTGCTTTCTTAATTTAGTTTGCTTGCCCGTTTTGTTTTGTTTTCAATAAAGGGGCTCCCATTTGTAGGGGGCGTTGTATCTTAAGAACTCTAGCGTCTGTGCTAAATCATGTTCAGTCCATTTCTTGGATTAATATTCGTGGAGGATCTATGAATCCTAGATTAATTGTTTCCAAAGTATCCTGAGGATAAGGTTAGTACTTGACTGGAAAGGGAAGTCATCTATTGTGTGGAGACAGTATATGAGATTGTTGCATTGAGACTATTTCGAATAATAAAATCTCTTATGCATGATATGCTTTGAATAACTTTTATTGTCAAATAGTAAGTGAGGTTGCATATCTTCTTCCGCCATAGATTAAAGTTAGAATTAGATTACATAGAATTTGCTTTCGAAAGTTGGTTAAGTGAATGAGAGATTGATAGTACTGATTCAATGGTGAAGTCATGCTCATACTTTCTTCGAATGGATGATTTGCATTCAATGCGTAAAGTTAGCCTGAGCTTATAATCGTGAAAGCTTAACTTCAGCCTCATTCGAGGTTTGAAAATCATTATCACACCCCTTGAAGATTGCACGCACTTTGCGTATGTTGTCCTGCAGGAGGCAAAACAGAGTGTGGTTATTTCCCTTCACCGAATCTTATTGTCTCTTGAATTCTTAGGCATAGAATAGATTCTTTGAACCCTTATCCTTTTGCCATTTTTTTTTAGATCCAACTTGAAGTCCTAATTGAGAAGCCTTTAATGATAAATTCTCCTAAGTCCCAAACTTGTGAAAATTTCCTTAACGTAAGTCCCCTTGTTTATTACCAGCAAATCACAACGCCCATTGAGCTTATCCACTCGTCAAGACCTGACTAAAGAAACCTTGGAATCACCAATATGATCTTCTTGCAATCTTAGCATATGCGGTGGTTTTTCAAGAGAGGATAGAGTGTCTTTGGATATTTTATTCTGAAGTGTTTGGTGGATGAAAAAACGTACACCAACAAGGTCTTTTGACATAGGACAACAAGCTAATAAGAGTCAAAATCAAGCTTTTACAGGTCATCAAAGCAATGTTGATCCATCACATACACCAAATGTGCAAATACTACCAAGAGGAGAGACTATAGTGAACAAAGAGTAGCCTAACAGTCAACCACAATCACTAAAAATAAAAGTAGAAGCTGTTATTCCAAAAGGAAACCCAAAGGTTAGTACCATTCCATTTAATATTTTGGATCATATGAAGAAAGAAAATGTTAGTATGTCGATGTGGGAGTCAATATCACTTCCTAGGCAAAAGGATTTGTTGCAAAAATCCTTATCTAATGTTACCTTGACTAATAAGTCTTCCAGAGAGCAACCTAGAGTTGCACTCGCTAGTACTCCACTAGTTAAAATTGAAGAACAAGCCAAAGATACAAGATCGCCTCCATTTTACGTATCTTTAATTATTGTCAAACATCTTGTTCATAATTGCATGATTGATTCAGGTGCAAGTAGTGATGTGATTCCCAAACAAATAGTTGATAAACTTGGTTTATCATGTGAGCCTCTTGCCAAAGGAGTGGTACATTGGATGGGATAGCCATCAATACCATTGGAGTCATTAAGAATTTGAGCCTCACATTCCATGCATGTCCAAATTTTTCCATACCTCAAGACATTTATGTCATGGATCTACCACCGTACTTCGCCATATGCCTTTCCAAAGACTACACTATGAAATTAGGTGGTTATCTATCTATTGATTGGTCACACATTTTTTTGGAACAAGGTATGGAACCAAGATTACAGACAAATCAGATCCAATTGCAAAAGACCATATAGATCCTTATGTTCCTCTTGTTGTGAATGTAAATTTTTCCATTCACGAGCAAGAGGAACAATCTGCTGTCAAGGAGCCTAATATTTGGATACAAGGAATTGTTGATTTACTTTTAGATCAGTGGGAAGCTGAGAAATGTGAAGCTAATCCATTCAAACATATGGAAGAAGTAGGTTTGGGTATCTATTTGATTCATGAGCAAGATGTGGCTGTCCCTAATTTGGTAAAACATGATAAACAACAATGTGAACAACAGTTGAATGAGTTATGGGAGCTTTCTTTTGATGGGTCAAGGAGTAGGAATGGTGTTGGTGGAAGAGCAATGCTTATTTATCCTATAGGTGAGAAGTATTATTCAACTTTCAGGTTTAGTTTCAATTGCACTAATAATACAACATAGTATAAAGCACTTGTTCATGGTTTGGAATGGACAGGAAAGAGGAAAATCAAGTGTTTGCAGGTATTTGGTGACAGTGAACTCATAGTGAATCAGGTAAGAGGTTTGAATATCTCGAAAAATGACTTGCTCAAGTCTTATAGGCATAGATTTTGGGACATTATTGAAGAATTTGATGCTTTTAACTTGCAGACCATACCTAGAAATGAGAAAAAACATGTTGATAGGTTGGCTACCATAGGAACATAGTATGATATTCCAAATAATCTCAGCAATAACGAAGTGTAGTAGTATGTAAAAATGGTGGTAAGACCTTCAATTTTGGATAATCAAACACATTGGCAAGTGTTTGATAGTGATACACAAATTACAAATTTTCTGATTGAAGAGGCTGAGATTTTAGCTGCTAACCAAGAAAAATTGCAGCAGCAATATGGTGAACAAATTATACAGCTAAAAACAATATACCCTCCTTCAGGAATTTCTTCTTACATTAATTAGTACTTTGATAGTCTCCAATATATTATTCTTTAAAATACATTATTCCTTACATTAATTTTCTTTCAAATTTATTATTCTTTATTACATTAATATAATTTCTTATATTAATATTGTACTCTTTCAAATACAATATACCTTCCTTCAGGAATTTCTTAGCATTCATTTATTTCATTTTAAATTTTAGCAATCTTTAATTTCTTTTCTAATTTAATTTTCCTTCTGATTTTACGTTAGTGTTTAAATAAATTTGATTTTCATTATTAAATTTAACTTTGATAGTTTCCGGTATATTATTCTTTCAAAAAAAATTTATTCTTTCTTACATTAATTTTCTTTCAAATATATTTTTCTTCCTTACATTAATATGCTTTCAAATATTAATATATTATTCTTTCACTAATTTACTTTCAAATATTAATATATTATTCTTTCAAATACAATATACTTTCCTTCATGAATTTTCTTAACAATCATTTTTTCATTTTAAATTTTAGCAATCTTTAATTTCATTTCAAATTTAATTTCCTTCGGATTTTACGTTAGTGTTTAAATAGATTTGATTTTCATTATTAAATATAACTTTGATAATTTCCAATATTTTATTCTTTCAAATTTATTATTCTTTCTTGCATTAATTTTCTTTCAAATTTATTTTTCTACCTTACATTAATATACTTTCAAATATTAATTTATTTTTCTTCCAATATATTTTTCTTTCAAATATTTTTTCTTTCTAATATTCCTTCTTACATGAACTTTCTTACTTTCTTTCATTAATTTCTTAGTTGCTAATACATTATTCTTTCAACTTTAAATTTAACATTTTTTCTCTCTTAAATAGATACTATTTTTATTATAATATTAATAGTCTTTCTTAATTTACGTTAGTGTTTAATTGATTATTATTTTCAATACTAAATATAACATTAATAGTTTCAAATTAAGTTTTCAACATTATTTAATTCTGCATATTAACTCAGAATTCTTGGTGTTTTTTCTCTTATTTATTTCTGCTCTCTCTTTTCCAAAATTGAATTTTCTCTATGTTGTAGTCCTCTTTCATTAGTTCAGTGTCTTTTATTTCTTTCATGTTTCGTTCTTTCTTTTTTAATTAAAATTTTCATTCTTATATATTTTCTCTCTTATTATTTTTAATTCTTTCAATTTTTGTTCTTACCTTAAATCTCTCTTGCCTCGGTCTTTGTACCCTTCTCTCTCCTCAACTTCTCACCTCTCTTCCTTTTAAGCAAATCAGGTCTGCATCTTACCTTTCTCATCTCCTTAGCTCTTTATCATCCTGATGATGGATCACTGAGTGTGATCCGAAACGTTGATGAAAAAAAACTTCAACACAATCAAAAATCCAGAAATCAAAAAAATCTTCAACTAACAAGTTGCCAAAATGATTGGTCTCATTAGAATCATTTTTCAGTTTTTATGATCAAGCGGAAAATCATAAGGTGAGCATGAGAAACAAAGAACACTATGAATAGGTAAGCATCTTTAGAGACAACCTTTTAAAGTTAGGAAAAGTATGTACAGTTGCAGAAAAGGATGCTTTCATTCAGTTATGTCAGGAGTATGACGATATTTTTGCATGGAAGTACAATGATTTGAGGGGGTTTGACCCCAAGATTTCCAAACACACTATTGAGCTTGAATCTAATGCTAAACCTGTAAGACAAAAACAAAGGCCATTGACCCCAAAATTAGAGCCACTGATGAAAATGGAGTTGAGAAAATTGATAGAGGGCAGCATTATCTTTCCCATCAAACATACCTCTTGCATCTCCAATCTAGTTCCTGTTAGGAAGAAGAATGGAGAAATAAGACTATGTGTTTATTCAAGGACCTGAATAGAGCATCTCTCAAACATCACTAGTTTTTTCCCTCAATGGAGCAAATCTTACAGGTTGTATCGTATTTTGAGAGGTTTTCATTATTAAATGGTTTTTCCTATTATAATCAAGTTTTATTCAAAGAGGAAGACCATTATAAAACTGCTTTCACTACTAAATGGGGTACAATGTCACACAGAAGCATGCCTTTTGGATTGTCCAATGCTGGTGCAACTTTCCAAAGGGCAATGGATATGTCTTTTCAGGGGTTGATTAAAAAGTTTGTACTGATTTATCTTGACGATATCACTATTTTTTCCAAGGATTCCAATGAGCATTTCATTCATCTTAAGAAAGTATTTGACAAGTGCAAAGAATATGGTGTCTCACTCAACCCAAAGAAAAGTATTTTTGTTGTTCATGAAGGTAGACTTCTTGGCCATGTAGTGTCAGATGGAATTTCCATTGATCGTGAGAGGATAAGTGCCATTTTCACTTTTCCTTTGCCATGTCACAAGAAAGATTTGCAATGTTTTCTTGGTACAATCAATTTTGTGGGAAGATTTATACTTGATATAGCTTATCTTTTGAAGCCATTAATAGGCATGTTGAAGAAGAATGTTTGTTTCAACTAGTCAAAAGAAGGCAAGAGAAGTTTTGAGAATATCAAGGAATCTTTAGCATCTGCACCTACACTTATCAATCCATATTTCTCAAAGGATTTCATACTATATGCTTTTGGAAGCATGGATACAATCTCAGCTATTCTTGTACAATAAAACGGCGAAAGTTTGGAGCATACAATTGCTTTCTTCAGCCAAGGATTGGAAGAGTACAAAGAAAAGTATTCTTTTTTTGAAAAGCAATTCTTAGCTATGATTAGAAGCCTTAAAAGGTTTAGGCACTTGGTTTCAAATAACAAGATTAATTTGATAGTTGCTCACCCAAGTGTCAAAGACCTTTTGCTAAACAAAGATTTGATTAATAAGAGAGCTGGTTGGATAACAAAAAATCATAGAATATGATGTTGAAATCAAGGTTACTAATCTGGTAAGAGGCAAAGGTTTATGTTAACAGCTGGCTGGTAAGTTAGAAAATAATGAAGAGCATGAAAATGAGGTTGTCCATGTGCTTAATAACGAAGATCAAGTTGTTATCCCAACTTCTCCTTCAAGTTGGCTGCTTGAAATGATGCATTATCTTCAAATAGATGAGTATCATACAGGCCTAAACAATGAAAAAATAAGGTATTTCAGATTGCAAGCAATTCCATTTGTTATTGTAGATGGCATCTTGTTTAGAAGAGATTTCAATGGAGTTTTGTTAAGATGCATTGAAGCTGATCAAATTGATAGAATTCTTGAAGAATTCCATGATGAAGCAGCAGGTGATCATTTTGCACCAAGAAAAACAGCCCTTAAAATCATGAAAGCTGGATGCTTTTGGCCTAATTTGTATAAGAATGCACATGCATGGGTAAGAAAGTGCAGAAAGTGTGCTTTATTTGCACGAAAACAAAAATTAACAGTCTTACCATTGCATCCAATTCAGGTAGAACAACCCTTCATGAAGTGGGGTCTTGATTTTGTTCGGCTCATAAATCGACCATCCAGTTTAGGGCACAAGTGGATACTAACTGCAATGGTGGACAGAGGGAGTAGCATTGAAAGAAGCAAACAAAAAATTAGTCCTAAACTTCTTGGAAGATTTGGTTGCAAGGTTTGGTACTCCTGAATCCATCATTTTAGGTAATGCAGTAGCTTTTGTCAGCATAAAAACCACTGATTGTGCTTTTTAAAATAACATATTCTTGAGTGCTTCATCCAACTATTACTGATAAGGTAATGGTCAAGATGAGTCTACAAATAAGAATCTGATTAGGATCATCAAAAGAACAATAGAAGACAATTAGAGAGCTTGGCATAGAAAATTGAAATCAGCTGTATGGGCTGATAGGATAACTCCAAAAAGGTCTACAGGTAATTCACCTTACGTTCTTGTGTGTGGAAAAGAGGCAAGGCTGCCTATTTCAGTTGAATTACCAACACTTAGCCTAATGAAGGAGTTGGAATTGATGGAAGAAGAGCCTATGGCAATAAGACTTGCTGAGCTTATTGAATTGGAAGAAACAAGAAAGAAAGCAATGCATATCTTGGAGTATCATCAAGCACAAATGAAGAAAACTTTGACAAAAGAGCAGTTCCAAGAGTTTTCAATAAAGGAGTTTTGGTTCTAAAATGGGATGAGTGTAAGAGAAGGCCTAGAAAACACACCAAGTTTGAGGCCATGTGGAGTGGTCCTTTCATAATCATAGGTTGCAAGATGCACAATGCTTTTCAGCAGTCCAAACATGATGGAGAAGAACTACCAATCCCAATTAAAGGGATTCACCTCAAGCATTACTATTGAGGTATTGATCTAAAATTGTATCATATTAGGATAGGTTTGTTGGGTCAATAAATGTTGTTGCACATTTTGTTTTGCATCTTTCCCTTTCCTCTAAGTGTTGATGCACAATTTGTTTTCCTATTAGAGGACTTTCTATCTTTTCTTTTCAAATAAATGTTGATGCACAGCTAGTTTTGTCCTTGTAGAGGATGGTTTGGGTTTAATTTTAGGTTGCTTGGTCTTAGGTTGTTACTGGTCTATATTTCTCTTAGCTGTCTTGTGAGTTTTTTGAGATCTTTATCAAACATAAATGACTCTATCACCCAATGAATAAGCAAGGCTACTGGTCAAAATTGTTTTAGCAGGCAAAACACCATTCAATTCGCCAAGAATGTAATCCATTTTTATAAACTTGAAATTACTTAAATGTTTCATTTAAATAATTTTAAGTTGGTCTCAAGTTTTTTTAAATAAAATGAAAAAAGGGGGCGTTATCATTTTATCATTACTTAACTTAGGTAATTGAAAATCTTTTAATAAATTTTATCTCAAAACTCATGTTCAAATGCAAACAGTTGAAGTTTCTACACAAAAGCTAAGAAAGAAAGAGTCATTACATGAAAAATAAAGGAAAGAACTGATGTTGGGCACCAATATGAAGCAAAACATCACGTTGCAAAGAAGGGAAGTTTGTGTTAAAGCTTGAGTTTCATGAGGAGAGGTTGAGGTTCTAGGGTTTCAAACCTAGTAAACACCTTCTACATAGCAGTTCAGGACCTTGCATGGCAACTAGATCGTGGATAGCATGGATTTTCCTATGCATGAAAAGGGCATTCAAGATGAAGGGAAAGGAGATGTTCGTAGGAGACATTGTGATGAAGAAACAGGTCTGTGTATTGAACCCCCTTTATATAGTCATCATTGTCATATAAATGCCTATATCCTTTATGATAAAGTGCTTTAGATGCCTACTATTTTGTTATTGCATCTAGGAAGGTGTTTGTATGACAAGCTTTAAAGGTTCACAAAGTCTCTACACCATCAGGGGTTTATCAAAAACCCTTAGATCTGTAGCTTCATCTGAGTTTCATAGAAGAAGGTTTTATGATCAAAGAATCATTAAAACAGTTTGATACATGGAGCGGTCTTAAAGATGATAAAAGTTAGCCATCATAAAGACTAATGGATAGTCACGTTGAGCATGGTAAAAGGCACTGCTTGTAAAGGATGGTCTTTCAAACTTCAGTTATCTTACATAGCCATTTTCTATGCACTACTGCTACAGGAATGATAGACATGTTCCTATCAGTGCTGGATTTTGATATGAGACTCCATAGTGGAGATGCTGAAATGCGTGATAGTCCAAATAAAGAAAATATTTGGGACAGTCAAAAAGAAAATCTAAATGACAGAAAGTAGTGTGGAGGAATGAGATTTGATCAAGATATTTGACAATGGACTGTCAGATAAAGAACTATGTACTTTCATCAAAAATACTTCCAAAAGCATTCTTTGATGATTAGAGACTGGTAATCATTAGGCAAATCCTTTAATAATTTAATGAGTCATGGGTTGCAAAAAAGTGTTTGAGAACCATTCAACTTAATAGTTCTTCTCTAGCTGCACTTGGCACTATTGAACTTTTGCTCCTTTAGATAGAAAAGACAGCCTCCTCCACAAGTTCTTGCTCTTATACAGAACATACCTGCTGATTTTGGTCCTTCGACACACGTTACTCATTTGAACATGGCTGATCCAAAGTTTGGGCATGCATAATCATTACAAGATGATCTATTCAAATCTAAAAGTCCTCAAGTTTAATATACCTAGCCTCAGACTTTCAATCAATAGGATAGCCACTATGAAGGAAGGACATGTCTCATCATGAGGATATGCCTTGACTGTGATAGTTAATGAAGAGGACTTTCCAAATGTAAGAGGACAGTCCTATGTGCAAAAATACGTCAGAAGCAGTCCTCTGGAGGATATGAAATGCAAAAGGGCAGTTAAAGGAACATATGACAATCATTTGTTGGAAAGGGAGGAAAGTATTAGAACCATTTGTAATGTCCCCATTTTTCATGAGCATCAGTTTCAAAGGGTTTAGCCTATTCCAGACCTTCATAGGCTAATAGGCATGATTAGAGGGTCTTTGAGGCAATTACCCAGATGGTGGTTGGCTTCTTTCATGGATTCAAGGGTTATTCAAAGGTTTCCTATGTTATGTTGAATGTTGGAAAACATAACATGTTCAAAAACATAATGTGTTATTTGGATGATGGGAAACCAATTGTTTGCACTTTATGAAGTTATATTTAATATTATAATAAAGTGAAAATATAAAATATAAAATATATTATTAAATTAAAGTGTATTGTGGAAGCTTCTAGATGGCTGCCCTAAAATTGGTGAGAAAAGTATAAGTAAAGGGGGGTTGGCATTATTTTTTTTATGCTGGATATTTTGATACTTGATTTGGTATGTTTGTTGTGGAGAAGCCTACGGTTTCTACATAATACATTTGAGGTCTTTGGGTATGAAGTATCCCATTGATTTGCATAACTAAGGTAGTGAAACTATCTTCTAAAGGGTTGCAGCCATTTGAGAGAGTGATACTTCAGTCATTCACATTGTGCCAAAATTTGTGGCCAAAGGCCAATTTTGTGTTAGTTCGATTCAGGAGTTTTTGCATATCAGTTGTAGATATCATCGGAGGTCACACTTGCATCGATTGGTAGCATAGAAGACATTTTGGAGGTGCATTAGAAGTCTAATATACATTGCAGAGGTCTGATCAGAAATTATCATACAAGGGCGCCATCGAGGACCACGATTTTGCTTGCCAAGGGTCATATTTGCATCAATTTCCCCTTCCAGCTGGAGTGCTTCACTCTTGAGGACATGGCAATGATATTTGATGCTAGAAAGAGGCTAAAGAAGGCTGCAATAATTTTATATTGATGGTTTGCTTCAGAACAGGGGCGACTGGAGCAGTGCATCGATTTGGTTAAGAGGAGGCATTCCTTGGACTGCCATTGCTTGCTACATCAACTCCAATCCTAGGCGCTTCTATTCCAAGTTCATTGTATTGCTTTGCATTCAAATCTAAGTCATATTACAGCTAGTATTAGTGGCAGCCATTGTACTCAGAATTAGGAACTCATGAAATTGTAATGCCAAGAGTCTTGGCCTTTAGATCAGCATTGTATTAGACTTTATATCATAATTAAGGAGCTATAAGTTGCAGATCATATTTTGTTGTATTGAGCAACTTTGCACCTTTATGATCAGCAAATTAGTATGCATGCCAAGTGCTTGTAAAAATGCTATTTGGCTGTAGGTGCATATTTTTTATGTAGATGTTCATGTATTGCATTCCAAAAAGACAAACAGAAATTGTATTTGTATCTAGTTCATTATCTAGATATTGTAGAGTTAATTGCGAGCTTCTAGAACTTCAATTGAAAACATTCCAAGCAAACAAGCAAACTGAAAAACACAGAAATAGCTAGTAAAGAGATTGCATGAGAAGTGTTTGATGATATTCCTTGAGACCTAAATCAGCAAAACTACGGTCAGATCTTGTAAGGAATACATTGGTGCTTTCAAGAAGTGTGAGCATTGTCATTTTGGTCTATCCTTCTCCTTTAGGTGAAAAATCCTAAGGTGTTAGGGGGCATTAGTAACCAAGATCTTTGTTTCACGTTTTGGTGAACCTAACGATATTCCTTGAAGGAAAAAATTTAGATCAGAAGTAGCAAGGGATATTACAATGGTATCAGAGCAATTTCCTGCCAACCTACTAGGTGTTGATTGCATTCATTTGGTGGGAAAATCATCTATGCACAAATTAGTTGGAATTTTTTTCAGTTTGGACAGTGAAAATGGGCTTCATGGCAACATTGTTTAGTGATAAACAGGAATTGCAAGAATTTGAACAATTACAATACAAGCTCAGTCGAGAGTTGTTGCATTTAGAGGGGACACTTTCAAAGTTTGGACTACCTAAAGGATCCAATTCAATTCCTACCAATAAAGGTCCAACACCACAAAACAAAGAAGAAGTGATTAGCATGTTTGAGGAGTATAGCACTCTTCCTCAAAAAATTAAGAAGGAACTTCCTTTCATGAGTTACATGGATTTGCACCCGAGTCTTTGCCACAAGACTGAGTTTGCAAGGAAGAAATATCACACTATAGCTCATGGATTGTTTCCACATGAGATGGATAGGGAATCTACACAAAAGGTTGATACAACTCGTCATGATGTGGTGTCTTCAAGTTCTGATAGGGTATGCAGAAACTTATATGATGAATTTTACAGACATGCTGATTTGACTCAAGGATGTTGGGACAGCTTTAGGTAATGATTTATCTACATCATCCTTGCAAAAGGCTTCACAAGAGGCTTCTACTTTAAAGATTGGCATAGATCATGTTGAAACTGAAGTGGTTATTGACAAGGAAATTTTACAACATGATAATAGTATGGTAGAGCCATAGAATGATATTCACAGCATTCTAGAAGTTGTTATCAGCACTGCTAATAGTTCTGATTTGCATGATAGCAGTGATAAAACTTTGCATCAGCATGAGACAGCAGTGGCTTCACATGTGCAAAATGATCCTACTGAGTTGTCACATGAAGGGAATCAAGAATTGGGTACTCATGGTACATTACATGATGTGGATTCAAGTCATGAAGAGTCTGATTTTCCAAATCAGACCTTAGAAAACAAAACAAAAAATTCATTTGATGACAATGAATCTTACGATAATGCTTTGGATGGATATGCAGTTACTACGAAAGAAGTGTACGAAGATGTGAAGACATCCTATGAGGTACATAGAAGCAGTACCTTAGATTATGATGTAAGCACTAATGATAGCACACATGAGGTCGCGGATCTTGAGGTGAGTGATGTTGATTTAGCTTCATACCATAGTACGGTTTTGGGTGGAAAGAATAAGTCACAAGGGTATCATCATTTGACTGGGCAGTTGAAGGTTAGTGATGATAAGATTGCTACAGCATTAGAACATTTTGATGTAGTTTTTCAGATGTTGGCAACTTATGGTGGGTGTACTCTCGTGACAGATGAGTACCGTGATAGTGGTCTTTCCCTTCTAGAGTTTTATACGCTTCGAAAAGCTATTGGGATAATGAAACAAAATTATTTGCAGTTACTTGCAGATAGGGACTATCTTCTTGAGCGGGATTGTACTTGTTATGATGCAGTGAAGGGAAAGGAAGAGGAGGTTGACAAGCTCACTTGAGGTGATTATGGACTCGTTGAAGAGCACCCAGTTGGCCCTTCAAGAGTCACAATCACGAATAGAGGAGCTTACCGGGGAGTTGAGTTTGGCACAGTCTTCGCCATCTATAGAGTCAACTCAGGTTTCTATGGCAACAGTTGGTGAGGAGCATATATCCACGGATTGTGGTTGTGAGAAGGTTGAGAATGTGACTACATCAATCACAATTACAGGTGCAATTGATACAGATGGGATGAGTGCATTGGTTGAGAGTTGTAAAGAACCATATGTTGCACCAAGATCTCCTAAGGTTAGTCCCATGACAGATGATGCAAGGCACGTTATTGATAGCTCTTGTGACATAGTAGTTGATTCTCCAAAATATTGCAGAACAAAACACGACGCTATTTCAGCTTCTTCACAGGAGATATGCAGAGTATCATCTAGTTGGGAGATTGGTTCTAATGTTGATTTGTTTCCTTCTCCTGGAAGCAAATCAGTTATTTCATCCTATGAAGTTGTTTATGATCGATAGTCTATTGAGCCAATTCAGTAGTATGATTCAATTTATTGTTCCAGGGACTCAAAGATGGATGATTCAGATTAGAATAGAGCGATTGTGCAGTTTGTGAATAATCCGTTATTTTAATTTGATGGTGGTTCGACCTATGATAATCCACTCTTCGAGTTGGAGGCCGATCACACTCCTGATGTTAGTTTAGGGTTGAGCGTTAATCGCAATGTTTGGGATCTTTCCAGTCCATCAAGATTCCAAATAGGGCTCATGGAGGAGATTTTAGAGGTGTACATGGTGAGGAGTGCATATAGCTTTTCATTTGATACTCATGTACATGATTTATTTCAGATGCACAGTTTAGTGGCGCATGTGATGGATAGCTTGTATGATAGCTTACCTTGTGCAAAGATTGGAAGCAAATACGAGGAGACTTTTGAGTTGCTTCCTCTTGAGGCTCATACTCCTACAACACCTGATGGCAAGTTTGAGTTGGGACAGCCTTATCAAGAGGAGATGATTTCTTGCACATTGGATGTTGGTGATGGTCTACCCTCTTTCCAGAGAGTAGATGGCATTCCTGATGGTATTCTTCTCACTTTTGATAGTGATTCAAAGCATTTGCAATTGCTTTTCGAGGGAGGACTTGATGACATGGCTATAGTGAGTTGTGAATCTTCTTCGGATACTGCCAATACGAGAGGGAGTACACATGACTATTTGGATTTTCCCTTGGCGTAGTCAAAGGAGTATCATTTCGATTGCATCTTGAGGTGTGCTCATCTGTTCACTTTCAGCCCACATACACAGGATTTGACGATGTATTTGATGGCATAGAGAGGTGGGTTGAATAAGGGGTGTTCTAGTCATCTTTGGTATGACTTGTTTCTGACCTCAAATGGTGATTCCGAGTTTGGCAAGTCTTCTACCTTGTTCTCTCATGATGATTATCACTTGATTCAGGACTATGTCAGTCAGCCGTTCACAGAGGATGGTGCTTTTTACCTTGATTGCATAGTGAAGAGTGCCTATCACTCCTCTTTTAGTCCATATGCAGAGGAATTGTTGATGTGTCTGTATGGATTGACGGAGGCATAGTTTGCAGACTCAGCTGGACTCAGTGGACTCGCCGCAGACTCGAGAGTCCATTGGCCATCTGAGTCGACTAGCCATAGACTCGAGAGTCGAGTCCAGGAGAGTCCTGGGTTGGGACTCGGGAGTCCAACCTCAAGACTCGGAGAGTCGTGAGGTCAGACTCAGGAGTCCCAACCCAGGACTCTCTTGTGTGGCTGGGAGTCAAGTCCCAACCCAGGACTCTCTTGTGTGGCTGGGAGTCAAAAGGGGTTAAAAAGAGTCCTGAGGTTGGACTCGGGAGTCCCAACCCAGGGCTCTCCTGTGTGGCTGGGAGTCAAAAGGGGTTAAAAACCCATTTTTTTTTAACTTTTTCTTTCATTTTAACACTCAAGTTTGTGAAATACAGGTCTGCAAATTGAATTGGGGTTGAAAGAAGCCAAGATTATATGTAAACATTTATAATCTTATGATGTTGTTATACATTGAAACTATGAGTATTTGATGACTATGAATGATTAAATTTCAATTATTGAGTGTTTGGTGATCATATGACATGTGTAATCTTTGAATTATTAGTGTTTGATAATCAAATTAGGCTCTTATGTTCTCTAAATGCATTAATTTGTTCTTGTTTTTTTTGTAAAACTACGGTTTTTTTTTGCCGAGTCCTAGCCAAGTCTTTTCTTGAGTCTGTACCGAGTCTCGAGTCCGATTCATATATTTGGGCTGCTGAGTCCGCGGTGAGTCCGAGTTTGCAAACTATGGACAAAGGTTTTATACCATCCACTATGGGATGGCGAGTTACCATCTTCAGAAGATGGGACTAGAGGCTGCGAGTACCCGACTCAGTTGTGTGTGGGGAATTACTTGCAAGGTCTATAGTTAGCTATCCATCATGTTGATATGTATCCAATAGGGTTTGCTACTCCTACGTCACAAAGATTCCATATAGATACATGGTGTCAAGGTGATTATGGTGTCTATGGGCATGATGGTTTGGGTAGTTATCACATCCAAGATGGATTAGGAAATGCTTCCAAATCCTCTTATTTCCACATGATAGATGGATGTGAGTTCAGATTGTATTGGGATCCAGGTGGTGATAGAGTTAGTGTTACAGTTTGGATGGGTCTCATGGGTTGGATTCGCCACATCTGGCATGGTGAAGTTGAGATCAATGTTGAGCAGTGGAAGTTTGAGGGTGTTTTACATGGCAGACTTCTATTCTGGATTTGGGATCCAAGTATATTATGTTGGACACTCTCCAGAATGTTGAAGGTTCCTTTGTATGCATCAGGGTTCTAGTGTAGGTTCACTGGGGAGTATTGTTGCATGTACATGGAGTGGTTCGTTTGTAGCTCCACTTCAGGTTCTCATGTACATGAGTTGAGTTTGATGCACAGGTTCAACGCGCATGGATTGGACAATTGGTTGGTTATCTATTTTTGCACAGTTGTGGTTGTTGGTGCTACAGGAGTTAGTTGGGGTTGTGTCGGACATTTCATAGTTCTTCTTTTGGGCCTTCCAAGAGGTGGAGTTTCTTTACAGTGGTGATTGCTTGGGGACAAGCAATTTCAGGAAGGGCGGATAGTAATGTCCCCATTTTTCATGAGCATCAGTTTTAGAGGGTTTAGACTATTCCAGACCTTCATATGCTAATAGGGCATGATTCAAGGGTCTTTGAGGCAATTACCCAGATGGTGATTGGCTTCTTTCATGGATTCAAGGGTTATTCAGAGGTTTCCTATGTTAGGCCAAATATTGGAAAACATACTATTGGAAAACATAATGTGTTATTTGCATGATGGGAAACCAATTGTTTGCACTTTATGAAGTTATATTTTAATATTATAATAAAGTGCAAATATTAAATATAAAATATATTATTAAATTAAAGTGTACTGGGGAAGCTTCTAGATGGCCGCCCTAAGCTTGGTGAGAAAAGTATAAGTAAAGGGGGGTTGCCATTATTCTTTTTTATACTGGATATTTTGATACTTGATTTGGTATGTTTGTTGTGGAGAAGCCTAGGGTTTTTGCATAATACATTTGAGGTCTTTCGGTACGAAGTATCCCATTGATTTGCATAACTGAGGTAGTGGAACTATCTACTAAAGGGTCGTAGCCATTTGAGTGAGTGATACTTCAGTCATTCACATTGTGCCAAAATTTGTGGCCAAAGGCCAATTTTGTGTTAGTTCGATTCAGGAGTTTTTGCATATTAGTTGTAGATATCACTAGAGGTCACACTTGCATCAATTGGTAGCATAGAAGACATTTTGGAGGTGCATTAGAAGTCTGATATACATTGCAGAAGTCTGATAAGAAATTACAGTCATACAAGGGCACTATCAAGGACCGCGATTTTGCTTTCCAAGGGTCATATTTGCATCGATTTCCCCTTCCAGCTGGAGCACTTCACTCTTGAGGACATGGCAATTATATTTGATGCTAGAAAGAGGCTAAAGAAGGCTGCAATAATTTTATATTGATGGTTTGCTTCAGAACAGGGGCAGCTGGAGCAGTGCATCGATTTGGTTAAGAGGAGGCATTCCTTGGACTGCCATTGCTTGCTACATCAACTCCAATCCTAGGCGCTTCTATTCCAAGTTCATTGTATTGCTTTGCATTCAAATCTAAGTCATATTACAGCTAGTATTAGTGGCAGCCATTGTACTCAGAATTAGGAACTCATGAAGTTGTAATGCCAAGAGTCTTGGCCTTTAGATCAGCATTGTATTAGACTTTATATCATAATTAAGGAGCTATAAGTTGCAGATCATATTTTGTTGTATTGAGCAACTTTGCACCTTTATGATCAGCAAATTAGTATGCATGCCAAGTGTTTTAAAAAATGCTACTTCAATGTAGGGTGTACATTTTGGGCGGTGATGTTCTGAAGGTGGATAGATCCCATGTAGATGTTCATGCATTGCATTCCAAAAAGATAAACAGAAATTGCATTTGTATCTAGTTCATTATCTAGATATTGTATTAATTACGAGCTTAGAACTTCAATGAAAACTTCCCCAAGCAAACTGAAAAACATAAAATAGCTAAAAGAGATTGCATGAGAAGTGTTTGATGATATTCCCTCGTGATGACCAAACTCCTGCTGCAATGATTTTACTTGGTTTTAGGTCTGATTTTTGGTTTGTATTTTACTTTCCTTGTTTTTTTGTGTTTTTGTGGTTTGATGCCAATGATTCAATGATTTACTTACAACCATATGCATGCAAGAACTCAAAGAAAACTAAACTTCAATGAAGATTTTAGAAGATACTCAATATGATAATAAAAAGGCCTTCTTTATTACATGAGTGAGTGCTTAAATGACATAGCTTTCATACATTTCGAAATAAGACACAATTTACATACATAGATAAACTTGCAGCCAAGATGCACAGTGAACAGTACTTGCTACAGTACCCGCGCCCAACAAAATGCACATACAAGCTTACTTACAACTTTCTCCCACTGAAAATTCATTGAAATGGCTTCTAATGAAGGGAGCGCCCACTTTAGAAGAAAATGAAGCCACAAATTAAAGGTGTTTCTCTTACTTGTTGGTGTTGAAACCCTCAAAAGGGTGCGGCTGGCTATAGGTGAAGGAAACAGCTCCAACAATCTTCAAAAAGGCAAGCCACGTCCTCAAGAATGCAAATGGAACCACTAACAGCGTATATCCTTCCAATGGATGACTTCTACCACTTGAGAACAGCAAAATATGGCTCCCACAAATCAACAAAACTCAGATCTGCACTTTAAAGTGGTCTTTCACACTCTCAAAATGCCAAAATAACGAAGAAACGAAGCCCAACCAGACTTCCCCACTGCTGAAATCAAGAAACCCTAGTTTCTCTCTTCCACAATCTCCACTTCACAAGCTCAAGCAAATAAAATACTCATAACATGAGGGGGTCGAACTTCTCTTCATGCTTTTATAATTTTACATTGAAATTACTATTCATTAAAGTGGGTTACTATTCACTTAAGTTATAACTTTTTCCACTTTAGTAATGAATAGTAACTGAAAAATATAAAATGACCCCTTTAAATAATAGACACATGGTCCCTAAGCCAGAGAGGGTGAAATTAAAGTTGAAGATCAATATTTTAAGCACAAAATTACCCCGTCACCATACTCCAGATACCAACACTGCAAATTCATGACCAAGTGTCCGTTCGAGTGACCCTCTATCCAGAACCATTAGCCTACGAGGGTCGATGTTATAGGCTAATCCTCTGATTCACGGAAGATCAAATAGAAGGGGACATTACAGTCCGCCCTCCCTAAAATTGCTTGTCCTCAAGCAATCTCAACCCTAGATGTTGTAGAATGTCCTTGCTCTCCCATGTTGCATCTTCTATTGGCAAGTCCCTCCATTTAATGAGGTATTCCCAGATGACCCGTCTCCGCAACTGTCTCTCTCTGACATCCAAGATGGCTTCGGGAACCAAAATCAATTTCCCCTCATCATCTAGAGGTGGTAGAGCTATCAACAGAACCACACGTTGTCCTAACGCCTTCTTGAGGCGCGATACATGGAATACATTGTGCACCTTGCTTTCTACCGGTAGTTCCAACTCATAGGCCACTTAGCCAACCCACCTGATGATTTTAAAGGGTCCATAGTATTGGGGCTTCAATTTCTCTGCACCACTCTTCCTGAGAGTGGACTGGCGATAAGGCTGCAGCATCAAATACACCATGTCCCCAACTTCAAAAGTTCTCTCCACTCTCCTCTAGTCCACATATTGTTTTTGCTGATTTTGTGCCTTCTGAATGTTCTCACGGAGAGCTCTCATAATATCCTGATTCTCTTGTAGAAGATTTCTAGCACTAGGCACCCTGCTGTCACTCAATAATAAGTCCAGGAAGTTCGGCGCCTCGTACCCATACAATGCCATGAATGCGGACATCTAAATTGACATGTGATGGGTGGTATTATAGCAATACTCACAAAGATGAATCCACTTCACCCACCCCTTTTGCTGTCCTGCTATATAGTTTCGAAGATATCCTTCCACCCATTTATTCACAATTTCCGTCTGACCGTCGGTCTGCAGATGGTAGCTAGTACTCGGAGTAAGTTCGGTCCCATAGAGTCTGAACAGTTCCTGCCAGAAATGACTCAAAAACCGGCTGTCCCGGTCACTAACAATGCTCCGAGGTAGCCCATGCAATATGAATACTTCACAGAAAAACAACTCAGCAACCTCTGTAGCTGAATATGTAGCTGCTATCGGGAAAATGTGAGCATACTTGGTGAGGCGGTCAACAACTACATAAATACAATCTCTTCCCTGGGCTTTCGGCAAGCCCGTAATGAAGTCCATCGATAGGCATTTCCACTTCTTGTCTGGGATAGGAAGTGGTTGAAGTAGCCCAGCTGGATAGTTGTGTTCCTGTTTGTTTTGCTGACAAACAGGACACTCTCTGACATATTTGAGAACATCTGACTTGAGTCCTTTCCAAGTGAAACATTCCCGAACCTGCTATAAGTTTTGAAATATCCCGGATGTTCAGCCATAGGCACATCATGAAAGGCCCTTAATATTGTGTTCTTCATTTCTGATCCTGGGGTCAAGAAGATCCTACCTTTGTAAATGATGAGGTCATTCACAACTAAATATTTGTTGTCCTATACTGAACCCTCAACGATGCCGGAAGCCCATGAGTCTTTGGCGTATTCTGCTGAAATGTAATGTCCCCAATTTAGCCCTACACTCTTCGTTTGGATTTAGCCTATTTCCGGAAACTCGTAGGCTAAAGTTGAAATGAAAATCAGGGTTTCCACTTTCAGAGGAGGTTTTGAGGTCTTGCATGCGAGAGTTTCTAACACATGTCTAGTGAAGCTTTCTGGGTTTTTGGAAAGCTTCGCAATGAGGTAACATGCATGACAAGATATTGACTTGCATTCTCGGCTGCTTTTTGGAGGCTTGCATGTTGGAGTTTTCTAGTTTGGCTTCTGGATTCCTTCTGGGTTTTCAGAGAGTTTCACATTGGTGTGACATACAACTAAATCAGATGACTTTTCCGGACTTACTATTTTTAGTAAGTTGTGACGGCTACTCAAAATGTGGAGAAAATGAGTTTGGAACAACTTACTATTTTTAGCAGTATGCTATTTTTAGTAAGTACTATTTCTGGCAGTGCTATTTTTAGTAGCAGTTCAACAGTTCAGTGCAATGGCTATTTCTGGCAGGTCAGCTTAAGCAGTGGTCTCCAGCATTTGAGGTGTTTATTTTGGCAAGTTTGATATTTGATGAAAAATAATGTTTTAAGTGAAAAATATTTGGCTAATGCATGGAGGACGATTTGGAGAGATAAGTGATTTTTATAATGTTTATTAATTAAACATTTTTGGAGGCCTTATTTGATGAATTAATATTTAAGTGAAATATGTGCTAAGGCAAAAGGGAACGCCTAGCTTGGAGACATTTGAGTTTAATTAAATATTTCACTTAAATCTTTTAGTGAAATATATGCAAGTTATAGAATATTTCATTTAAGTCTATCTTGGATGCCCTTTGGTGATATATTTGCATTTTATTAAATTATATTTCCACATATGGGTTAGAAATGAAATGCAAATTAAATTTGGAGAAAAGGTGAAAAGTGAATTGCATTTAGGCACCCTAATTGGAGGGAAAAGAAGATATGAATTTGGAGACAAAAAAGTTATAAATAAGAGACATGGCCTTCAATTGGATTATCTATTGTTGCTTATCATATTGTTATGCTGCTGAAATGCTTTCAGAGCTTACTTCGAGGAATGCATGCCTCCTAGTTCCTTCTCTTGGTTTCGTGCTTGAAAGATAGCACCTAGCTAAGTTTTCAGAGACTGCTTCTCATCCAGACTAGCAGACAGAGCATCAAGGTTGAAGATTTTAGAGATTTGTGAGTTTTGCATTTGCTGATTAGGGTTTTGCTGAAATAGAAATCTGCTCATAAGTCCATGCACGATTTTTTGGTGGTTCTGGGTATTGGCCCTATGCTATAGTCTACCTTGGGCACCCCTCGCAAGTTTTCAGACTTTTTAGAGGTGTCTTGGATTTTATCTTGCTAGTAGAACATTTCTAGAGGCCGTACCTTCTTTGAGGTTGCATTGGAAAGCGTGCATAAATAAATCACTGCTATTTGGAGGAGTTTCTTTTCTTGGTCTTGGTTGCTCAACTCCTAGCTCTCATTTGCATTCAGTTCCACATCATTTGGAGGTGTTTTGACAAAGTTATGAGCATTTTGGTGATTCTAGGGCTTGCTGGTATGAATTTTCTGATTGCTGCAATTTTATATTAGACCTGATATTTTAGTCCCTTTTGCTATATTTCATATGTTGGATAGCTTGTACTTGTTTGGAGTTCATTTCCTAACATTTTGGAGATCATTGGTTATCTATATCTCATTGTATTTGCAGATTGTTCATCATATTGTAACGCTGAATCAATAGTATTGATCAGCTCTTTTACTTTCTACACTTTACATTTTGTATCCCCACTTTAGTGGAAGAGGATGGCTATGCCGCATAGTTTACTTTTAGTTTAATCACTTTCATTCCCACGGTTGTGGATGAGACTGGCCCTTGTTCAGTCTACATTATATTTGCTTTCTATTTCTCCGCCATATGATAGCACCTTTCCCACTTCGGGTTAGGAATGCACATGCTTGGCGTTGAGATTATTTTACTTGCATAGCATCGTTGTTAATAGAATCTCTGCCATATGATAGCTTCTTACCCAGCTTGGGTCGGAAAACACATTCTTGGTGTTGAGGCTCTTTCCTTTAGTTGCTAGTTTTGATTTGAGCTAACCCTAACGGGTACTTTGGTGCTGTTGTAATCATCTCAAAGTTTGAAAAAATTGGTTTGGTTCATTACATGAAATCAGGTGCTTCCAATTCTCTGCAATCTCGACCATAGAGTTCAAGTGCGGACGACGTGACAAGGCATCAGCCACAATGTTCTAAGTCCCTTTGACATAGACGATGTCAAAGTCATATGATTGCAACTTACTGACCCACTTCTACTGATGATCATTGAGATCTCGCTGTCCGAGGAAATGCTTCAAGCTGTTATGGTCAGTCTTAACGTAAAATTTTCTTCCTACTAGGTACTGCCTGAATTTGGCCAATGCATGCATGATGGCCAACATTTCCTTGTCATAAATACTGTAGCCCCTCTCTGCTCCTCTTAATTTCCGGCTCTCAAAAGCTATCGAATGCTTGTCCTGCATGAGGACTGCGCCAATCCCTTCGCCCAAGGCATCACACTCTAGCTCAAAGGGTCTAGTGAAGTCTGGTAAGGCCAAGATAGGACAAGAGGTCATCAACTGTTTAAACTTCTCAAAGCACTCCTGCGCCTCAGGAGTCCATATAAATGCCCCTTTCTTTGTCAGGTCCGTAAGTGGTGCTGCATGATCTGAATGGCCACTGACAAATCGGCAGTAGAAGCCACATAAACCCAAAAATCCTCAAAGATGGGTAAGATTCTCGGGCGTCGTCCACTCTACAATAGCCCTGACCTTGTCTAGATCCATGCGCACACCCTCTGTGCTGATAATGTGGCCCAAATAAAGCAGTTCAGTCATTCCCAGGTCACATTTTGATTCCTTTGCATACAAAGACTCACTGGCCAAAATGCCCAGTACTATGTCTAGATGTGCGATATGCTCATCCCAAGCCCTACTGTATACTAAGATGTCATCAAAGAAGACAAGTACGAACTTCCTCATTTGCAACTAGAAGATCCTATTCATAGTGGACTGGAATGTAGTAGGTGCATTGGTTAGCCCAAATGGCATAACCACAAACTCAAAGAGCCCACAATGGTAACGGAAAGTTGTCTTTTCAATGTCCTATTCCCGCACACGAATCTGATGATACCCTGACCTCAAGTCTATTTTTGAGAAATAACGTGCACCATGCAACTCGGCTATCAGCTCATCAATTCGGGGAATGGGATACCTGTTTTTGATGGTTCTTTTATTCAGCGGCCTGTAATCAATGCACATGCGCAAGGTACCATCCTTTTTCTTTACTAGCACCACAGATGAGGCAAATGGTGATTTGCTGGGCCTGATATGTCCCATAGCGAGCAGCTCCTTAATAGTCTTTTCTATTTCATCCTTACGCTGCTTAGGATGCCTGTAAGGAGTGATAATCACTGGCTTAGCACCCTACTCCAACTCAATGATGTGTTCAATGCCATGGTCTGGCGGTCTACCAGGTGGAATCTCGCTGAACACCTTAGCGTGTTTGATCCTTAACTCCTGTATGTCTGGGTGATAAACTAGGGTTTACTGCTCCTCTTGAGATGGCATTAGCATGCACTCAGCTGCCCACTCGATCATGTCATGTCGCATGAGTCTCTCTATTCTATTGAGAGATATCATTCTGAAATTGCTATCATGGATGGCTTTCAGCACATGATTCCTTCCATCCACCCTAAATCTCATCTCCATATCCCGAAGGTTAAGGGTAAACTCTCCAATGTCGTGAAGCCATTTCATCCCTAGGACCATGTCAGTATCTCCCATGTTCACCATGTAGAAATCTGCCTTAAAGTTGTAGTTGTTCAGTCGCATGGGAAGATTTGGAATCATTCTGTCACAATTAAGAGTGTAGCCATCAGCGACCTTCACTCTTATGCCATCAAATTCTTCTGTTTGAATTCCACACCTTTCAACCAGCCTTGCATCAATGAAGTTATGCGTGGCACCTATATCTAATAGGGTGATAATCTTTTTCTCAGCTAAGACCCCTCGCATTCGGAAAGAGCCCTCTCGCTGTATGCTTCTAAGGCACGCTTCTTGAAGCTTAACTTCCTGCTCTGTTTTGGTACAGTTTTCACCCTCATTCTCAGATTTTTCTCCCTCGGACTCCCCTTGCTCCGTGTGCTGGTCCGATTTATCTAATTCAGAATCCTCATAGTAAGCCCACATTATTCGGTTCGCCTTCCCCTTAGGCCTCAAAGGACAGTTGTGGTTTGCGTCATACGGTCCTTTACAATAGAAACACAACTTTTTACAGCGCAAGTCATTGATAGTTTCTTTGTCAAATGGGACTAATGATTTACCTTTAGTATCTGCCTTCTCGTTCTTCTTAGGGAATGATTTTCCATCCTTGTATGAAGAGGATGCTTTAGACGATGACTTGCTCTGTGGGGCTGCGAGTTCCATGCTCCTTGCTTTTCTCATAGCCTCCTGTAGGGTCGGGGGATCAAAAGCTTTGATCCTACCTCTTAATGGTTCCAAGAGTCCTTCGATGAATAGCACTACCATTCTCCTCTCAGATATGTTGGGAACCATAACCGACAACCTCTGGAAATCACCCATATATCCCTCCAGACTCCCAACCTGCTTGAGTCTAGCTAGATCTCTAAAGTATGTCTCTGGATCTTTCCTGTCAAAGCGTTCAATTAGTCGGTCAATAAACTCCTGATAGGAAGTAATTCGATCATGCTATAGGGTCACCAACCCGTGGTACCACCAATCATGGGCTGCTCCCTCTAGATGTAGTTTAGCATACTTAATTGCGTCTGCCTCTGCCATAGGCTGAAGGTTCAAGAAGGTATCCAACTTATGGACCCAAGACTGTGCTGTAACCGTCCCACTGCCATCAAATGTGGGTAACGTGAGTTCGTTGGTGGCATGCTTGAGATCGTTGTGTTGATCTCTGTTTTGTCCTCTTAGTCTCCAGGTTGGTCTATCACGGTAATACTCTCTTCTTTGACTCAAGAATCTGTCAAAGCTTAGACGTTCTCTCACTTGAGGTGCCAATAATTACCATTCATCATTAGCGGCCATAAGTGTATCTGCAAATATTTCCTCTCTTTCTTCTTCTACGTTACCATCTTCTGATTCAGCTCTCAAAAAGGTAGGACAAGAGGGCCTATCAGCTATACGGGAGGGTGCCCTGTGTGCCCTCCGAGACCCTGCTACACTCCTGTCATCATCTTGATCTTGTGGCTACCTCCTAGGAAAATTCATCTGTTGTAGAGTATTTGTAAGTTGTAATACCCCAGCTACCTCTTGCTGTCCGGTTCGTAAATCCCTCAAAGTTTCTCTTACTTCTCTATCATCATCTCTATCATCATTTCTGTGAAGAATTTTTTCCTCCCTGTCACCCATTTCAGCCAAAGGTGCTTCTGTAAATGGATTGTTTTCTTGCCAATGCCTCTCTTGTTCTACTTTTCTACGGGTGTAGTATCTGTGACTTCCCATGAGTAAATTAGACCCTTCAGGATGGCAGGATCATGGCTCTGATACCACTGTGATGACTCGAACTCACTGCTGCGATGATTTTTGCTTGGTTTTAGGTCAGATTTTTCGTTTGTATTTTACTTTCCTTGTTTTTTTGTGTTTTTTGTGGTTTGATGCCAATGAATCAATGATTTACTTACAACCATATGCATGCAAGAACTCAAAGAAAACTAAACTTCAATGAAGATTTTAGAAGATACTCAATATGATAATAAAAAGGCATTCTTCATTACATGAGTGAGTGCTTAAATGACAGCTTTCATACATTTCGAAATAAGACACAATTTACATACATAGATAAACTTGCAGCCAAGATGCACAGTGAACAGTACTTGCTACAGTACCCACGCCCAACAAAATGGACATACAAGCAAGCTTACAACTTTCTCCCACCGAAAATTCATTGAAATCGCTTCTAATGAAGGGCACGCCCACTTTAGAAGAAAATGAAGCCACAAATTAAAGGCGTTTCTCTTGCTTGTTAGTGTTGAAACCCTCAAAAGGGTGCGGCTGGCTGTAGGTGAAGGAAACAGCCCCAACAATCTTCAAAAAGGCAAGCCACGTCCTCAAGAATGCAAATGGAACCACTAACAGCGTATATCCTTCCAATGGATGACTTCTACCATTTGAGAACAGCAAAACATGGCTCCCACGAATCAACAAAACTCAGATCTGCACTTTAAAGTGGTCTTTCACACTCTCAAGATACCAAAATAATGAAGAAACGAAGCCCAAGCAGACTTCCCCACTGCTGAAATCAAGAAACCCTAGTTTCTCTCTTCCACAATCTCCACTTCACAAGCTCAAGCAAACAAAATACTCATAACATGAGGGGGTCGAACTTCTCTTCATGCTTTTATAATTTTACATTGAAATCACTATTCATTAAAGTGGGTTACTATTCACTTAAGTTATAACTTTTTCCACTTTAGTAATGAATAGTAACTGAAAAATATAAAATGACCCCTTTAAATAATAGACACATGGTCCCTAAGCCAAAGAGGGTGAAATTACAGTTGAAGATCAATATTTTAAGCACAAATATCATGCCAAAAGCACAAATTTACCCCGTCACCATACTCCAGATACCAACACTGCAAATTCACGACCAAGTGTCCATTCGAGTGACCCTCTATCCAAAACCATTAGCCTACGAGGGTCGATGTTATAGGCTAATCCTCTGATTCACGGAAGATCAAATAGAAGGGGACATTACATTCCTTGAGACCTAAATCAGCAAAACTAAGGTCAGATCTTGTAAAGAATACATTGGTGCTTTCAAGAAGTGTGAGCATTGTCATTTTGGTCTATCCTTCTCATTTAGGTGAAAAATCCTAAGGTGTTAGAGGGCATTAGTAACCAAGATCTATGTTTCACATTTTGGTGAACCTAACGATATTCCTTAAAGGCAAAAATTTAGATCAGAAATAGCAAGTTATATTACACCATTATTATAGAAACCCTTGTTTCCCCGTTTTCTCTGAATCTGACTGTTTTTATGATTTTCCGTAGGTTTTTGGTTTTTGACTGTTTTTTGTGGTTTTTTGCATGATTATGAAGAATGCAATTTTGCAATAAAAATGATAATAAATTGAAACTAAATAATATATCAACGCTATTGATAGAGAATGCGAGATCTAACATTGGCTAATGATTTATTGATCTTCCGGACAAATTACAAGGAATGTCTGATAACATGCAACAATGAATCAGCAATTATTTA
Organism: Sequoia sempervirens; assembly: GCA_007258455.2. NCBI lineage: Eukaryota > Viridiplantae > Streptophyta > Pinopsida > Cupressales > Cupressaceae > Sequoia > Sequoia sempervirens. The sequence continues at coordinate 135,538,453 of VDFB02168118.1, read as the reverse complement.
ATATAAAGAACCTGGTATTTTTGCAGCAGCTGAAAGTACAGATCTGGTACGGCTGCATGAAATACACCCTTCTCCCTTTGTTCTATGGTTGCAGACTGATCCAGATACCTAGGCGCCAAGATTGATGAAGACTGCCTGCCAGAATGTTAGGCGATTTGACCAAGGTCAAGAATACGCCTCTTTAAAGGTGGTACGGCCTGCTGAAGAAGTACGGCCCTGTCAGAACCAGCAAGTACAATGTACGGCTTCTTGATAACTGTGACCAAACCTTTGAATATGATACGCCTTATCTTCAAGATGTTTTCCGGATGAAAACCCAAGCTTAAACTCTAGAGATAAATGATCCTTGAAGTTCTATAATTTCTTCTGAATGAAGAAATTTCTCAACTGGCAATAAATCAGATGTTATTTCACACCCTCTGAACTGCTTTCAATGGAGATGGCTCGTTCCCCAATGAATTCGAGACTGAAACCCTAAAGCTTCTTGTTCAGACCAAACTTGATCAATTTTCAATCACTCAAATATGCATAATGCCTCGATTCCCAAGGCAAATGGCTTATACACTTGAAAAGTGCGATTTCCAAAAAAATAGGGAATCATTAAAATTCGAACTTTTTATTCTTTTAATATTTCAATAGTCTCAGCTCAAATTTTAATAATAAAATATAATTGCCAATTGGCCCCTTTGTGATGATGGCGACCCCCTTTATTGAAAATCACTTAAGTTATAATAAAATATTATAACTTTATATTATAATCTCCAATTAATTAATATTTAATTAATTCAATTAAATATTAATATCTCTCTCGTTATTCATCTGATGCCTGATCCATCTGAAGCTGACGAACACTGAAGTGATTTTGAACACCAACAATCCACACTGCTAAAAATAGCAAGGGTCCCACGCTGAGCACCAAATACTGCTAAAAATAGCAACTCAGGCTAGAAGTGTCCGAACAAACCCAAACGAAAGCCAACTGACCAAATACTGACAAACTGAAGCTGAGCCAAACTCCATCAAGACCCTCTGACCAGACATATTAGCCTACGAGGACAAAGAATAGGCTAAATCCACCGAACTCTGATGCTCGCAAAATTGGGATTACAGTCCGCCCTCCCTGAAATTGCTTGTCCTCAAGCAATCTCTACTGCAAAGAAACCCAACTCCTCGGAAAGCCCAAAAGAAGAACCGTGAAATGTCCCACATATCTCCAACTGACTCTTATAGCATCAACAAAAACACAACTGCGCAAGCTATCCCTGGATCCCAAACCCAGAGTGAAGGTCTGTCATGTCTGTCATCCTCAAGCTTCCACTGCGTTCTACTGCCTCCAACTTCACCACGCCAGAAGTGGTGAAGCAATCCACTGGGACCCATCCAAAACACAGTACCAATCCAGTCGCTACCTGGATCCCAACAAAATCTATACACACATCCAACCATACTGTGAGAATATGAACATCAGAAAGTATTGGTATCACAACAACTATCTCCATCCTCTGCTAGACTCCCATGGATGTGTTGACTAACCAAACAATCATGTCCACTGGCATCATAATCACCCTGTAACCACATATCTGTGTGAGACCACTGTGACACTAAAATAGCAATCCCTATCAGGTATATCTCATCATGATGGATAACTGATTGCTGCCCCTGCAAGTAATCCCCTATAAATAACCGAGTCGGGTACTTGCAGCTGCTAATCCCATCTTCAAAAGATGATAACTCTGCACACAGTATTGGACTACTCCCCTCAACTGCACCCAACGGAAAAACCTGTGCACAAGGATTGTGCATCAAATACGGATCATGTACTAGTGGATCAAAAGTAAAACTATAGGCACTCCTCACTAAGTACACACTGCAAAACTCCTTTGTAATCTCTGTTTGGAATTTCAATGCACTAGGAAAATTCCAAACACTACGATTATCGCTTAATCCTGAACTGGTTTTAGGAGTGTTATTGGCTTCCAACTCGAAGAGTGGATTATCATAGGTCGAACCACCATCCAACTCAAATAACGGATTATTCACAAATTGCACAATCATTCTATTATGATTTTAATCGTCTACCGCTGAGCTCCTGGAATAGTAGATTAAATCATACTCCTGAATTGGTTCATCAAACGACTGATCATGAACAACTGCATGGGATGAAATAACTGATTTGCTTCCAGAAAAGGGAAACAAATCATCATGAGAACCGATCTCCCACTTGAATGGTATTCTGCCCACCTCATGTGAAGAAGATGGAGTAGTGTCGAGAGTTGTCACACAACTCTTCGATGAATCAACTATTATGTCGCAAGAGTTAACAATAACCGCCCCTGCAACACCTATCATGGGACTAACCTCAGGAAAACCAGGTGTAACATGTGGTTCCCTGCAACTTCCAACCAATGCACTTGTCCCATCTACATCAACTGCTCCTGTAACCGTGATGGATGTAACCACGTCCTCACTACAACCCGTGGATATATGATCCTCACTGATTGCCACTGTATGTAACTGTACTATATCTGCAGCTAGTCGAGACTGTGCCAAACTTAACTCCACAGTAAGCCTGTCCAACCGTGACTGAGACTCCTGAAGGGCCAACTGGGTGCTCTGCAACGAGTCCATAGTCACCTCAAGCTCATGAGTGAGCTCACCGATCTGTTCCTCCTTTCCCTTCAATGCATCATAACAAATGCAATCCCACTCGAGAAGGAAATCCCTGTCCGCAAGTAGTTTTAGGTAGTTTTGTTTCATCATTCCAATTGCTTCTCGAAGTGCATGTATCTCTACAAGGGAAAAACCACTTTCACCATGCTCGTCTGTCAAAGCAGTATTCCAACTGTAGGTAGCCAACATCTGACGAGCACCATCAAAATGCTCAATGGTTGTGGCAATCGTGTTGTCATTCACTTTTAGTTGCCCAACCAAATGATGAGGATTCTGTAGCTTATGACCCCCATACAAGTTTTCCGGTTCACAATATGCACTATGATATGAGGCTGACTCGTCATCACTCACTACATGATAAACAGCATCATGTGTGCTTTCATCCATACACCCCTCAACATCTAAGGTACTGCTGCTTTGTACCTCAAAGGATGGCTCAACTGAAAAGGTAGAAGTTGCTGGTCTGACAGTATCTTCACACACCTCCACTCTCAAAGTAACTGCATTCCCATCCAAAGCATGATCCTGGGATTCCATATCAACATATGAATCTTCTAGCTTGTTTCCAAAGGTCTGATCTGAAAAATCAGACTCACCATAACATGAATCCTCCACATACCATGCATCATTAGTACCCAATTCCTGAGTATTTTCATGTGACAATTCAATAAGATCATTTTTCTCATAAGGAAACACTGCTGTCTCATGCTCATGCAAAGTTTCATCATCGCTGTCATGAAAATCAGAAGTAGCCTCTATAGTAGAAACTTCTTGAGTCACCTCTTGCAAGGATGATGTAGATAAATCACTACCCAGAGCTGTTCTAGTGTCTACTTGAATCAAATCAGCATGTCTATCAAATTCATCATATAAATTTCTGCATACTTCATAGGAATTTGAAGATACCAAATCATTTTGATGAAGAGTTGTATCATTTTTATGTGTAGATTCTCGATCCATTTCATGTGTAAACAATTCATGAGCTATAGTGTGATATTTTTTCCTTGCAAATTTTGTCTTATGGCAAAGACTCGGGTGCAAATCCATGTAACTCATGAAAGGAAGTTCCTTCTTAATTTTTTGAGGAAGAGCGCTATACTCCTTAAACATGCTAATCACTTCTTTGTTTTGTGGTGTTCTGTCAATGGTAATCCTTTCTCTGACCTCAGGTGGTACTAACTCCCTCTCGTCATTCGCTGCCCTAAGTGTATCAGCGAACAAATCCTCATGCTCCTCACCTGCTATAGCCTCATCGGGCTCCTGTCTCGTGAAAGTAGGCCTAGTAGGCCTATCAGCTGTCCGTGAAGCTGTCCTAGGAGCTCTCCGTGATCCTGCATCACTCCTGTCATCGTCACGATGAGGTGACGGTCTCCTCAGATTACCCAATCTCTGAAGTGCGATTGCCAACTGCTGTAATACATCATTTGACTGCCGTTGACCTGCACGTAAGTCTCTGAGTGCATGCAAAACCTCAGCATCGTCCTGATCTATGTTGTTATGTGGAATCTTTGTTCTAGGATTATCAGTTTTGTCAGCCATGTTTTCCGGCTGCCAGATCGAACTCTGTTGCCTGTCAATCAGAGCACGTCTGCGTGTGTAATACCTGTGAAACCCAATCTATTCTGGCTGCATAAGACTGCTAAACCCTCAGGATGGCAGGATTTAGCTCTGATACCACTATAGAAACCCTTGTTTCCCCGTTTTCTCTTAATCTGACTGTTTTTATGATTTTCCGTAGGTTTTTGGTTTTTGACTATTTTTTGTGGTTTTTTGCATGATTATGAAGAATGCGATTTTGCAATAAAAATGATAATAAATTGAAACTAAATAATATATCAACGCTATTGATAGAGAATGCGAGATCTAACACTGGCTAATGATTTATTGATCTTCCGGACAAATTACAAGGAATGTCTAATAACATGCAACAATGAATCAGCAATTATTTAATATAAAGAACCTGGTATTTTTGCAGCAGCTGAAAGTACAGATCCGGTACAGCTGCATGAAATACACCCTTCTCCCTTTGTTCTATGGTTGCAGACTGATACAGATACCTAGGCGCCAAGATTGATGAAGACTGCTGCCAGAATGTTAGGCGATTTGACCAAGGTCAAGAATACGCCTCTTTAAAGGTGGTACGGCCTGCTGAAGAAGTACGACCCTGTCAGAACCAGCAAGTACAATGTACGGCTTCTTGATAACTGTGACCAAACCTTTGAATATGATAGGCCTTATCTTCAAGATGTTTTCCGGATGAAAACCCAAGCTTAAACTCTGAAGATAAATGATCCTTGAAGCTCTATAATTTCTTCTGAATGAAGAAATTTCTCAACTGGCAATAAATCAGATGTTATTTCACACCCTCTGAACTGCTTTCAATGGAGATGGCTCGTTCCCCAATGAATTCGAGACTGAAACCCTAAAGCTTCTTGCTCAGACCAAACTTGATCAATTTTCAATCACTCAAATATGCATAATGCCTCGATTCCCAAGGCAAATGGCTTATACACTTGAAAAGTGTGATTTCCACAAAAATAGGGAATCATTAAAATTCGAACTTTTTATTCTTTTAATATTTCAATAGTCTCAGCTCAAATTTTAATAATAAAATATAATTGCCAATTGGCCCCTTTGTGATGATGGCGACCCCCTTTATTGAAAATCACTTAAGTTATAATAAAATATTATAACTTTATATTATAATCTCCAATTAATTAATATTTAATTAATTCAATTAAATATTAATATCTCTCTCATTATTCATCTGATGCCTGATCCGTCTGAAGCTGACAAACACTGAAGTGATTCTGAACACCAACAATCCACACTGCTAAAAATAGCAGGGGTCCCACGCTGAGCACCAAATACTGCTAAAAATAGCAACTCAGGCTAGAAGTGTCCGAACGAACCCGAACGAAAGCCAACTGACCAAATACTGACAAATTGAAGCTGAGCCAAACTCCATCAAGACCCTCAGACCAGACATATTAGCCTACGAGGGCAAAGAATAGGCTAAATCCACCGAACTCTGATGCTCGCAAAATTGGGGACATTACAATTATCCAAGGGTTTCATAGATTCAAGATTTAGCATAAAGGATACCTTCAGAGTCAAATGAAACCTTAAAGGGGATAGTCCTTTAAGGGACAACAAGGTCAAGAGACAATAAATGACTAAAACACAGCCTTATCACTATTATAAAAGCTCAGATAAAGACAGTCAAATTCTCCAAAAAACCAGTGATGATGGATCACTGTAGGTGAGATTGCTAGGTGTAATGTCCCCTTCTCAAACCTGATCTTTTTAGTGACCATTGGCCTTTTTCTGGGAACCCGAAGGCTAGTCGGAAGGTAAAATTAGGGTTTCCTGTTTTTAAGGATGTCTTTGCTCGGAGTTGGTGGATTCAATAGCAGATTCTTTCTGGGTTTTCAGAGAGCTTCGCAGTGGTATGTTCATTTCGGCATTCTGAGCATTTTCTGGAATTTACTATTTTTAGTAAATTCTATTTCTGGCAATTTTACAGTTGGGTTCAGCGTGGTTGACTTCCTACTTCAGTTTGGTCAGTTGACTTGCTCATTAATGGCTTTAGGGCACATTTGGAGAGATAAGTTGAGTCATTTAATTAAAAGTCACGTTTTAATATTATATTTTAACATTGACCCCTTGGCCTAGTCTATTGACTTCATGTTGTTTTGAAAAGTGGTCTTTTGAGGGTGGCGCCTTCATTAAAGATTATTTTATTATTTACCAAAGTCAAAGCAAGCTTAAAGTGGGCGCATTTATCAAAGTATTGAATTTATTTAAAATGTCAATATTGAGCTTTGAAGGAAAAGGACGCCATCTTTGAAAAAGGATTAGGGTTTTGACCTTGAAGTGGATTTTAGGGTTTCGAGAAGTCAACAGGAAATTATAAAAGGAAGACTTTGAGCCTCATTTCACATCTTTGGTCTACAATATCGTTATGCTGCTAGTTTGGCTCTGGAACTACTTCGAGGAATGAAGGCCTCCTAGCTCGGGCATTGCTTCTTGCTTGCAATACAGCAACTAGTGGTGAAATAGTCTCATTTGTGAGTTTGCATTTACTTGTGTGCATTGTAATCAGCTTGTGGCTGTTTAGATCAGATTCTTGCATATTAGATTATTTCCAGTTATTGCATTTTTAGCTATAGCAGATTAAGGTTTTTATTCGTAAATCAAAAAAGACAAAAATATTGCTTCTGGGTATCGTCTTAATCTTCCTGTTTGTGGGGGCCGAACCTATTCCCAAGGTTATAGAATTTAATTTGGAGGCTGTGATTTTTAAAGGGAAATTTCCCTTTTCAGCTGGGCCGTACTTTTCATCTTGTCTTGGGATTTGTGCATTAATTGTTAGTTGCATTTTAAGTCTGTGTTTAGTTTCTAGCTTGAGCGCCATCATTCTAGGAGTATTGTGCATCAGAGTTTATGCTATTTGAGTGAGTTATAAGTGAGATATGAGCATTTGAGTAATTTCATAGGCTGCTGGTTTTAAATTCAAAATGCAGATTTGAGAAAATCTGAAGTATTATTCCAGTCATTGTGAGAGTTATTGATTTGGCACTTGAATCAAGCCAAGGGAAATCCTTAATATGTTGTAATGCTAATCTTTCCAGTTTCTATGCTATTGATAGGCAAATGATTCTCATTTTGTAAACTGACAGTAGTACTGGCAGTGATTATCAAGCTTGTTCAATTCTGATTTGTAATGCTCACTTTCATTTGAAGTTATTTTGTAATAGTTACATCTCCGCCCTATGGTAGCTACTTTCCCACTCTGGGTTAGCAAGCACATTCTGGGTGTTGAGTACTTTCAGTTTTCAGTATTTATTTCCAGCATTATATTTTGTAACACTCCGCCATATGGTCGCCCCTCACTCCATACTGGATTGGGTAGCACATACTTGGTGTCAAGTTCCCTTTCAGCATTTAGTGTAGAAGATCCTCTGACTATATGCTCGCCATCATCAGTGCCATTCTTGGTTAGAGTTCCTGCATAAGCAATTTGTTTAAGATCCACTGACCAATGCTCACACCTTGCCCACATCGGGATCCTGGTGTACATTCTGGTTAGAGTTGCTTCAGCACGTTTTGGTTTATCTTCTAACCTTAACGGGTGCATTGATTGTAATTTGAATTTGTAATTTGAAAATTTGAAAAAAATTGGCTCGGAATATTTCACTAGGTGGTTGACAGACGACATAGTTTAGAGAAGGACAAGCAAAGAGCACAGCCAATCATCATGCAAAAGAAGTTGGGACAATCATCATATATCAACAGTCAAATGGAAGGTGACAGTGAGCTTTTAAGATGACAGTGATGGTAAGAAGACAACCACCACTTTCCAAGAACATTGTGACAGTCTAATCACATATACTTATAAGAAAGGTGTGTAATCCTTAAATGAGAAATCACTTCAAGTAAAATTCTTTTAAGAGGGACTGTTATATTATAGAAAATCACCAAGTGTGGAGACATTAAAGGAGACAGTCATAAATGTGATGTATGAAAAACTATCAACCAATGGGTAGTATGGTCAATTCAATGCATACACAATGGAATGCAGTGATCAAGGAGCAGCCTACAAACTATGCCTTCACAGTCACGTAGAAGTCTCCAAAGGATAGTGACCAGCAATGTAGGAAGCTTGAACAGTTTTTCAAGCAAAGATTGGAGGAGCAGTCTACTAGCCATGAAATGATAGTGTTTCAACCCTTGTAAGACAGTGTATAAGCAGGAAATAGTCAAAGTGCAATGAGCAGATAAAAGAGGACAATAGAGCATCAACCTAGTTTTCTTTCCATTGCAATGGCAAGCATAACAAGATAACGTTAGTTATCTTTATGCATTTTCAAAAGGCAATGGAGGACAATCGTCATTCAAAGTCAAAGGAAGATGGGCAGTAAAGAAGAGGATAATGGAATAAAGAACAATGGAATAGAGATATCTAGTTGCAGCAATTTTTGAGAAGAAACGCCTGAAATAAATGTTTCACATATGTTATCTTGTAAATCAACTATAGTAATGTTTTGTAGGGTTTCAATGACTCAATAATGGCAGTTACTTCAAGCTTTTAAATGGACAGTGACCATGCAAATTCACTTGAAGTCATCATTTAATGAAGGAGGACAGCAACCAAGCACAGAGGGAAGAGTTAGTCTAGACATGACAGTCCCATATAGCATATGGCAGTGACCAACAAAGGAACCATGGAGTCTTATGAAGTTGAAATAAATGGAAAGATGTTTCAAGTTAAGAGCATCCAAAATTTGAGTATCTTATGTGATGCAGGAATGGTTTAACTACACTTTCCCCTATGTGGTATAAAGGAAATCTATGACAGAGAAAAGTGCAGGACAGTGCTCAATGTATTATGAAGATGGTCATCATAGACTTAAAACAATCAAAAAGACAAAGGAATCATTTATATGCATGAACCTTCAATAAAATACAGCAGGCTTTAACACCAAAAGGAGGCAATTGTTACAGTCAAAGTGCGGAAATCTTATGACAGCAAAGGGCAGCAAGTTTCACAGTCAAAGAGCAGCAAATTTCACAATCTCATGAGCAGCAAATAATTATGAAATAATAAGCAGAAATATGAGTACATAATGAGAAAAAAGTTATGAGAATATGAGTATGAGCAGCAAATAATGTTGAAATATGAGCAGAAAATAATGGCACTAAAACTGCAGCAATAGTGACATGAAAGGTGCTGAAACAGTGGAAGTAAATTAGTGTTTCAGACCTTGCATTAGGTAATTGGATAGTTCATACTCATCCCCAAAACATTGACAAGACCGAAGTCAAGATTATGATGACAAGCAAAGGTCTCATGTATGTCTAGTATGATAGCTTACCTTGCGCAAAGATTGGAAGCAAATACGAGGAGACTTTTGAGTTGCTTCCTTTTGAGGCTCATACTCCTACAACACCTGATGGCGAGTTTGAGTTGGGACAGCCTTATCAAGAGGAGATGATTTCTTGCACATTGGATGTTGATGATGGTCTAGCCTCTTTCCAGAGAGTAGATGGCATTCTTGATGGTATTCTTCTCACTTCTGATAGTGAGTCAAGGCATTTGCAATTGCTTTCTAAGGGAGGACTTGATGACATGGCTGCAGTGAGTTGTGAATCTTCTTCGAATACTGCCAGTACAAGAGGGAGTGCGCATGAGTATTCAGATTTTCCCTTGGCGAAGTCAGAGGAGTGTCATTTCAATTGCTTCTTGAGGTGTGCTCATCCATTCACTTTCATCCCACATACACAAGATTTGACGATGTCTTTGATGGCACAGAGAGATGGGTTGAATAAGGGGTGTTCTAGTCATCTTTGGTATGACTTGTTTCCGACCTCAAATGGTGATTCTGAGTTTGGCAAGTTTTCTACCTTGTTCTCTCATAATGATTATCACTTGATTAAGGACTATGTCAGTCAGTCGTTCACAGAGGTTGGTGCTTTTTACCATGACTGCATAGTGAGGAGTTCCTATCACTCCTCTTTTAGTCGACATGCAGAGGAATTGTTGATGTGTCCGTATGGATTAACAGAGGGTTTATTCTCAAAAGCGTAAGACAAGAAAAATCCCAACGTATTGAGGCCGCTATCCAAAGAAATTTTCTTATCGAAAGATTTGAAGCCCTTCAACAATAGCAAAATCGACAAGATAATCAACAAGTTCCTCAACAAGTAAATCAACCAACTCCTGAAGCAATTCCTGCACATCCTCAAGAAAAATGATGGAAGACACGCTAGATCAAATCGGTTCTTTTTCACCAGATAAATTCCGAAGAGTTACTAGATCCACCCCAAGTTCTTTCAAAGAATTTGTGGAGCTATCACCTTACAGAAATAGACAGAGGAAGAAGACAGAAGCATCACAAGTAGGAACATCCAGTGCAGTTGACCCTAGTGAAGTAGTTTCACCCAGTGAAGAGATACCAAGTGGAGAAGACATTTTTTATTTATTCCAAACACCACTACCACAGATTCCAATCCCAAGCACTACTCATCAACAAGTTCCAATATTTGCACAACTAGTTCAACCAATTCAAATAAATCAATCAAACATTCCAATGGTTTAGCATCCTCAAAATGCATCACCCCTCACTACATTTGCTGATTATCATGACATGCCAAAGAATCCAGAGCAGTTTTGCTCCAAGTTCTAGGTCAGTGATGTTAATCGGACAGCTAATGAACACATCAAAATATTCGAAGATATCCTGCAAAACAGGGATATCTAGCATGAAGATGTGGCTTGTCGATTATTCCCATACTGTTTAGGGGAAGAAGCATACTATTAGTACGTGAACTTAACAGTGAATTCAGTCCGAACCTAGCAACAATTAAAGGAAGTTTTCTTGGCAAAGTTTAATTTGCCAACCACCCCAGCTGAACTTTACAGACAATTTGTTGAAGTAAAAAGACAAGAGCATGAACCAATCAGTGCCTTCAATAACAAGTTTCATAAGGCATATACAAGGTTATGTGATCCATACAACTTGAATGATGCTGCTGCATTACCAATTTGTAATCTGCTAGATAGTTAATTAGAAAATGAAATAAATAAATAATGTTTTGTTAAGGATTTAGTCCTCGAGATTAGTTGGTACTTGACAGTTGCCAACGATTGGTGTTCTCAACCAGTTAACTATTTATATTTGTTTACTCCACTAATAATATCTCAATACACTACAAAAGTAAACTAGATACACAATATCATTGAGCATGTAAAAGCATTCATAGAACAAATGCATATGAAGTGTTCAAGTCTTTATTCATGTATTTGCAGTATTACATCATCATCATATCAACATTACTGCCGACTACAAACCACACAGCAAACTAAATAGTTAACCGGCATCGGTTGAGAACACCAATCGTCGGCAACTGTCAAGTACCAACTAATCCCGAGGACTAATCCGAGTACTAACTAATCCCAAGGATAACTAATCCCAAGGACTAAATCCTTAATAAAACATTATTTATTTATTCTATTTGCTAATTAACTATCTAGCGGATTACATCATCCCCCCCTCAGAAAAAGTCTTCACAGACAACAAATACAATACTGGGAGATCAAGATATAAAATTTCAGTGGGAGGAGGGTTGAGAGAACATCCCTGGTGGCTGGGGGACTAATGAAGTGGTAGCTAGAGTGGTTAGTTGTCGTAGTCAGTACACCTCCTTTGTACGCTGTTGAAGGTGACGAGAGCCCTTCAATTCTTTCTCTCGAGTGGTCTTGACTAGGTGCACTGCCTCCTTCAAATTTCTATTGACATTCTCCAATTCCTTGTCTTTTTCTGCCAACTATCACCCCATCTCCTCCTCAAGCGCCTTCATCCTCCTCTCCATATACTGAATGCTTGTATTCTGGGCGATTACTTCGAACTTCTCTTTCTCCAACAAGCAAGTGAGCTCTTGTAGTTGTTTTTCAAAGGATTTTGCCTTGGCCTGGATTTTACGAGAAAGGTTGATGGCTTGATCCGCTTTCCTCGTCATTTTGTTTAGATGGATCTCATACTCTCGGCAAGCTAGAAATAATGTCTTGTATGTTGTCTCCATCTCAAATAACTGTGCCACCATCTTGTCGTCTTTCCCATGCAAAACTGGCCTCTTCGGAAACCAAGCGGCCATCATTTCTGGTGTCTTCTTTGCCAGCCAATCACCAGTAAATATCCTGTCAAACTCTCTACTACTCCCTAAGTTCATAAACTGAATGATCTGTCGTTCCTCCTACTCAGCTATGGGTGAGTAGTTCTGGTGCAGTGTCTTTGCAATGTCAGAAACTTCTTTGATGACCAATGCAATAGGCTCAAGGCTATGGATGTACCTCTCGATTGTACCTATTGGGTCTTCTTGATCTAGCTTGGGGATTATCACAGCAATCCCCTATAATGCATCATTATCACTGGATTCACTAGATTCTTCGACATTACGCACGGCTGCAAGTACGGCCATCTGTGGTGTGGCCTGAGGCTCCTCATCTAACACAATATGGATCACCTGTGCCATCTCTCCCACTCCACTGCTGGTTGCTCTACCATTGGCTCCGTATTCTCTGCTGCCACCATCGGTTGAGTGCTCCCGGCTGGTGCAGCATCTCTCCCCACTTCCGTCTCCATCAAACCTGGTGAGTGTATGGGGAAAATGTCCTCCTCTCGAATAGGTGTTCCCATTTTCCTTAGCCATCCATCTACACCCTCTATCTAAAGTGTCCCTCCTGGTGATGTCAATGCCTCTGTCTCACCCATTATGTCATCTGATGTTGTGTGCTCTGCCACCCCTCATGGCGTCATCTCTCCTACTGGTGCAACTGCTTCATCTGTGCCACCTTCCCCAACCTCCTCATCTACATCCTGTTCGGCTAGGGCTTTCACTCGAGGATTAACGTCAACTAAATATACTCCGACTGGTGAAGTACTATCGATAGATGAAGACATTGCTTGTTCATACTCTTCACTATCGGCCTGTTTCCTCTTCCTCTTCACCATCTTCGGTTCTTCTGCTATGCTCCCAACATCCAAAGTCGTCCATCTAAAAACTATAGGCCAAGAACTATCATAATCCCTTGCTGGTTGAAATTTGCCCAATTTTCCCTCTGGCACTTGATTGTAGACAACATCCAGAAATAGGGCTATAAGCTGTTGGGTCATATAGAACGCCTTGTGTTTGCATTCTAGGAACTCCCTAATCCTTTCTGATAGGTATAGTGCCCAATTGTAAACCTTTCCCCCACTCAGCCCGAACATTTACTCAACCATCCAAGTTGCGATATCTAAGGCTCGGTTGGCGCCTGTCAACTTGCATTTGATAAGATCCATAATGCACTTCCAATCACCATTCCCCAACATAGTTTTCCGCAATCCTCGAGCCCCTGCACTCCAAATCATTTCCTTTTCTTTGGCAGTGATATCAGACTTGCAAATTCTTTTGATAATCATCTCTTTTTGTTGCGTAGTCATTTTTGTAGTTGGCTTGGTGATCACCTACCCAAACACAGGTATGCCAAAAACTCTCCGGAAGTATGAGGGATAAAAAGCAACTATAACTGGAAACCCTTCATATTCAATTGTACTCCTGTGGCTGTGTGTTTGCATAACAACTAGCACCTCTAGAGTAAGAGTTGGTACAGACAGCTATGCACACTATGCAATGAGTGTTCTTCAAATTAGGAGGGGAAGCTCCCTCATTGTGCTTTAACAAAAATGCTTGTAAAGGGAAAAGTAATCTAAACTATCTCTTTTCTTTTTGTCTTAGCTATAGAGGTACAAAGCTTTCACGAAAACTATATACGTTGCAGCTGAGTATTTTCTGGTTTTGTAGACTACCAACTACAACTAGGCTAATTACTTAGAATCTATCCAATTTCCTCAAGAAAACAGAGCATGAGGAAAAGGAGCGGGGATGACTATCTAATGATAATCATGTATAGAGTCTCAACTTGAAGGCAAGGTGGGCACATCTATTAGCTCAATCTAGACAAGTTTATTGGAAACAACAATATACGATAAACCAAATATGGATTCTCAACTTGAAGGCAAGGTGGGCACAACTATCAGCTCAATCCAAACAAGTTTATTATTCATACACATCAAACGATAACCAAGTACAGATTTTTTACTTGAAGGCAAGGTGGGCACAACTATAATCTCAATCTGAACAAGTTTATTGAACACAAAACAGATTTATCTAGCTATGGAAAGAATTTACCATTATGATTGCATGAAACCCTATGTGGCATAACAATTCATCACAATAATAAAAACGCATGAACAAATACAAAATGAGCAATATTGAAGGCAAGGTGGGCACAGCATATATTTCTCTCTCGTGCAAAAGTTATGTACAAATGAGCAAAAGCTCTTATTTATAGACATCAAAAGGTGTAGTGAACCCTAAAATCACCTTGAGTCAACTACAGTCTTGCAATGCATGCAAGATTTATTGCTAAGCCCTAATAAAGTAAACTATATAGTCAACTGGCAAGCTACCATCAGTTAACCGAAACATCTAATCTAAAAGTGGACAATGTGCAAGCATGCACGTCCTTATTGAAAGCAAGTTAACTGGAATACTACCATCAGTTAACGTAAACCCTAAATGTAACTCCAAGTGAACAAAGCAAATCCCAAAATAGACATGCATGAGATAAGACAGTGAGTCAACTTGAGAAGGTAACGCCAAGTTTAACTCCTGTGTGTAATGTCTATCCTAAGAGGTGGGAACTGAAGTCTATTGAATGTGATCTCGAGCAACCAATCCCTCGACGAGATTGTTAACTGCATCACTGTCTGGAGCTATGACGCTTTGCTGAAGTATGCTATGTCTGTGCAGCATGTCTTCACCAGCTATGATCTGGGACTGAAGTTCACCTCTGCACCTCGTTGCTTCGTCAAACAATGCTAACATGACTGTAAGCTAACTAATCTTACAGCCAATGGTCTCCCTATTGAAAATGGAATGAATGAGTGCCTGCAGCTCTGACTGAACATCGGTAAGCTCAACGTAGGCACCACCCTCAATCTGATATTGGCACAGTAAGCAAGAAACTAAGGTTCTCACAAATTGGAGTGCACTAGTAACGTGCTCTCTACTTTTAGCAAACTTTGATGCCAAAGTCTCCTCTATCTTTGCCTTGAAAACCAACTGTGTTTTCCAAGAGTAGATAGCCTCCCTATCTTCTGCATCTGTGATTGTGTCATATGCCATACTCAAGTGAGCAATCATAATCTCATCCCGAGGTCTACCAATTACCAAGTCTTGCTCCTCATCTTGGAGACGTAGACGGAGTTCTCATGCATTGTACCGCAACTGATACAACTATGTGAGCATAGAACAGCCTCTAGCAACGAACTCCTCCTCCCATTCATCCAAATGCTTGCCATATGCAACCAAGTGATTAAGTTCACCTTGCTCTGCAGCAGGCTCAAGCATCGGCGGGAGTGTGATGGTAATATCTGACCTGTGTACAAGGCTAGAAATATACTGACGAAGCTGTCTGATTTCAGCCTTGAGGGCTGCCTTATCTTCTCCGTCTTTTAGCATTCTATCCCTGGCACTGTCTGTAGCAACCTGTAGAAGATCAACCTGAGTGTGGCGTGTGCTGCGACCAAGGTTGACTATGATAACTTTGAAATCCTGAGATTCCAACTCAGCCAAGCTCTTCCCCTGTGGAGGTACAGCAGTCTCGACAATGATCTACATGTCAGTATTCCTCTGTACATGGATCATGTTCTTGACCCTCTTGTCTGGGGCATCCTGATAAACTTGATCAAAATCTGAATGATTAAGAACATAGGATGGTTGGCTCCTCTTCCTTCCTAGCTAAACTTTGATCCAAGACTGGTCTCGGCTAATGCTATTGGAAAGGTCTGTACTAGCAATAGGAGGTTGTGACAAGAGTGAATATACCGAGGCAATACTACAAGATGGTGAGTCTAAGTCCAATTCGATATGAATTGGGACTGGTGACTGCTCTGGAACTGGTGTAGGAACTGGAAGCTGAACCTCAGGCACTAGTGGACTTTGAACTGGCCTCTGAACTGGCTCTGTGATAGGCTGAGTGACAAGCTCCGTCTGTGTGTTAGTGGCAAGCGCCTTACCTTTTGAATTATTTGGCGCTTGATTCTTCTTGGGAGGATTACTCTTCTTCTGCTTGGGTTTTGACAAGGAAGGTAGCGAAGGATCCACCACTGGCAACTTTGCTCTAGGAAAACTTACCCTCCTGGTCTTCTTGCTATCGAGGTAAAGTATACTGTTCTGAATAACTCTACTTGACCTCTCCTTAACTGTTGCGTATTCCTTGGCATACCAATCAACTACTGGCAACGGCTGTGTGTCAACCTGCTCCCTGAAAAACTGAGGAAGAACCTGTCCCTCATCATCTGATAAATCTCCCACATCTTCTGACAAGAAAACAAAAATCTGTGAGAGAGAAAAGCGACCATAGCTAAGTCTGTGAACCTCGAAGTCATCTACGCAATTAGCCCAATAGTCCTCCATAGAAGGCTTATGAAATGCGTGACCACCAAGGCGAGCTATGTAATGACCGTAAAGATCATAGTCACGAGCCTCAACAAGATACTTGAGGTGATACCTCTCAAGCTCTTGTCCTACAGTCTTAGCATCAACAACTGACTTGCACCAATACATACCAAACTGAAAAGGAAAATTGGTAGATAGTTTGAGTTTGCAATGCAAAAGATGATGAACATCATGCAACTGCCTCAGGAACTCCATGAAAACTGTCTTATCTGAAGGATAACGTGGAAGCATAGCTGGACTCCTTATAAATCCATATACTCGGATGTAGGTGTATGTCAAGAATTGAATAAACCAATCTGCCCAACCATCCATCTCTACCCTAGCAACTGCCGAGATACGAATGTGCAACTTCCGGTCCAAATCCCTCACTATATAAGTCAAGAAAGCTTCGTGAACATGCTTGAAATGATGTTTAGTCTTAGTGAACTCAAGCTGATCATAATACTGATAGACTTTCTGAACATTGAGTATGCCCGCGGTGTTTAGTCCTCGGAACTGACCCTGATAAGCAATCAAGTACACGAGATATGAACACATGTGAAAATCATGGGAAACTAAGAAACTAGTGATCTGCTTGTGGATAATATCGTTGATGAAGGATGCCAGTCATAATGCTCCTGCCCAGATATGATGCGACCAATAATGTGATACATCCAAGGCTGGAAAGCATTAGCATGTGGCTGACCTGAGACACGACTCAAGAGTTTGATTAGAATCGCGTAGTCATCCTTGTACTCACCACGACCCACGATGTTTGGCAATCTGTTCTTCGCTTGTTTTAACCATCTTTCTGCCATCTTATTCTGACACTTGTCCACATCAGCATTGAATGCCTGCTCACACTGCTCCATGGAAATAACAAGACTGTTTGAGTGTTGAGGTATGCCAAAACTCCTTTTAATGTCCAAAGGCTTGAGACTGCAAATAACTCGTCCATCAACTAACACTATCTCACAAGTAACAGAGTTGTAATGCTTAATGCAAGACATCACGAACTCAATACAGTGAACGGAGATAGGTATGGAAGCAGCCTCTAACAACCCGGACTGCTGAATGTTCTGAATAATCAAACCTCTAATCTTGACTAGATCCAAGATTGCTTTTGGCAACTCCTTGTGAAGATTCGTCTCAATTGTCTTGATGAAATCATGAGTGAGGACTGATTTGGTCCTGTATTCGAGCTAAGTGTACTGCATTCTGAAAAACTCGCCTGTTGACTGTGAACTTGACTATGTTCTGACAAGATTTCTGAAAGCTAAAAATAGCCTGCCGAGGTTAAAAATACCCTATTGGAGAGTTATTTTAGGCAAAAAAAATTGAGATATGGGTTTTGTTCAGAAAAAGATTCTAAGACAACCCAGAACGTCAAAAATGCGAAAATATGACCTCTACCCGACCGTGCAATGAATTTTCAGCTGAGAGAATTAGAAACTCAAGAACGAATGTTCTGAAGTTAAAAATTCCTAAAAATTCAAACGCACGATTTTAACTCAAGGAAGCTATATGAAAATGATCCAGATGTTTGAACTTGTCGAATTTGCCAATTTTAGGAACATGCGAATTGGATTCTAAAAAAAACTGAGAATCAAGAAGGAAAAAGACGTTTTTATTATGCTCTTCTTCAATGAAAATTGCCCTTGAATTCTTCAATTGCTGATAAATGTGAAATGAAGCCTGCAAAAGAATGTGACCCCTGCAAACTGATGAAGAAATTCGCCTTTTGCCTGTGAAAATCGCCTTTTCTTGAGAAATACGAATTTTCTTGAGCTCTATGAATGATGAATGAACAATGAAGATGGCGCCATGTTTAAATAAGAAAATTTGTACCATCTTTTGAACTACAAGATCAAAACCCTAACTGAAATAGACACCTTCTAATTGGACCCCCTTCAGTTACACTACCACTGACTCAGAGTTTGAAAATAAATAATAATAAAATAATATTTATCATGCACTTTGAAAACTCAGCATAAAAAGGGCGCCAACTTTAGAAAATTGCCATTTTATGCCTAAATATGCAAGAAAATATTAAATATTATCTAAACTTCAGTTGAAAAACCAAATGAAGCTTTAGGTTTCACCGTTAGTCTTCACTGATTTCAAAAAGTCATCATTTGAGCTTGTAGGCATCCATTTGCTCAAGATATTGCACTTTTAATTAACTTCTTATTTTATAGTTGACGATAAAGTTATGACTGGCCATCTTTGACACTCATTTCTGGGTGACCAGGTGATGCTGAGACTGAACTAAAGAATTCATCGGAAAGTCTGCTAAACAAGGAAGAAATGTCTGCTGGGAGACATCACTGCAAAATCCATCATTTGACATCTCAAAAAATTAGGCGTCGTTGATTAAATTGCTTTTACAACATCAGACAACCATTTTCTTGAACTGTCATCTGACGCTTCAAACGGCTGCCAGTGACAAATGGTGAACCCTACTAATTAGCAACCAAGCTCACTGCGTGAATGGAGATATTCTGCATCCAACGGACATACGCAAGGCATCTGACAACCGCATTAAGGGCCTCAGAAGTGAAGGCGCCCCTAGCCTGAGAAGGCTCAAACACTGTTTTGACAAAAGTGCAACTCTCAACCAGATGACCAACTTTGACCTCTGATATCTGGAGCTGGGGTGACCCGATTCAAGTGTCGTCTGTCTCAACGCATAACGAGTAGGACCCACAAGAGATGTTTCTAGAGGTGACAAAGCGAGAAAACTGCTTCTAAGACCTCAAAAAGAAATGGGGGCTTACCAAAATAGATTTTACGACCAGACTTAGCCATTTTTCGAGTTGTCTTCGTTTTTCAGCATAGCACCAAAGACCTCGCTCGTACGAGTTTTGCAAAATCGCGAACGCTGATGGCTGGGCTCATTGAATACTAAAAATGATTACGCTCAACTCTTGTGAAGACTTCAACGAGGAACAACCTCATTTGATAAGCCAAAAAGAAAGGCACCCTTGACCTATAGAAACACAATGAAAATCCTACGCTCGCCTACCTGTGATATTACGTGCTTGGTAGAAATGCTGTCATGACCTCTCGGAATGTCGGATTGACAGGAAGGATAGTGCATCGTGAAGGTAGACTAGGGTAGCACAAATGCCAAGAAGACTCTATCTATAAATTTTGCCATCTAAAGGGTCATCTAGAGGGGCGCCCCTGAACTATAGGGGCGCAATTCACCAACTGAAGAAGATCTTGTGACTTGAAATGACCTCAAAAGCTCATCTTCTGATGTCAGTTGTTGGTGTTCTGGACCTTGGATCATTGTGTTTGATATCTCATTGGATGAGCGGACTGTTCGCAAAGAGATTGACAGCTCCAAACCTCAGGAAAACCAAGATTTGACCCCTCTTAAAGAGGTGCGCCCTCAAGCTACAGGGGCACAAAAACTTAGAAAGGATAAGTTTTTACAAACTGCAACTTCGGGATCTTGAACTTCTATCGCACGTAACCGGAGCTTCAAGTGTCGGAAAAATTTGCTGCTTAGCTCATCGGATAGGTAGGCTAATTCTGAAGAAGTTGACTATATTTGTGAGCATTTTTAACAAAATCTTGACCTTCAAAAAGAAGGGCGCCCCTGGGCTACAGGGGTGCAACTTTGTCTTTTCCTAATAAATCTCCATAAAATATCTACTGAAAACATTCAATTTAGCCACTGAAACGATCATGCAAAAGCATAATTGTTGTCGTGAAACGCTCCTCTGTTGTGAAACACCTTGTTCTGAGCCTTCGTTTCAGGTACTAATCAATGAATCGTGCCTTTGACTGACAAACTACTGACAAAACTCCATGCTTGATATTGCCCAAAAACTATACTTGGCAAAATTAGACTCTATTAAACAAAATGCCTTGATGAAGCAAACAATTTGGTTTTGGGTACAACACTGTGTTGATTATAATTTGCAACAATATCTCTTAAATATTCTTCAAAATCCCTAGCATTAAAAAAAGGACACTGTGCTACCTTATCCACCTGTGTTGCTGCCAGTGCTCGTTTGATGGGATAGTCGGGTGCGGTCTCCTGCCACCATGTCTTGCACTCTGTGCCTGTGAGACTCTCCCATGTCAGTGAATCTGCAGTCACGTTATCAGCTTTTCCCTTATCTAACTTGCCTCCAGCCACCTTCAGTCTAAGTATTATTTTCTTTGCTTTTGTACTCATGTTGGCATCCATCTTTATGCACCTGTGAGGATGAAACTATCAGATAATGTTCTTGAGTAGTTTAAAACCCTTAATGACCTCCGATACGGTAGTTATTTTTTTCTGCTGAAGGCTCTAGCTAGTGAATCGTACAGACTTCTTCCTCCAGTCGTGAAATGGTACAGATTCCTCAATGCATCATACAAATTTATCCTCAGCACGGGGTATGACCTCCCTCCTAATCCATACAACCTCTTCTCTATCAAAGCGTACGGCCTCTTCAACTAAGTGTATAACCCTCTCTTCAGCTTGTATGGCCTCCTCTTTGTCCAAGCGTACGGCCTCTTCTTCAGCTCGTATGGCCTACTTTTCAACTCGTATGACCTCCTCTCTGTCAAGGCGTACGACCTCTTCTTCAGTTAGTATGGCCTGCTTTTCAACTCATATAGCCTCTGTGTCAAGGCATATGGCCTCTTCAAATTGTACAAACTCCTCCTTAGCTAAGCGTATGACCTTTTTGCATTGTACGGATTCATCTTGTTTTGTGTGTATGAACTTCTCTTCAAGGCGTATGACTTCTCTGCAGCATACGGCCTTCTCCACACAAGCTAATCATATAGACTTCCTTAGGCGTACGGACTTCCTCCTGTCCCTCCACCTTATAGCTTCTCTATGTGCCCAACATACGGAATTCTTTCTCAAGCGTACGGTCTTCAATCAAATGGTCGTTCCTTCTGTAATTGTTTTCCCTCACCTGTCTTCCTTTACTCTTCGATTTTTTCCTTTTAATATTCTCAATGCACCCTGACTGGTAGACAATGTTGTAGTCATCGATTTATATTGAGCCTTCTTTCTAGATTGAAGTCGTACACTCTTTGCCAAGTTTAATATTTTAATACTCTTCACTTTAAATTTCCTTCTTTTGATTATTTTTAATTTTTTCATTTTTCCATCCTTCCTTTTGGTTCTTTCTCTCTCCTCTCCCTTCTTTTCCTTTTTATTTTTCCCATCATTTTTTCTATCTTTTCTTCTTGTTTCTTGATTTTTCACATCTCTCTCCATTTTTCCACTTTCGGCCATTTTCTCTCTCATCTCCTCTCTCTTCTTTTTCAGGTTTTTTTTTTGTTCCATGTACTTCTCCATCCTCTTTAACCTTCAATTCAGATGCATAGTGCCATTTGCACGTATGCGGGGGCCGCTTATAACATTCTTCTTCACAACAAGATCCTATATACTAGATATCAAACCATTTATCAAGCAATGGGGGAGGGCCAATACCTTGAAAATTGCCATTGATATAGCGTCCACCGTAACGCTGGTACCATATAACTTCCTCGCCTTTTACAGTTGGTGGCCCAGCTAGGTTGGGTATTATTTTCCAAAGTCCATCTTTTGTCGCCATCTTTCTTATTCTCGGTACTTTCCTTCTCTCTCTTCTCGGTTGCTTAAGTACTTCTTCAGTGTATCCATCCACGTTTGAAATGAATATGTCTTTTGTCATTAGCACCATTTTTAAGCAAGGAGCTTTCTTCTCGAAATAAGCTTCCCATTGTTCATCATCCCATTTGTCCTTTTCTTCATTATTACCTTTGGTTTGGCACACACTTCCTTCGTTGGCTGCTTGTTCCTCCCTTTCCTTTTGTGCCTCTTTATCCAATTCTTTCACTATATATCCTTGGTTAATACCTTCGTAGGGGGCGATTTAGCTCCAATGGCCACCCATTCTTCGCCAAAGTGTTGGCGTCCCGAATATCGCATTGGTCAGGTGCTTGTGCACCTGTGGCATTGCAATCCCTTCTAACCTTTTATGTACCAACCATTCTTCAATAATTTGGTCTACACCTGACTCCATCCAGACTCCTTCTGCTATGTACCCAGACTCTTGCTATGTACCCAGGGCCTCCCAAGCCCCAATCTTGTACTCTCGAGGTCTCCTCTTGCAAGGGCCAATCTTCCTTAGTAGCGTAGCGAAGCATGTTGATTGCTATGGTATCCTTTTCTTTCCTTTCCTGATACAACTTTAGTTTTGATCCATTGATCACCTCTGGTAGTAATGAACCATCCAAATTTTCCAACTTTATAGAACCATTGTCACATACCTCTTGAACCCAAAATGGTCCTAACCAACGAATCTTGAACTTACCCGACTTCATTTCATGACGGCCGTTATACTTCAGAACTAATTGTCTTGGCCAGAAGTTCATCCACCGAAGGTGCTTATCATGCCAGTACTCCTTTCGTCGTTGCATATTCTTCGTTGCCCATTGTCCCATAACCCTACATTCATCCAGTTTGTTAAGTTAGTATAACCGCTCCTTGAAACTTTCTATATCACCCAGCCGATTCTCCACAGCAATTCTTAGGCTGGGTACCATATATTCCATAAGTACCACCACTTCCTGACCGTACATCAATTGAAAGGTGTGTGCCCCATCGTCACCTTGTACGTAGTACAGTAGGCCCACAGGACCGTAGGTAGTCTCTCCTCCCAATCGGTCCCTTCGATGCCACAAGACTTGTTAATAATAGATACCAATACTTTAATTGTAGATTCGGCTTGACCATTCACTTGTGGATAGTATGGACTTGATAGATTGTGAAAGATCCGGAACTCCATCGTCATCAGCCTAATGACATGATTGAAAAAAATCCCTCCATGATCACTCGCGATTTGAATGGAAATTTCGTACCATGTCACTGTTTCCTCATAGATAAATCTTGTCATACTCTATGTTGTGTTGTCTGGCAATGCTCTACCTTCAGCCTACTTCGTCAGATATTATGTATCGGCATCAATGCAATTGACTCACCTTCAGAGGGCCAATGAAATCAAAACCCCAGTGCTCGAACAACTCCTAAGGTTGGGATGGATACAGCGGCATAAAGTCCCGCTTCAATGGTTTTCCTACCCTCTAGCAAGTGTCACAGCCTAACACCCACTCCTAAGCATCTGTATGCATCGTCGGCCACCACAGACCTACCAATAAAACTTTTCCTGTCCGTAGCATCTAGGCCCATGTGACCACCTGCAAGACCCTCATGTGCTTCCTTCAATATGCCTGGTATTTCTTCTTCTATGACACATCTCCGAAGGATCTGATCAGGCCCCATCTTGTAAAGCAAATCATTGATCAACTGGAACGTCTTACTTTTCAAGACGAGATTTCTCCTTTCTGCTAGTGGCATTTCTTTTGGAAACGTGGATGTGGACAAATATTCCCCAATCTTTTCATACCATGACGGTAACACTGCAATCTGAAATAAGTGTGAATCCGGAAAATCTTCATTCACCCCTCCCTCGGCAGGTTCGCCCAACCGGATTCTAGACAACTAGTCAGCAATCACGTGGCTCTTACCCGGTCATACGACGATGGTAAATGTGAATTCGTGAAGTAATAATAACCACTCGTTTACTCTTCCTTGAATTATTGGTTTATTCACCAAGTACATTAAGGCTTGATGATCCACATAAAAAGTGAATGGCATAGCTAGCAGATAATGTTGGAATTATTGTACGGAGTAGACCATTCCCAGTGCTTCATGTTCGATAGTGCTATAATTTCTCTCTGCTTTGGAAAGTAGTCGACTCGCAAAGAAGACTAGGTGATCCAACCCATGTGCTCCCTCCTACGCTAGTGTCGCTCCAATGGTAAAATTAGAGGCATCCACATGTACATGAAATTCTTTATTCCAATCCGAGTATGCCAATATAGGTGAACTAATCAACCAGTCCTTCAGTTCGTTAAATTCCCTCTCCTGTTCTTCAGCCCATATGAAGGGTTGTCCCTTCCTTGTCAGTAGGTCGAGAGGATATGACACTTGCGCAAATTTTTTGATAAATCTCCGATAGTATCCCACATACCCAAGGAAGGACTTCACACCAGTGACGTTCTCTGGAGCCTCCATCTGTATGATCACCCTCGACTTATCAGGATCGGTTTTCAATCCGGCCTTACACACAATGTGGCCTAGTAGCTTTCCTTCTGGCACCATAAATCTGCATTTCCTGGGGTTCAATGAAAGACAGACTGCTCAACATCTCTCCATGCACTCGCTAAATCCTTCAGATGCTTTTCTTTATCACTATAAATTGACCAGTCATCAAGGAAGGCTTTAAAGTTATCTACAAACATTCTGTCAAAAAAGTGGAGTATTATCCTCTGGAACGTGGCTAGCGCGTTGCACAACTCGAACAGCATTCAGTTGTATGCATACACCCCGTCCTCAACCAGGAATGTAGTTTTCAACTTATCTTCTTCAGCAATACTGATTTGGTTGTAGCCCGAAAAGCCATCCAGGAACGAGTACATTTCATGTCCTAAAACTTCTTCGAGGATTGTCTCAGTGAAGGGAATAGGAAACAGGTCTTTGATGGTCACTGCATTCAAACTCCAGAAGTTGACACATATTCTAATCTACTCTGTTTCCTTCTTCAAGGATATGACAATCGGTGACACCCACTCACTAACCTCCACTTTGAAAATGATGCCTGCTTCCAACATCTTCTCAATCTCCTCTTGCACTTTAGCGACATAATTTTTATTCATCTTGTATGGTCTCTTCTGTACAAGCTGGGCTCCCAGTACGAGAGGGATCCTCTGTAAGCATAGCTCCAATGGTACGCCTTTTAGATCTTTATACGTCTAGGAAAAGGCATCTTAATACTCCATGAAGATTTTGAATGCTGCCGCCTTCAGTACGGGATTCCAATCATCACCCACAAGGATCTCCTTAGGTTTCTCTGGCTCCCCAAGGTTTACCTTCTTCAGTGTTGGCTCCTTGTACTTGATGAATTTATCTCATTCAAACTTGTGTGCTGGTGTCTTTTCCAATTCTGTCGTACCTTATACTCACCGTACTCTGGAGGAAGTGTTTCACTAGTCAAGCCTTTGTCTTCTTCTACTTCCCCCTCTCTAACTTGTAGCATGTTGCAATCAGGGTGGAAGACTTCATAATCTTCCATCTCCTAGTTAAATAACCCATTCAGTGAACTGGTCTCATCCTCCAAGCAACTCCCAATCTCCAGTACACCTTCCTCATTTGGCTCCATTAGCTTTCTTTCCTCATCAACATCTGATTCTCCTCCCGATATGGATCTCGAAGATGCCAGATCTTCACTAACTGCCTAGTTCTTCAGATCAATAGTATACTTCCTCCCCTAACTCTTGATCGAGAGCATATTCTTCTTCCAGTTGTGGTTTTCCTTGGCAACAATCAACCATCCACGTCCCAATAGTGCATTGTATGCCTTCTTCTCGAGTGGAATGACAACAAAATTTAACAAAAACTGTTGTGTACCGATTAATACCTTTTGCGCCATTAGTGTACCAAGGGGTTTGATACCATGTTGATCTACTCCAACTAGATGAAATGTTAGAGGCCAAAGAGTTGACTTACCAAAGCACTTCCATGTTTCTTCAGGTAAGACGTTCACCCACGAACCGATGTCGACTATAATGTTAGAAAAAGTTTCATTCTCAAAATTTCCATCTGTACAATGGCTAGTTTCCTCTTGATACTTACTACGAGTAGCATTGGATCCGTAGTCTTTGCTACTGGTTCTGTCATTTGTTCTGTTGAACCCTTCTGAAGATTATTTTCAATAACATTTGTAAGTGCTACTCTCAGTTGAGGCATCGTTTGCAGAAGGTCAATTACCTTGATTGATATGGTTGTGTGAAGCACCTGCCGTACTATGTTCTTCTCTGACTGCGACTACAATGATGTACTGGCCATTTTGGAAGTTCCTTGTTCATTTCGCATAGCTTCTTCTACTTCTGCCCTAGCTTTTCAGAGTCTTTCTTTCTCTGTACGAGGGTCTAGATAATTAGTCTTCTTCGCTTGTGCCATTGTTATTGCTAGGACTTCTTCATCAGCCACTTCCAGCATATTGATGCCTTTCTGTTTCGAGCAGTCGATGTCTTCATGCTCACCAAGACCACACCATTTACATAGTTTCCCCCCAATGCCCTGACCGATTTGGTAATCTCTCGCAAAGTGACCCCATTCATTACATTTCCTACACTGGATCATGGGTCTACCTTTACTGTCGTACTGGATTTTACTTCTTGGCGTATTGTTTCTCTGATTGTTGTGGTAGCCACTTGGGGTTGCATTGCTATTTTGAGGTTTTGGCGGTGTGGTCGGCGACGTTGACTGTTCTCCTTGTGTGAAGAACACTTGAGAACTCCATGTTTTTAAGTTGTATGGGCACTCCTTGACGAAGTGTCCCATAACCTGGCAAATGTCACATAATAGTTTTTTCAGGCAGTTCACCTTTGTATGACCTTCCAGTTTGCATTCGGTACACCATAATTCATTCACTTCCTTAGACCCTTCTTTGTCAACCTTTAGCTCTTTCATCATCCTTAGCATGTCACGACGAAGAGCTTGTACGGTTGTTGATTCATCATCACTTTCCTCCGCGCTCTCTTTGTCATCTTTCTTCTTTTCCTTCGAGGATGTCTTGTTCTCACTTTCAATGTCCATCGCTCAGTTATAGGCTTTAGTGTTTGAGAATGGCAGGACAACTTTCATTTTTCTTTGAAGCAAGGAATCAATCCTTCAATAAACCATCTCTTCTTTAGGCCCTCTGCTGGCTATGCCTCAAGCTTCCCTATCAAATCTTTTGATTTCCAATTGTAGGTCCGTACGCTCTCGTGCTTTCCTTGTTTAGTATTGTATATCTCCGTGACAATCTTGCTATCATCTCGTAGGAGTTTGAACTCCTAGAAAGCTTGCTTCAATGACCGCCATGTAGCTTTCTATGCTTGATCCAATTTAGAGTACCAATCAATGGCACTATCCCTGAGTGTCGCTAGGAAAGCTTTTAGCCACGGGTCCAAATCATCATGTCTACTAGCTATCCCGATAGTTTCACATGTCTTACAGTGGCATACCGGATCTTCTGACCCATTCCCCATGAACTTCGACAGCTTATGTCACTCCGAAGTAGCCATCTTTCCCCGCTGTCCTCCTTATGTATTGGACTCGATTAGAATGGTTTCCCCGCTACGTTCCGGTGCGTCACTTGCACTCTCGGCCACGTACGAGTCACTCCCACATCTTTTGTTAGCGTCCAAAACACCGTGAGTCTCTTGAGGTTCACTTTGGTACTCTCTCCGCCTCGAGGTACTGGGCTCAGATCTTCCACTTGGCAGCCATTCATCATCGTCCGATAAGGACAACTCCCGAAAATGTCTGATGCTATTACTTAGTTCATCTTCGTTCTCATAAGCATCATACCTTCCTTCATACGGGGTCAAACTTTGGTGAGCTCTTCCAATGGAGGTGTCGATTCTTGTCAAATTCTCGTATGTTCTTTGAATACTCTGATTTATTTCAATTAGGTCGTCATTCAATTCCTTACTGGCTTGCATTAGTCTTCTCCGCCGGTTTTCTTGTTCTTGTAGCCTAAGTGATCACCGAACCTTTTCTTCCCAAGTCCCTTGCCCATCAGGTACTCGATTCTTGTCTTTGTTTGGCCGTACGGGCATTTAAAATTTGTTCAGGCAATCATTGCTGACTACAAGATGTACGTCTTTGGCTAGTGTCTCATTCTTCTTCTCGTTTGGTTCTCTCTTCGTAGCACTGCAATATTTGCTGCCTTCGGTGTTCCCGATCCTCTTCTTCTCGGAGGTCCTATAGGATAATGAAATGACGGGCCAGTTGTCTGGGCATACGATTCAGGAGATGATCCACCTCGTCATTTACTTCCAGCCGATCCCAAATAACTTCCTCAGGGATCTCCCGCCTGTGGGATTCCCTTCATACGTGATCTCATAAAGATATCTTCCATAGATTGACAAGATCTTTAGTCAATAGGTCTTCCCTTTCCTCATTGCTATTCACAGGCTCGTCTATTGGAAGATCCATCATGCTGCCATGACAAGTGATTCCCTAGTCCGCTCAGGCAAAGGCACCAAATGTTTACTCCACTAATAATATCTCAATACACTACAGAAGTAAACTAGATACACAATATCATTGAGCATGTAAAAGCATTCACAAAACAGATGCATACGAAGTGTTCAAATCTTTATTCATGTATTTGTAGTATTACATCATCATCATATCAAGATTACTCCCGACTAGAAACCACACAGCAAAACAAATAGTTAACCGGCATCAGTTGAGAACACGAACCATCGGCAACTATCAAGTACCAACTAATCCCGAGGACTAATCCCAAGGACTAAATACTTAACAAAACATTATTTATTTATTCCATTTGCTAATTAACTATCTAGCAGATTACAATATTGCTGAGTGGTTTGTAGTCAGGGGTAGAGTTGGTGTGATGATGTAATACTGCAAATACATGAATAAAGATCTAAATGCTTCATATGCTTCTGCTTTGTGAATACTTTACATGTTCAATGATATTGTGTATCTAGTTTACTTCTGTAAGATATTGAATCTCGGTTAGTGGAGTAAACATT
Source organism: Sequoia sempervirens (assembly GCA_007258455.2). NCBI lineage: Eukaryota > Viridiplantae > Streptophyta > Pinopsida > Cupressales > Cupressaceae > Sequoia > Sequoia sempervirens. Next base: position 135,509,125 of record VDFB02168118.1, on the reverse strand, counting down.
TGGCGTCATTGCCTGAGCGTACTAGGGAATCACTCGTCATGGCAGCGTAATGGGTCTCTCGGTAGACGAGCCTGTGAATAGCAACGAGGAAAGGGAAGACCTATTGACGGAAGATTTTGTTAATCTGTGGAAGATATCTTTACGAGATCAC
>VDFB02168118.1:135370991-135508874 GCA_007258455.2 Sequoia sempervirens | reverse complement strand
GGATAGGTCATATTTCAGTGATGTCAGCAAAGTTCAATAAAGCGGCCAATGAGATTGAAGATTTCCTAAGATCTATTGAAGATGCCGAAGATATTCTTGAAAAGCGGTGTTTTGTTGTTGATGGTATAGATGCACCGAACCGGGACATGATCTCAGACTTCCTAGCGGATGTGATCGAGCTTTAAAGCAGCTTTCTTCTAGAAGCTTTCTTTCCCGCTTTCTTTCTATTCTTGGAATCATCCTTATCCATTCTTTGAGGATAGAAAGAAGATAAGATGTAATAGTTGGCGTTTCCCGCTTTTTCTGCTTTTTAGGGTTTTATCTTTCTAGATTTAGTAATAAAGCTTGCTTGCTGAACAAGCCCTAGATTGTGAAAGCAAGGAGATTTTAGGGTTCCCTACTCCTCTGCTTCTCTATAAATAAGAGCCTTTGCTCATTTAGTTTCTTTAGCGGTTATTGTGATAACAAAACGCTGAGCCTATTTTGCCTTCTATTTGTTATTCAGTTTCAGTTCAGTTGTATTGTGATAAGCAAATTGTTGAGCCTCTTTAGCCAACAAGGAGTTAGTGAGATTTCTGTTGTCTATTGTGTTAAGAATAAGTTTGCAAGCCTCCTTAGCTGCAATTTCTTATTCAAGGCATGTTAGAAGGGGAGTTTTTGTTTTTAGAGATTTGAGTAATAAAATCATGAGCCTCTTGCTGCCTTGGTCTAAAATCTCGATTTCAGAGTCATCATGTTATGCTTTCACCCAGTCTTTGGCCCCGACTTACAGGTGGAAGTGTGTAGGTGTTTGTTGAGAGAAAAGATTGTTAAGTATTTTGTCGAATCTACCTTGATAATTTCTAACTTCTCTTGCCTCACGCTATTACTAGAGGTTAGGAGCGTCTTTGAATCCCAAGTTAATTAGTAGTTGAACTTCTTATCGAGAAAATCTCGGTACGGCGTTTGTGTTTAAAACCTTGTGCTCTAAGCTGATCAAAAAGATAGGCAACTTAGTTTTAGTTTTACTTTCTTTCAAACACCATCTGACAAGAGGGAACTTCCCCTCTAATTTGAAGCGGGTTATCATTGCATAGGCTGTCAGATTTTCAAATCCATTCGAGGTCTTGATTTAAAAGCGTAACATGAAACAAAGGCTCTTATTTATAGAGAAGCAGAGGAGTAGGGAACCCTAAAATCTCCTTGCTTTCACAATCTAGGGCTTGCTCAGCAAGCAAGCTTTATTACTAAATCTAGAAACAAGATAACAACTAAAAACCCTAAAAAGCAGAAAAAGCGGGAAACGCCAACTATTACATCTTATCTTCTTTCTATCCTCAAAGAATGGATAAGGATGATTCCAAGAATAGAAAGAAAGCGGGAAAGAAAGCTTCTAGAAGAAAGCTGCTTTAAAACTCGATCACATCTGCTAGGAAGTTTGAGATTGTGTCCCGGTTCGGTGCATCTATTCCATCAACAGCAAAACACCGCTTTTCAAGAATATCTTCGGCATCTGCAATAGATCTTAGGAAATCTTCAATCTCATTGGCCGCTTTATTGAACTTTTCTGACATCACTGAAATATGACCTATCCTTCCGCCAACTGGGCTGCAACTATGAACAACGTTCTGGAACTGATTTTGCACCTCCTCAAGCCCGACATAAGAACCATCTTCAAGACTGTACTGAGAGGGGATCTCTATGACAAATTCACTGATGAAAAGGAGAGCTTCAACCACCCTTTGTCTGTAGGTGATGAATTCTTCAGATATCCTCTCATAGGTTTTAACTTTGAAAACATGACGCTCTCTCCAAACAAGGATTTGTCTTTTATGCTCCTTTGAAACTGCTGAACCGTAGGCTGTGTCTAAATCAGCAATGATAATCTCATGCCTAGGTTTTACTTCAGCCCATGTTTGTTCAAATCCTTGGATGCTTTGACGAAGTTCATGAGCATTCTCTCTCAACTGGAACATCTGAGCCAAGATCTCCTTTCCTCTGACAATGAAGCTCTCGATCCACTCCTGAGTCTCTTTCCCACATATGACCAGCTGTCTTAACTGATGGTGATCAGCTGGTGTCTCTAAGACCTGGGGCAGCAACTGAGTTGTTTGGGAAGAACCATGAGCAAGGTTAGAAATAAAAAGCTTAAGCTGCTGATTTTCGGCCTTGAGGGCTGCCTTGTCTTCTCCATCTTTAAGCACTCTTTCATGTAGGTTTTCGGATACAACTTTGAAGAGACTCGAATCTGCATGTCTGGTATTTCTACCAAGATTAGCCTTGACCATTACAAAATCATCCATGTTCACCTCATCTCTATTCTTATCTTCTGGAGGCACAGCAGTCTCTACGACAATCTCGTTATCAGGATTCCTATCAAAGTGAACTTGCTTCTTTGCCTTCTTCTTAGGAGGTTCCTGATAAATATTATCGAAATCATCAACACTCACTTGATATGAAGGCCTTCTCCTAACCCTTCCTAAGGAGTTCTCAAGCCAAGACACCGTAGTATCTTCACTAACTTCCTCAGGAGGTACTGCTGCGATCTCTTCATCATCTTCAATATCAAGATCAATGTGAATTGGTGACGAACCCGTCAAAGGTACAGGAACATGTGTTGAAGGTGGCTCCTCTGCTTCATTCTGAGGTATGGGCTCGTCAAGAGGAACTTCTGAATCAACTGTAGGCTGTTCCTGTATGACTATGCCTGAGAAATCCAACCTTCTTCTTACATTTTTATTTGATCTACATCCTTTGACGCCATCTTGAGACTGACTTTTACCCTTTCCTTTTGACTGTGTTGTAGAAGAAGAGGGAATTATCCTTGGCGGCTCTGCTACTGGAATAGAGTTCTTCCTTTTAAGCACTAAGAAAACCTTACTATACTCGATGACTTGTCTTGTTCTGTCTTCAACTGAAAGAGATTCCTTGTTTGCCCAATTAACTTGTGGAAGAGGCTGATCCTCGATTCTTTTCTGAGTGTACATTGGTAGAAGAACATATTCATCATCATCAGAGAGCCCTTCTATATCTTCATTTAAGCAATCTTTCATCTGATGGAGAGTTAACCTGCTGTAGTTACGCCTTCGCACTTCAAACTCATCTGCACAGTTAGCCCAAAAATCTTCAAGTGCGGGTATGTGATTGTAATTCTTCTCCAACCGGCCAGCGTAGACACCATGAGGATCAAATGACCGCCTCTCACTGTAGGGTTTGAGACCAAATTTATCTAATTCTTCTCCAATTGTCTTGGCATCTGCAGCAGTCCTGCATGTATAAATACCCAACCCTAATGGAAAGTGAAGAGAGGGGTTCTTTCTATTTCTCAAGACTGTGTGGACAGAGTGAGCTTGCCTCAAAGAATTCCATGAAAGATGACCTGCGTCGGCCGGATACCTTGGCAACGTGGCGGGGCACACGAGATAACCATAAACCACGAGATAGGTAAGGTAGGCGTATAAACCAATGCGCCCATTCGCCATTCTTTTGCCCTAGCAGCGAAGATATCGCGGGGCGTGCAATTCATTGGCTAAGTCGCGCCTTGTGTACATCAAGAACGCCTCGTTCACCCCTTTGTAGTGGTGCAACGACTTTGTGAACTCCAGCTGAGGATAATAATTATATATGTGTTGAACGCTCAATGACCCCTCGGTGTTCAATCCTCTGAATTGACCTTGATAGGCCACCAGGTAGACTAGATATGACACCATGTGGAATACATGAAACTGAAAATATTCTGTTATTTGCTGATGTAGGCAATCACTAATCAAAGTAGGCCAGTCATAAAACTCGGTTTTCTTCATAATGTGAGGTATGGCATAAAACATCCAAGGTTTGAACTTGGTGGCATCCTCGGAACCAGTGACCCTGTTGAGCAAAGTGATGATGATAGCAACCTCGTCCTTGAACTCTCCTCGCCCGACATTCTTGGGCAATGTCTTATGTTTTCCTTTCATCCATCTCTGTGCAATCTTCTTGCTGTATTTGTCTTTATGCATATTCCACATCTTTTCACATTCATCCCTCGAAAGAGTTACACTTTCAGGCCATGGGGGAATGGAAAAACACTTTTCAACCATGTCAGGCTTTAAACTGCAAATCAACCTGCCATCTGCTGACTGGATCTCCCTAGTAGCGGGGTTGTAATGCTTAATGCAAGCGATTACGAACTCAAGGCTCACGAAGGCGATATAGGAATTGTGACTGCTGCGAGGAGTCCAGAATGACCCAGGTTCTTGATTGAAGTGTTGCCTGCTCTCTCCAATGGATGAAGATCGAATACCGGCTTGACATGATGCAAGTCTGTCTCAGCTGTTTTGATGTAATTGTGAAAAAGTGCTGATTCGGACTTGAAAACATTAGGAGTGTACTCCATTTCAAAAAACTTGAAGAATGACTGTAAACTCGGCCTGGTTCAGACAAGTCTTGAATAATTTCTATTTTTAGAATGCTGATTTTTGTGCTTCAAAGGACGAATTTTTTGAGAATTTTTAGAGATATGGGTTTTGTTGAGAATGGCCGATACAAGACAACCCGAGATCATCCCGTTTTTGAAAATCTTGAATTTTGACTGAAAAAGCAACAAACCCTAATTTCTTCAATTTTTCTAGAAAATCTTTACGACATCACAGGTTTTGTTGAATATAGATTAGAAATGGACCGGTTGATTGGATTTGCAAAACTCGGCGTTTGATTGACGGCCCAACCCTAGGTTTTGGAAAAAGAGCTGCGATATGGGTTTTCTTCAGAAGACTGATTGGAAAGGACCCAGATGATTGAATTTTGAATGCACTGAGGTTTTCACGGACATGCAAGATAAAAGCACTTGCTGCAACTTGATGAAGTTCTTGAAAAATTCTTCGGAAGGTGGAGGCAAAAAGACCCAGATAACCGAAAAATTGAAAGCCTTAGCCTTCTGCTTGAAAAATTTGATCTTCTGGAACAAAAAGCTTGAAAGAACAATGGTTTATGCTTGCTGGTCTGAAAAATCTGATATAAAACCAGCAACTATGAATTCTTTAATCACAAAAATTCTTCAAACTTGCTGCTCCAACTTTCTCCTCTGGATGCTACCTGCAAAAATAATGAAAAATACATTGAAAAGAAGTGTTAAATAGACTTAGGTTTTGATTTTAGGTTTTGCTTTTTTTTTCTGCTTTTATTCTCAAAACCCTAAATCTCATCTTCTCAACTTGGACGCCATCTTCCTCTTCTCACAATTTTGAAATTTTGAAAATCTCAAAAATCTTCTAAGGCATGAAGATTTGGGCGCCTTTCTCCAAGAGGGGCGCTCAACTTCACCAGTGTTAGTCAAAATTTCAACTTTTTCATCTTTTCTTCGTTTTAACATGCCACTTCGCCTCTGATTTCTCGTTGACAGATCAACCCGACAGACGAGCTGAGTGATTCACGGTGAAGCCTGACTGATTCTGAAAAACATGTTCTGGAGGCACCTCCGGCTAAAAATTTGATCTCGACCTCCGAATTCATGGGAGGCTTTTCCTTCTAGGGGCGCCCAACTTCTTCAGTGTTAGCCATTTTCCTGATTTCCAAGTTCTTCCTTCTCCCTTTGATCTTCTGGTGAATCTTCGATTCCGGGAGCTACATTGATCGGACTGACTGCCTGCAAATTCCATCATCTGAAGGCTTTAAAGCTTGGGCGCCCTTCTTCAACTGGGGCGCCCACTTCCATCAGACTTAGAAAATTTTCCAATTTATTTAGGTCTCACTTCTTCAGATGACCTTGTTGGATCTTAAGCTCCGGGCGTCGGATTGACTGATGGCTGTGCTCATCGCGAAGCTGACGAAGAATGAAGGGGGGTGCTCTGGAGACACGTTTGTCAAAAAGTGGATTTTTACCCTTCAAAAGGTTGGGCGCCTATCTTGACTGGGGGCGCCCAGTTTACCAACACTTAGTTTATTTTTCACCTTTTTCACTTTTGCTTTGAATTTCTCTTTTTACCTCTTCGTCGGACCTTCTGTTCAGCCTTTTGAATCTGATGACTGCGAGCTCCGTTTGTCGTGCTGAATAGCTCACTGCAAAGCCAGTTGAATTCTGAAGACATCCCGTTGTAACTTTGACTGCAAATTCCTCTGTCTGCATCCTTGAAAAGTTGGGCGCCTTTCTCTTCTTAGGGCGCCCAGTTTCTCCAGACTTAGAAAAATTCTTAATTTATTCAACTTCAAGTTTCAGATTTTCACTTCATACCTTCTACTTTGACTTGAATTTGCCGGAGACTGGATCATCGTCTCTGCTCTGACGGGGATATCCATCGCGAAGCTGACTGAAAACTGAGCAACTTCCATTGGAGACCGTAACCCTAATTCCTTCATCTGGCACCCTGAAAAGGTGGGCGCCTTTCTTCAACTGGGGCGCCCAAACTTAGCAGACTTAGAAAATTTTCATGACTTTTCACTTTTCTTCCTCGATCCTCGTGCATGTTCATCATTTCACTTTCTGCTGGAAGTTTTGAATGCTAAAATTAACGCCTGGCAGTCGGATGACCTCCATTGATGACCTCGGAACTCCAGATATGCTTCTGAAAAAGCTGAATAGACCCAGTAGGGCAAAACTAATTATTTTAAGATTCTGACTGCACCAGCCTGATACGGACACATTTTGAGCCAATCAAAATCAGTTCGGACCCTGTCGGACCAACTTTCTATTTTTAGAAAATTTTGCCAGTATCCATTTCGAAAGAAACCCAGAAAACTTTACTATTTCGAGAAAATTTCTAAAAATAGCAGTTTTCCTAAAATTTAGGGATGAAAAACTGAGATCTGGTTTTGTAGGTTAAGCTGCTCTTAGCAAGACCCAGATCGTCAGAAATTGAAAATTTTGTGTTTTAACCCTCCATGCAAGACATGCACACCCAAATTTTGACCTTTTTGACTAATTTGACAAGACTTTTACTCATTTCTTCAAAATGTCTAAGTGTAACAAAAATTTTAATTTTGGGGTACAACATACTTCACCAATCAAAGTCTATTCAATAGACGTTAATCCTCGAGTGATAGCCCCAACCGAATAGGAGGTCGACGAGGAGGTTGTAGAAGGTGGTGCAGTTGAAGCAATTGCACCAGGAGGAGAGATGACGCCACAAGGGGTGGCAAAGGACACAACACCGAATGACATAATGGGTGAGACGGACGCACTGGCATCACTAGGAGGTACACTTCAGACAGATGGTGTAGACGGATGGCCAGGAAAATGGGAACCCCTATTCGAGAGGAAGATATCTTCCCTCCACACTCGCCAAGTCTGATGGAGATGGAGGTGGGGAGAGATGTTGCACTAGCCGGGAGCACTTAGCCGATGGTGGTAGTAGAGAATACGCAGCCAGTGGTAAACCAACCAACAGTGGACGAGGGAGAGATGGCATAGGTGATCCATATTGTGTCAAATGAGGAGCCTCATGTCACACCACAGATGGTCATACTTGCAGTCGTGGTTAATGTCGGAGAATCCAGTGAATCCAATGATAATGATGCATCAGAGGGGATTGTTGTGATAATCCCCAAGCCAGATCGAGAGGACCCAATAGGTATAATCAAGAGGTACATTCACAGCCTCGAACCTATTGCGTTGTTCATCAAAGAAGTGTCTGAAATTGCAAAGACACTACACCGGAACTACTCACCCATAGCTGAGCGAGAGGCACAACGGATCATTCAGTTTATGAACTCGGGGATTGGTAGAGAGTTTGTCAGGATATTCACTGGTGATTGGTTGGCAGGGAAGACACCAGAAATGATGGCCACTTGGTTTCCGAAGAGGCCAACATTGCACGAGAAAGATGACAAGCTGGTGGCACAGCTATTTGAGATGGAGACAACATATAGGACATTATTTTTGGCTTGCCGAGAGTCTAAGATGCATCTAAAAAAAATGACAAAGAAAGCGGAACAAGCCATCACCCATTCTCGTAAAATCCAGGCCAAGGCTGAGTCCTTTGAAAACAAACTGCAAGAGCTCACTCGCCTATTGGAGGAAGAGAAGTTGAAAGTGATCACTCGAGATGCAAGCATACAGGATATGGAGAAGTGGATGAAAGCACTTGAGGAGGAGATGGGCCGACAGTTGGTGGAAGAAGACAAGGAACTAGAGAAGGTCAATAAAAAACTGAAGGAGGCAGTGCATCTGGTGAAGACCACTCGAGAGAAAGAATTGAAGGCCTCTCATCACCTTCAATAGCGTATAGAGGAGGTGTACCGACTATGACAACTGACCACTCCGGCTACCACTTCATCGGTCCCCCAGCCGCTAGGGACGTCCTCTCAACCCTCCTCCCACTGAAATTTTATATATTGGTCTCCCAATGTTGTATTTGTCACCTGGGAAGATGACTTTTTCTGAGGGGGGGATGATGTAATCCACTAGATAGTTAATTAGCAAATGAAATAAATAAATAATGTTTTGTCAAGGATTTAGTCCTCAAGATTAGTTAGTACTCGGGGAATTAGTCCTCAGGATTAGTTGGTACTTGACAGTTGCCGACGGTTGGTGTTCTCAACCGACGCTAGTTAACTATTTATATTGTTGTGTGGTTTGTAGTCAGGGGTAGAGTTGGTGTGATGATGTAATACTGCAAATACATGAATAAAGATTTGAATGCTTCATATGCTTTTGTTCTGTGAATACTTTACATGTTCAATGATATTTTGTATCTAGTTTACTTCTGTAAGATATTGAATCTCGGTTAGTGGAGTAAACACAGTTTATTATGCTGCCCTAGATAACCTTACATCTATGTTTGTAAAAAGAGCCAACCTAGTTCTAGCTGATCTTAAGGGGGCATATGCAGAAGAAATCAAGGTTAATTCTAATTTAGGTATGAATGTTGTTGGACCACTCAATCATCTAGGGTATGCTGCTATGCCAAACTAGATAGCGGGGATCAATCAAGCATTGGCACATCACACACCAATAATGAATCCTATTCCACCTCCCAATAATCAGTTGGTAATTCATCCAAGAGTTCTCCTTTCTGAAGCACAACCTTCATAGCCAATGTATTTGCAAAATACAGTGTTGTACCCCAAAATTAAAATTTTTGTTACACTTAGACATTTTGAAGAAATGAGTAAAAGTCTTGTTAAATCTATCAAAAAGGTCAAAATTTGGGTGTGCAGGTCTTGCATGGGGGGTTAAAACGCAAAATTTTCAAAATCTGACGATCTGGGTCTGCTAAGAGCAGCTTAATCTACAAAACTCAGATCTTAGTTTTTTATCCCTACTTTTTAGGAAAATTGCTATTTTTAGAAATTTTCTAAAAATATTAACTTTTTTGGGTTTTTTTGGGTTTCTTTGGAAATAGATACTGGCAAAACTTTCTAAACATAGAAAGTCAGTCCGATAGGGTTTAAACTAATTTTGATTGGCTCAAAACACATCCATATGAGGCTGGTGCAGTCAGAATCTCAAAATAATCAATTTTGCCCTAGTGGGTCTATTCTACTTTTTCAGAAGCATATAAGGAGCTTCGAGGTCATCAATGGAGGTCAGTCAGCCACTAGGTGTCAGATTCAACACTCAGGCGTTCAATAGAAGGTGAGTTCATGAGCTAGCACGAAGAGCAAGGAAGGAGGTAAAATGGTGAAAATTTTCTAACACTGCCAGATTTGGGCGCCCCAGGTGAGAATAGGCGCCCATCTTTTTAGGGCACTAAAAGATGAAATTAGGGTTTATGCCTGCAACCAAAGTTGCTCAATTCTCTACCAGCTCCCAGTGAATCCAATGGCGCAGTCAATCGATCGTCCAGTCATCCAGGATTCAAGGTCAAACAGAGGGTTTTCAACCAGAAGATGAAGTGAAAATCATGAAAGTAACAAAAAATTTCTAGTCTGGAAGTTTTCAGAGCCCCAGGTGTGCAGGAGCGCCCAGTTTTTTGGAAGGGAAAATCCAACAATTAGGGTTTGCAAATGTGCTCAATCTCTCCAGAATTCAGGCAGCTTCACAACAGGCATCTTTGTCAGAGCATTTCACTTGTCGTTCTCTGGCAAATCTAGATCGAGCTGAAAGTATGGAATAACATTTCAAAAGTGAAGATGAAAATCACGTAAACTATTCTAAGTCTGAAGCAAATGGGAGCCCCTAGAAGAGAAAGGCACTAATGATTTCGAGAGCCCAAATGAATGATTTTGCCAGTGAAGCCTCCAAGATCACTTCCTCAGAACTGGTTAGGATTTCCAACGAGATCAACAACACGTCAATCCGAGATGGCAGTCACCAGATGCAACAGGCAGAATAGAGGGTCTAACAAGAGTCAAAGTCAAAAGCAGACAAGAAAATACAGAAAAATGGCTAACACTGTGAAAGTTCGGAGCCACTGGAAGAAATGGGCTCCCATGAATTTGAAGGTCAAAACGAAGTTTTCCGTCAAAGGCACCTCTAGAACAATCTTCTCAGAAACAGTCAGGCTACACGATGAATCATCCAGCTCGTTCATTGGATCAATCTAGAAGCCAGAGATCGAGGTCAAAGTAAGGGGTCAAAATGGTGGAAATTTGAAAAAAACTCAAAAAATGACTAACACTGGGTGAATGTGATGAGCCTTGCTAGCTCACTGCTCAAACCCCTGTCTTTTTTTTAAGTCTATTTGTGTTTTTTAGTTTTTTAGAGAAATTTTTTAGACAAAAGAGAAGGGGCGCATCATATAAAAGCTCACAGAATGAAAACTTGAGCAAATTTAATCAAACTGACATTGTAGAAGGTGTTTATTATCATCAACAATGGATTTAAAACATACAAACATACCCGAAAGCCTCCAAATTTTTTAAATAAGAAATCCGATCAACATAGTGAAGAACTGACGAAAACTGGAGTAGAGAGTTACAGATTGCAAAGTTTATTTTGAAACTGAAGCCAGAGAGAAGTATAGGTAGGGCGCCCAAGTTCATGAAGAGAGATCCTCAGAAAGAAGACGTTTCTCTAAAAAGCCAAAAAAACCTTCCTTGCAAGTGCCACACCCTTTCAAACAAAAAGAACCAAAAATCATCTCTGAAGGTGCGCCCAAACAGCCATGAAGTCTGCCATGGTGAAGGAAGTACAACAACCAATAAACCCTCTGTTTCTGATGAACACTACAAAAAATCTGTTGAAGCACTGCAGAACTTCTGAAATGAAGCTCTCTAAATCTGCACTAATTCAGTTGATCTCTCACAACTTCACAAGTGCTCACACTGAAGAGATTTCGTTCTCCAATGGTGGATTTGCTGCAAACCTGATCACAGGCTGAAAGCAAGGGAAAAAACCTCCAAGGCAAAGTTGCAATATTCAAAAAGATGAGTTTCTCATTGCCCAAATCCCTTATAAAGCAAAGGAGGTAAAAACCTAAGAAGGCCGTACATTTTAGGGTTTTAGATCATTTAAATTTATGAAAATAAACTTAAGTCACTTTCCATAGTGTACTCTTTAATTTTTGGCGCCTCCTTTAAGTGATTAAAAGATATAACTTAAATATTCACTTTAGACTTTATTTAAGTGATATAAGAATTATAAAGTCAATTTGACTTTATAAAAAGACTTTAAGTTAAAAATTAACTTAAATCACTTAAGTAAGCCTATCTCCCTCAATTCTCAACAGAATTCAGTGCCGTCAGAAGCAAAGAAACTCCTGTACTGCCAAGGCCTGCAATGAGCCTATCCACGATCTCAGAAAATGAAATCGACCAAACTCTCCATAAGGTACCACTGACCCTCTAACCAAACTAGTTAGCCCACAAGGGTCCAAGAAAAGGGCTAACACACTGCATCAGGTGACTGACTAGAGTGGGGACATCATAGTCCGCCCTCTCTAAATTTGCTTGTCCGCAAGCAAACTCAAAGCTGGATGTTGTAAAACACTATCACCCTCCCAAGTCGCATCCTTTGCTGGTAGATCTTTCCACTTTACCAAGTATTCCCTAATAACCCGCCTCCGAAGATGACGCTCTCTGGAATCCAGAATGGCCTCAGGAATCAATATCAACTTCCCCTCATCATCCAGGGGTGGTAAATTAATAGAAGGAGTCACATGTGGTCCCCAAGCCTTTTTGAGGCGTGAAACATGGAACACATTGTGAACCTTGCTATCCATCGGAAGATCTAGCTCATAAGCCACTTCACCGACCCGTCTGACAACTCTGAATGGTCCATAGTATCGCGGCTTAAGTTTCTCTGCGCCCTTCTTACGAAGGGTGGAATGTCTAGAAGGGTGGACTGTCTAAAAGGCTGGAGCATCAAATACACCAAATCATCGATCTCGAAAGATCGCTCCACTCGCCTCTGATCAGCATATTGCTTTTGCTGATTCTGAGCTTTCTGTATATTTTCTCTAACTGTCCTCATAATATCCTGGTTCTCCTGTAATAGATCACCAGCACTAGGTACTCTACTGTCATTCAGTAACAAGTCTAGAAAGCTCGGAGCATCATATCCATATAAGGCTCGATAAGGGGTCATCTGAATACTCATGTGATGAGTGGTATTGTAGCAATACTCACAAAGGTATAACCATCTCACCCATGCCTTCTGCTGCCCTGAACTGTAATTCTGCAAGTATCCCTCCACCCATTTGTTGACTATTTCCGTCTACCCATCTGTCTGTGGGTGGTAGCTAGTACTTGGAGTGAGTTCTATTCCGCATAGCTTGAATAACTCTTGCCAGAAGTTACTCATAAACCTGCTGTCCCTGTCACTGACTATACTCCGAGGCAAACCATGCAACCTGAATACCTCACGAAAGAACAAATCCGCCACCTGAATAGCTGTGTGCGTAGTAGTGATTGAGAAGAAATGAGCATACTTCGTCAATTGATCTACCACCACAAAAATGTTGTCTTTCCCTTGAGCTTTCAGCAAGCCCGTAATGAAGTCCATTGACAAGCATTCCCACTTCCTCTCAGGGATAGGAAGCGGCTGGAGTAATCCTGCAGGGTATGTGTATTCTTGCTTGTTCTGCTGACAAACAAGGCATTCCCTGACATACTGGAGAACAAAGGATTTGAGACCCTTCCAAGAGAATCTTTCCCGTACCTGCCCATAGGTCTTAAAGTACCCGGGATGTCCTGCCATAGGTGCATCATGAAATGATCTCAAAACTTGGTTCCTCATCTCTGAACCTAGAACTAGAAATATCCTCCCTTTGTAAATGATAAGATCATGTACAAGTGAGTATCTGGCATCCTATACTGTTCCATCCACTATGCTAGAAGCCCACAGGTTCTTAGCATACTCAACTACAATCATATGTCTCCAGTCCTCTGAAATTTGTGTAATGGAGCTCAAGTGAGGACGGCGAGATAATGCATCAGCAACTACATTCTGAGTACCCTTGACATAGGAGATGTCAAAATCATAGGACTGAAGTTTGCTGACCCATTTCTGTTGTCTTTGATTTAAATCCCGCTGTCCAAGGAAATGTTTCAGACTATTATGATCGGTTTTAACACAAAATTTACTACCAATCAAGTATTGCCTAAATTTAGCCATGGCATGCATGATGGCCAACATCTCCTTATCATAGATGCTAAAGCTTCTCTCAGGACCTCTCAGCTTCCTGCTCTCAAAAGCTATAGGGTGACGATCCTGCATAATGACTGCACCAATTCCCTCACTGCTGGCATCACAATGTAACTCAAAGGGTTTGGTGAAATCCGGCAAAGCCAACACTGGACATGAAGTCATGAGAAGTTTGAACTTCTCAAAGCACGCCTGTGCTAATGGTGTCCACACAAATGCACCCTTCTTAGTCAAATTAGTTAGTGGCGCAGCATGCCGCGAGAATCCACTAACGAACCGATGATAGAAGGCACACAATCCAACAAATCCCCTGAGCTGTGTCAATGTCTTAGGTGTAGGCCAATCAATGATAGCTCGAACCTTCTCTGGATCCATGCTAACTCCCTCACTGCTGATAATGTGACCCAAATACAAAAGCTCGGCCATGCCCAATGCACACTTGGACTCCTTGGCGTACAAGGACTCCCTGTCAAGTATGCTCAAAACCTCATCTAGGTGAACCATGTGTTCTTCCCATGATCTACTATATACTAGAACGTCATCAAAGAACACCAACACATGTTTCCTCAGTTGAGGCTGGAAAACCCTATTCATAGTGGACTGAAATATGACTGGAGCATTTGTTAAACCGAAAGGCATAACCAAGAAATCAAAGTGTCCACAGTGACATCTAAATGCGGTTTTCTCTATGTCCTCTTGGACTCTGATCTGATGATAACCTATTCTCAAATCAATCTTTGAGAAGTAGCAAGCTCCATGAAGCTCATCTATCAACTCATCAATCCGTGGTATAGGATATCTGTTCTTTATAGTTCTCCGGTTAAGCATTCTATAATCAATACACATTCTGAGTGTACCATCCTTTTTCTTCACCAAAACAACTGATGAAGCAAAGGGTGACTTACTCGGCCTAATGTGCCCCATAGCCAAAAGTTCTTTGATGGTCTTCTCAATTTGATCTTTCAAGCGTTTGGGGTGCCGATAAGGAGTGATCATGATAGGTTTCGTGCCCTCATCTAGCTCTATGATATGCTCAATACCTCTATCAGGAGGTCTATCTAGTGGGATTGCACTGAAAACCTTGGTATGTTTGGTTCTAAGTTCCTGTACATCTGGATGGTAAGAAGAAACTTGCTGATCCAAATGTGAAGGCATTAACTTGCATTCAGCTACCCAATCTACCATATCATGACGAACCAAACGTTCCATTCTTTTGAGTGAAATTTCTTTCACATTGCTGTCCTTGATGGCTTTTAGAACATGTTTTGTGCCATCAACTTTGAATTTCATCTCCATGTCGTTCAAATTAAGTGTGAACTCTTCTATAGCATGTAGCCATTTCATGCCGAGAACTATATCAGTTCCTCCCATGTTCACAACGTAAAAATCTGCCTTAAACTCATAGTTATTGAGTTTCAAAGGCAAGTCTGGAATCATCCTCTCACAAGTGAGTGTATCCATCAACAACCTTGACTCGAATGCCTTCAAACTGCTGAGTTTGAATTCCTCTTTTCTCCACTAAACGTGAGTCAATAAAATTGTGAGTTGCACCTGTATCTAAAAGAGATATGACTCTTTGACCAGCCAAGACCCCACGGAGTCTAAAAGATCCCTCTCTCTGCATGCTGGATAAATGAGCCTCCTTTAACTCAGTTTCTACTACCATTTCAGCCTCATCTTCTGATTCTTCTACATCTGTATCATAAATTGGAGCTTGCTGATCAGAAAAATCAGTCACTTCTTCTCCCTCATAAAACCACTCCATGTTCCTATTTTGCCCTTTAGGTTTGAGGGGGCAATCATGATTTTGTTCATAAGGGCCCTTGCAGTAAAAACAAAGTCTCCTCCTACGAAGATCATTCATGGTTTCTCGATCCAAAGGTGCTATATATTTCTTCTTATGATCAGCAATATCAGCTTTTTTCGGATCAGATTTATGTTCATAAGAAGTAGAAGGTTTGGTGCCAAATTGCTTTCGAGGAGTAGTGAGCTCCATGCTGCGAGCTTTCCTCATGGTTTCTTGTAATTTAGGGGGATCAAATGCCTTGATCCATCCCTTCATAGGCTCGAAAGGTCGCTCAATGAAGAGTATGATCAGCCTCCTCTCAGAAATGCCTGTAACCATAACTGACAATTTCTAAAACTCTCCAATATATGACTCCAAACTACCTAGCTGTTTCAGCTGTGCTAGGTCTCTAAAAAATAGCTCGGGATCACGTTTGTCAAACCTCTCTACCAGTCTATCTGTGAACTCCTGGTATGAAGTAATTTGATCATGGTGAAGAGTAGCCATGCCATGAATCCACCAATCATGAGCTACGCCATCAAGGTGAAGTGCTACAAATCGAATAGCATCTTCCTCGGGCATGGGACGTAGAGTCAAGAATGTATCTAACTTGCTGATCCAAGCACGTGCTGTAACTCTTCCACTGCCATCATAGTTCGCCAAGGTGAGTTTATTGGTAGCCTATCTAAGATCACTATGCTTGAACCTAGGCCTCCTATCATTCCTATTTCTGTTATGTTCTCTCCTCTGGCTCATGAATCTATCAAAGTTAAGGTGCTCCTTAACTCTGGGTGGCAATGCGTCCCATTCATCATGCATAACCATGATGTTATCTGCAAAGTTAATCTCACCACCCTGTTCAACCTCTTCCTCATCCTCAGTATCATTCCTGGTGAAGGTAGGACATATTGCTCTCTCAAAAGTGTGAGCTGGAACAATAGGTCTATGAGGTGCGCCTTGGATAGTGCCCTCATGATCATGCCCTAGATGCTGGCCTCTCTAAAGTGTTAAGTTCTCTATATTTGTGCTGAGTTGCTAGAGAATATTCGCTACCTGTTCTTGACTTGCAACCATACCTCTTAGCACATCTCTAGCCTCTATATCCTCTCTGTTCATGTGAGAACATTCTCCTTCCCTGTTAGCCATATTATCTAAGTCTATTTCCTCCTCCTGTTCGTCAAATGGAAATGGTGGAAAAGGATTATGATCACCCCTTTGATTTCTAGGGCCCCCACGAGAGTAGAACTTGTCAAAACCCTCCTAGTGTGATTTCATAAATTTTTTTCAAATCCCACAAGCTGGCAGGATCAGAGCTCTGATACCACAATGATGAGCCTTGCTAGCTCACTGCTCAAACCCCTGTCTTTTTTTTAAGTCTATTTGTGTTTTTTAGTTTTTTAGAGAAATTTTGTAGACAGAAGAGAAGGGGCGCATCATATAAAAGCCCACAGAATGAAAACTTGAGCAAATTTAATCAAACTGAAATTGTAGAATGTGTTTATTATCATCAACAATGGATTTAAAACATACAAACATACCTGAAAGCCTCCAAATTTTTTAAATAAGAAATCCGATCAACATAGTGAAGAACTGATGAAAACTGGAGTAGAGAGTTACAAATTGCAAAGTTTATTCTGAAACTGAAGCCAGAGAGAAGTATAGGTAGGGCGCCCAAGTTCATGAAGAGAGATCCTCAAAAGAAGACGTTTCTCCAAAAAGCCAAAAAAAACCTTCCTTGCAAGTGCCACGCCCTTTCAAACAAAAAGCACCAAAAACCATCTCTGAAGGTGTGCCCAAACAGCCATGAAGTCTGCCATGGTGAAGGAAGAACAGCAACCAATAAACCCTCTGTTTTTGATGAAGAACACTACAAAAAATCTGTTGAAGCACTGCAGAACTTCTGAAATGAAGCTCTCTCAATCTGCACTAATTCAGCTGATCTCTCACAACTTCACAAGTGCTCACACTGAAGAGATTTCGTTCTCCAATGGTGGATTTGCTGCAAACCTGATCACAGGCTGAAAGCAAGGGAAAAAACCTCCAAGGCAAAGTTGAAATATTCAAAAAGATGAGTTTCTCATTGCCCAAATCCCTTATAAAGCAAAGGAGGTAAAAACCTAAGAAGGCCGTACATTTTAGGGTTTTAGATCATTTAAATTTATGGAAAATAAACTTAAGTCACTTTCCATAGTCTACTCTTTAATTTTTGGCGCCTCCTTTAAGTGATTAAAAGATATAACTTAAAATATTCACTTTAGACTTTATTTAAGTGATATAAGAATTATAAAGTCAATTTGACTTTATAAAAAGACTTTAAGTTAAAAATTAACTTAAATCACTTAAGTAAGCCTATCTCCCTCAATTCTCAACAGAATTCAGTGCCGTCAGAAGCAAAGAAACTCATGTACTGCCAAGGCCTGCAATGAGCCTATCCACGATCTCATAAAATGAAATCGACCGAACTCTCCAGAAGGTACCACTGACCCTCTAACCAAACCAGTTAGCCCACAAGGGTCCGAGAAAAGGGCTAACACACTGCATCAAGTGACTGACTAGAGTGGGGACATCACAGTGAAGTGGGCGCCCCTGGCCAAGAAGGGCGCCCAACTTGTCATGCCTTAGTCAAAATTCTCAAGTTTTAAAATTGCAAGATGAAGTGAATGTCTAAATTCATTGAACAAGCTGAGTTTAAGGTTTGAAGATTAAAGCAAAAGAAAGCAAAGCTATTTCAAGCCCTAAATCTATTTAAGACATCTCTTCCTTTCAGTTTTCATCATTTTTGCAGGAAAACTAGAGCAGCAACTTTGAGGTTTTATTTCAAGATTCAATAGCTCAAGGTTGCTGATTTTTATGAATAATTTTCAGACCAGCAACATAAGACCTTGCTTTTTTCATGCATTTTTATCCAGAAGATCAAATTTTTGAAGGAGAAGGTCAAAGAATTTTCGTTTTCAGCCATTTGAGTTTCTTCATCTCATTCTTCTGAAGAATTTTTGGAGAAATTCATAAGTTGCCGCAGCTTCTTTTTCCTTGCATGTCAGTGAAATCTTCAGGGTTTCCAATTTTTGATCATCTGGGTCCTCTAAAAACAGTCTTCTGAAGAAAACCCATATTGCAACTTTTTCAAAAAAAATTCAAATTCTAGGGTTGGCTGCTTTTTCGATCAGGCATCGGTAATTTTCAAATCTGATCAACTAGGTCCATTTCTAATTTTATTCTCAACAAAACCCAGGTGCTAGCTTTTTCGGTGAAAAAATTGAAGAAATTAGGGTTTGTTGCTTTTTCAATCTAAATTCAAAATTTTCAAAAACGGATGATCTAGGTTGTATTGAAATGAAATTCTGAGTAAAACCCATATCTCAAAAAAATTTCCAAAAAATTTGTCCGTTTGAGGCCGAAAAACCAGCATTCTAAAAATAGAAAGTTGCTCAAAGCTTGTCTGAACATAGGTGATTTTACAGTCATTCTTCAAGGTTTTCAATATGGAGTACACTCCACTCGAGTTTAAGACCAAATCAGCACTATGTCAAAACTTCATTAGCTCAGCTGAAGAACGAGAGAAGGTGTGATATGAGAAAAAGGAAAGGTATTAGAAAAGAGTTGTGCAATACTCTTCTGTTGGAAATCAAGCGAAGAGTCAAAAGCATAAGGTTGCAAAGCTGCCAAGTTATCAAATTTGTGAGTCATATTTTGGGGCAGCAATGTTTTTCAATAACAAAACTCATAAAGCAGCTGAAGAAGTGAAAGATTCTCTACGTTTGATCACAGAAGGCGAAGAGATCTTGGAGGATCGGAATATTGCCCAAGATAGTATCAATGCACCTGACTGGGACCCAGTTTCCTGCTTTTTAGCAAATATGATTGAGATTTAAAGTGGATTTCATCTAGAAGCTTTCTTTCCGCTTTCTTTCTATTCTTGGAACGATTCTTATCCATTCTTTGAAGAAGAGAAAGAAGATAAATGTAATAGTTGGCATTTCCCGCTTTTCCTGCTTTCTTAGGTGTTAGATGTTATCTTCTTTCTAGATTTAGAAATAAAGCTTGCTTGCTAAGCAAGCCCTCGATTGTGAAAGCAAGGAGATTTTAGGGTTCCCTACTCCTCTGCTTACCTATAAATAAGAGCCTTTGCTCATTAATTTTCCTTAACAGTTATTGTGATTGCAAATTGCTGAGTCTCTTTTAGCCAGCAAGTTGTTATTTAGTGTCAGTTCACTTGTGTTTATGATAGCGAATTGTTGAGTCTCTTTTAGCCAACAAGTAGTTGTTGTAATCGCTGTTCTCTTTGTGTAAGAACGAATTTGCAAGCCTCTTTAGCTGCAATTTCTTGTTCCGTGCATGTGTTAGGGTAATCTTTTGTTCTAGAAGTTTGAAAAATAAAATCATGAGCCTCCTTTGCCTTGGTATAATGTCTCAGATTTCCGTTATTTTTGTTATGCTTTTATGATCTTAATTTCACCTTACATTGAAGTGTGTAGATGTTTGTTGGAAAAGAGTTTATTGAAGCACTTTGTCAGATAATCAACCTTGTTCATTTCTAATTTCTCTTGCTCTGCATATTACTTGAGAAATTAGAAACGTCTTTAGCTTAAGTTAGTCGTAGTTGAAGTTCTTAAATCAGAAAATCTCAGCTACGACGTTTGTGTTTTATAAACCTTGTGCTCTAGCTAATCAAAAAGATAGGCAACTTAGTTTTTAGTTTACTTTCTTTCGCAACATCAGCAAAAGGGAGCTTCCCCTCCTAATTTGAAGAGCAGTTTATCTATGAATAGCTGTCTGTTTCAAATACGCATTCCAGAGGTGCAAATTTAAACGCCAACATATAGCGACATCCACGAGGACACAAGAAGAAAAAGAAGAGATGAAAGAATTGATCGAACAAGTAAAGAAATTGTCTACTGAGGTAACTCAGTTGAGAAATCAGAACAATCAACTTCAAAACATGCAAAGGAATTCACAAGGATACCAAGGCAATTATCAAAATTACCAAGGTCAATCAAGTAATCAAGCTTATCAAAGCAATGCTCAAGGGTATTGTGGAAATAATCAAGGATATCAGAAGAGAACATGGAATACAGGACCAAACAATGGAAATGTGTCATCACCACTAGACAATCCTACTACTCGAGAGAATCGACCAACAAAAAGTATACTCCTAACTGAATCAGCCTTGTCAGGGTGGTGTCAATTGCACAATACTAATCAACATTCTGAGACACAGTGTAGAGAATTTCAACTCGCAGCAAATATTTTCCAGAGAGAGATACAAAGGGAAGTGTTGTGACCTTTTTCACACATCGCCCCATTGCAAATGGGGACCCTCGTTGGTTTGCTCTTAGGGTTTAGCTTTGGGTAGCAATTTCATAGTCTCTGGTATCTGGGAATTCCATGTCAAAGTCTGGAGTCATCATCCGAGCCAAGTTGGGAGTTTGAGCCTGAAACTGAACGTAAACGTCATAGAAGAGCTTAGAAGACCCTGCAGACGAGGATCGCCTGTGCTTACGCTCAATTCTGACACTTCCTATTTTTTAGGGATTTTGCTTTTTTGCTTTTTGCTTTTTTCGTTTTTGGCATTTCTGGACCAATCTGGGATTTACTATTTTTAGAAAGTTGCTTTTTGCTTTCTTCTATTTTTAGTAAGTTTCTATTTTTAGAAAGTGCTAGCTGTCACTGGCAGTGGAGTCAAGAGTTTCCATTTTTGGAACTAAAAAGCAAGGAAAAATCAAGCAGAGGTTGAAAAATCATGAGAAAAGCAGAGAAAAGGTGCATGCAAGATGAGAAAAGCAGAGAAAAGGCACATGCAAGATGAGAAAAGCAGAGAAAAGGCGCATGCAAGATGAGAAAAGCAAGAAAAAGCGCATGCAAAGGTAAAACAATCAACTGGACAAAATCGCGCCTTAGAGAGAAAAAATCATTGAAAAATCATAAAAAGCAAGCAAATCATGGTAAAATTCGCCTAAGTCTGGAAGAGGTGCGCCAAGTAGAAAATCCAGTTGAATCTTCGAAAAATCCAGTTGGAAAATTCGTTTATCAAAGAGAAATCTTGAAAAACCCAACTAAAATTCATCTATTTGAGAAAATTCGCCTTCTACAAGGAAATCCAGTTGGAGAGTTCGAAATTCCAGTTGGACAAAGTGAAAATCGACTAAGGCAAATGAAATATTGAACTAGACTTTAGGAAATTAAGTCAAAGTGAAATTCCAGTTGGGAAGTGGAAAATTCCAGTTGGTGGTCGAATTTTTCAAGGTGAAAATCGAAAATTTTCTAAGGCAAAATCTTTTTGGTAAGTGAAAATTCCAATTGAAAAGTGAAAAAGTCCACTTGAGGGTCGAATTTTGCTAAAGGCAATAATAAAAGAAATAACTTAAGTTTTATTTTGAAACTTAGTTATCAAGCCAAAAGGGACGCCTTGTTTGAAAAGTCAAAGATCACGATAAGATTGCTTTTTCGTTTTTAAAGCATAAAACAACCAATGAGAAGAAGAAGTCGACTTGAGCCAATTTGGGAAGGTTTTTATTATAAAAGATAATCTTGTGAGCTCATTTTCTATTATTTACAAAGTCGAATTTTTTCACAGGCAAAGCTTTCTCAAGAGAAAGACGTCTTTTTCAGCTGCAAACAGATTTTTCTTAATTTCCAGAACATAAGAGTTCGATTTTCCTCTTCCATTTCAGATTTTTTCAAGCAACTGCAAGGTTATCATTGGCGATTTTGAAAGGGAATAGGATTTTTTCATTGAGGATTGGAGAAAACTTCAGTAAAGTCTTAAAAAATCCAGAAAATTATTTAAATTTCCATGAATGCTCTTTAAAGATGATAAAGGCGGATCAATTTCATTAAGAATTTATTCTTTAACAGCCTTTAATCAAGTTCTGGATTTTTAAATTAAATTTTTTTTTTTTTCTCCAGCCAAGAAATTGCCTTTTTACAAATTTATTTAAAATATTCTAACTTTGAGTTTCTTACAGGCGCAATGTCTTCTCCAAAGAATGTGGGAGGTGGAGTCAGGAAAGCTCAAGTCAAGGAAGTCCTCAAAGAATTTTATCCAGAATCCCAGTTATCCTCGAAGTGGAAGAAGGTAGCAGATACCAACTTTGAACAGTTTAATGCAATTCAACACAAGAGAAGGATGTTTGGCACTCAAAACGAAATGCCTATGCCTATTGCCACAAATATCGTTAAGTCTGGACTTCATCAAGCAGCAGGATTTCCACCTGCAGTTCAGTGCAGTGAGCTAATGGTCGAGTGTGCCAGAAGGTACAATCCTCAAACAAGATCCATTAAAACACCTAATGGGATCACCTTGGCATACTTTACAGAGGATTCAGTCAGGGAAGTATTTGGTATTCCCCATCGTCGAAAAATGTTGAACAAGACTCAACAGGAATCACAGGCCATGTTCAATCAAGCCAAGGAATCTTGTATGGACATAGTCAATTCTAACTGGATCAAGGAACCCAAAAGACACCATTCCAAGTTGCCAAAGAGATTAATTTGCACGGATTTTAAGATAGAATACAGTGCTATGATTCATATGCTGAACAGGGTTATGGGAACTTCTCAAGGTGCTTTCTTCGAAGTATGGATGTTTTCGTACGTGGAGGAGATCGTATTGGGAATGGAGGTAATAAATTCGGCTAAGTTAATAAGTGATAATATCGATTTCCAGTTGAGAAACCTAGAGAAGACCAAAACCTTCTATATGAGTTCTTATGTGGTTTATATTTTGGCATGGTTCACCAAGTACAGAGGACTGATTTGTAAAGGCGAAGTTGGACTTCGGAAGGATCAACTCAAATCGTATGATTGTTACCCGCAGCTTCAGCTACATTACAAGGACAATTTCAAAATAACTAATGACGCCTTCCTTATGTATATCACGCGAGTTCTTCAAGGAACAGTGCAAAGGAGGCTATCTAAGGAAGCTATGGTGATGCTTGACAAGTTCGGGTCTTGGTTTATCCAGTTTCTGACATTTACTTATATAAGAATTCATGGATTCTCAGATGCTCCGTACAGACTTCCTCGATATCCAACAGACAAAATTGTTATGCTTGAAGTTGCAAGGCAATTGGCATGTGTAGACTCTATTCAGGCGAAAAAGAACAAGCAAGGAGTGGATTTTCCGGTTGCAATTGGGAAAATGCTAGAAGTCTGCCCCTCATTACAATCAGCCAAAACAGCAAGGGTGGAGTTGCAATTTTATAAATTCAACACTTATAATCCCAGGTCCGATTATGATTCATACCTGAGAGTTCACGGGAAGAAGTCCCTTCATGTTATGCAGATTGAAGATTATTGGTCTAACTTGGTGGACGAGTATAGAGTCAGGAAGAAGATTTGGTCCAGAATTCCAATTGAACTTGTTAAAAGGTGTGACTTGTTCCCTATACCTGACCAAGTAAAAGACAACAGGGACTACATACATCCTCAATTTGAATAGGAAAAAGATAAGCCTATCCTGTTGCCTAACTGGACACAACCTGAGTTGACCGATTTGAACATATTGATGAAGGACATTATTGCATACTCAAGGGAATGGGTTGATAATCAGATCAGCAGATTGAGAAAAGAGGGAATTTCTCTTACTTATGCCACGTTGAGCAATAAGGAAAGCCAGGAGGAAGCAATTGGCGAAAGTCTTGATGAACTTTCGTATCCTAGTAAGAGGAAGGTGGTGAGTAAAAACCTTCAAACGGAGGAAAAAGAATCAGCTGACCGGGAATTGGAGAGTAAGAAGCAAAAAGTGACTGAAAATCCATCATCTTCAAGTACTTTGTCAGTTGGAGTGATTGAAAAGGTATCCATCGTTGATATCGAGCCAAGTCATGAGCAAGAAGTTGAATTTCAAGAGTTTGAACAGTTGGACTCTCTCCAAGAACAGATCCCCACTGAGTGTCTAGAAGGAGATGATACGTTGATGATTGAAGGTGCAGGAGATACTGAGATCCTCGAGCACAATGAAGAGCTAGGAGATGAGGTAATTTCTGCTCTAAAAGGAATTAATGATGATGTTCAGTTAGAAGATGGGATGGAATTATCCACTATCCCAGCTTGGTTGACTGAAAGTTTGATGAAGAAGTCCAGACCACTAGATGAAGTTCAACCAGTTGAGAGCATACAAGACTTCCTAGAGAGAATTGGTAAAGCTAAAACGCCAAAGAAGCCTAAGAAGTATTCTCAGATCACCAGGAATGATGCAGGATCCAGGATCTTATAGGTGGCAGTCCCGAAAATTGATAAGCCAAGAGATCAGATTACTCCTATGGATTACGAAGTTACAACGTTGGACATTGGGCCAACCACGATAGATCAGGATTTCCATGAGTTAGCAGACACTTCTAAAGCCATCAAGGAGAAGTTCGATAAAACCGAGGAGAAGGAAGAATGTGCTGCTATACGGAGTGCAGTTGAGAAAATTCAATTCAAAATCCTCACTTCTCTTGAAGGATTAACAGGACAGGAGCATCATGATGCAAATGGCTTAGATTTAGAAGGATTGAAGAAAAGTGTGATGAGCATTTACTTCAAGGAAGTGCAGATTATTACAGAGAATCAGCTTGATGATATGTCTTCCCTTTTGACCTTCATGGATAACTTTCAGAAGCAGGAGGATAGGTGGGAAGGTACTTTCACTCAATGCCTGGAAACCTTGGACGTGATTGGAGTGCAACTGGATTCTGTGCCGAGTATCTCAATGGAGGAACTTGATTCTGTGTTAGCCAAATTTCTTGCATTTGCAGCTAGGGAGCGATCCAAAGGGAATTGCATTCTGGATTCCCATTTGCTCGAATGATTCGCGAGGTGTCATCATTTTCCATACTCCAAGTGGCTTGTTCTGCTTGTGCCATGTGTCTTTGAGTTGGTTATGCTTTTTAGGGTTAGGGTTTGTTGAATTGATCTTGGCCATTGATCTCAAATTTAATCTTGGCCGTTGCTTTGTAATTGGGGTGCCTATATAAACCCCACTCATTTCATTTATTCAAGGAGAGACTTATGAAATTGTTGCAACTATTGCTGTTTAAATAATAAGTGGATTCAGAGTTGAGCATTTGTTATTTTTATGAGCCCGCATGGTTTCATGATTTCTTCAAATAGAGTAAATTTGTTTTCAAGTATTTTAGATGAATGAAAGGTTGATAGTGTTGGAAATAGTGGAATTAGTTCATACCTTTTTCAATTGGATGATTTTCAATTTGATGTGCAAGGTTAGTCTGAATATTAAAACTGCTTCACTTGAATTTTGTTACCTATATGCATTGGTTGAATTGATGGTGATATAGTGTAATAGGATATCTTTCGTAAACCCTTCGAAGATTGCACCGTCTTTGTCTAGTTGTAGTACTATGCTTGGCGAAGCAAAGATTGGTTTAAATTTCACTATCCACCATTTGTCTCTTAAGTTCGTAGGAGTAGTTTTGCATAAATCTAGCTCCTTAACCCTCTTCCCTTTTTCTTTTGTTTTATTCCAAACCGAAAATCCCAAAAACATAAGAGCATTCAACATTACATCAATCCAAACCCCTACTACAAGTAAGTTCATTATTCAAGGTCCCTTTGTGAAACCAACATATCACATCATCCATTGAGCTTGTCCATCCCCCAAAACGGAACATTGGAATTATCATATGACCTTTCTAGCAATCTTAGCATAAGAGGTAATTTTTCAAGAGAGGATAGAGCTGCCTTTGGGCATCCTTTTATTCTGGTGTTTGGTGTGTCACAAAACACGCATCAACAGGAAGCACCAGATGACCCATCCACTACTATAGTCCCTGTAGTGAAGTACGATCAAGCTCTAGTTTTAGAAGACTTCACGTTTCTGACACAATTTGAACAATATCAAGCACCTGACCAATTTGGAAGATTTCCACCAGCATCGGCTAATGGTCCAGTGGAGGCGCCACCTCCTATGTACCCACCTATAGTTGCTAATAGACCAATTGAAGACACAGAAAATTACTAGTTTCCACCGTTGAACAACAATGTGTTGGTAGAAGGTATAAAAGAGGTACAAGCATTTCAACAGACGGGGAACAACCCGCCAAAGGTTTATCAAAGGAAGAATCAAGAGCCTTTGACTTCATCCATTCCTCCACACAATTTTCAAACTCCACCACACCCGAATGCAAGCAACAATCCACCTCTTCCAAGAGATGCGCCACAATACAGGCAGGGTGGTAATGCTAGTGGTTCCACTCCTCCTAAAGATGAATTGAAAATACTAAGCCAATACGTGACAGAGGAGGTGAGGAAAATCAAGGTGACCATGTCATTGTTCAAATCAATGAAAGTACAAGAGATAAGGAACACATTCCTTGATAGCTTGAGAGATACAACGCAAAATCTAGCCAACACAGTTCAAAATGCTGCAAATACCACACACAATGTAAATTTTGTTCAAGATGAATAGTCACGACTTCTTCAAGAACAACCACAGACAGTAAATGTTGCTCAAGGCTCTCAGAATTACAAGACAACCCAAGGCATCTATGAAGTCAAAGAAGGTAATGAAATGCCAAATCTGAAGACAATTAAAACTAAGCAAGTACTTCAAACTTCAAAGGAAAGTAAGATGGAGGATTCGACAAAAGATGTAGAAGTTCCACAAGCTAAGAAGATTAATAAGATGAAATCAAGGGAGATAGAAGTCGGTGTGCAAAAAGGAAGTCCTGTAATATTTTATCAAGGAAAAGATGAGCTAGCTCCTTTCCTCCTTTCACTTTGAATTTTCAATAAACTCCTATATAACTGCCTGATTGATTCAGGAGCATCTAGTAATGTAATGCCTCTAACTATATGTCACAGATTGGGTTTGACTCCTACAAAGACAAACAAGAAGGTAACACAGCTTGATAAGACAGAGCTTCCCGTCGTAGGGGAGTTAAACAATATCCATATGAAATTATCATCCGATCGAAGGATTTAGCAATTCATCGACATATCTGTAGTTGATATTTCCGAGCCATTTTTTTCGTTTTTTCAAATTCAAATTACAATCAATGCACCCATTAAGGTTAGAAGATAAACCAAAACATGCTGAAGTAACTCTAACCAGAATGTACACCAGGATCCTGATGTGGGCAAGGTGTGAGCATTGGTCAGAGGATCTAAATCAAATTGCTTATGCAGGAACTCTAACCAAGAATGGCGCCGATGATGGCGAGCATATGGTCAAAGGATCTTCTACTCTAAGTGTTGAAAGGGAACTCGACACCAAGTATGTGCTACCCAATCCAGAATGGAGTGAGGGGCGACCAGATGGCGGAGTGTTACAAAGTACAATGCTTGAAAGAAATACTGAAAAGCTGAAAGTACTCAACAGCCAGAATGTGCTTGCTAACCCAGAGTGGGAAAGTAGCTACCATAGGGCAGAGATGTATCTATTACAAAACAACTTCATAATGAAAGAGAGCATTACAAATCAGATTTGAACAAGACTGAAAATGACTGTCAGTACTATTGTCAGTTTACAAAATAATAATCATTCGCCTGCCATGAGCATGGAAATATGAAAGCTTATCATTACATCACAAAGAACTCTTCTTAGCTTGGTTAGAAATGCCAAACCAATAAACTTCTCAATGATCAAAAATACAATTTCTGTTTTTTCTGCCAATCTGCACTTTTGAATTAAAACCAGCAGTCTATGGAATTCATTCATATGCTCATATCTCCCTCTATTCTCATCCAATTAACTTGAAACAAAATGCAACATGCCCTAACAGAGAAGGCGCCTAAGATGGAACACAGAAAACAGATCTAAAAGCCACGAATTAATTATGCAAAGAGCCCAATGCAAGTAGATGGTACGGCTTCAAGAAGAGGGGCGATCTGCTCTAATAAATCACAGCAGTCTCTAAAAATTCTGCAAATTGGAGGAAGAGGACGCCTAGACCTAGCAATGATAATAAGCTAATACCCAAAACAATGTTTTTGTTGTTTTTTGACTTATGATTAAAAACATGAATCTGTTGTATCAAACAATGCAATAAGCTGAAAACCACTAATATGCCAAACAGATCTAACAATGCATAAGCTGAATACAATTCACAAACTAAATGCAACTCACAAATTAAGTTATCTCATCACTAGTTGCTGTGTTGCAAGCAAGAAGCAATGCCCGAGCTAGGAGGCCTTCATTCCTCGAAGCAGCTCCAGAGCCAAACCGGCAGCATAACGATACTGTAGACCAAAGATTCCCAAATGATGATCAAGTCTTCCTTTAATAATTTCTCGTTGACTTCTCGAAACCCTAAACTCCTCTTCAAGTCAAAAACCCTAATCTCTTTCAAAGATGGCATCCATTTCCTTCAAGCTCAATATTGACTTTTTAAATAAAATCAATACTTTAATAAATGCGTCCACTTAATAGCTTGATTTGACTTTGGGTAAAATATAAAAATATAAAATAATCTTTAATGAAGGCGCCACCCTCAAAAAGACCACTTTTCAAAACAACATAAAGCCAATAGACTAGGCCAAGGGGGTCAATGTTAAAATATAACATTAAAACGTGACTTTTAATTAAATAGCTCAACTTATCTCTCCAATTGTGCCCCGAAGCCATAAATGAGCAAGCCAACTGATCAAACAGAAGTAGGAAGTCAACGATGTTGAACCCAACTGTAAAACTGCCAAAAATAGAATTTACTAAAAATAGTGAATTCCAGAAAATGCTCAGAATCCCGAAATGAACATACCCTGCGAAGCTCTCTGAAAACCCAGAAAGAATCCACCATTGAATCCACCAACTCCGAGCAAAGACATCCTTAAAATAGGAAACCCTAATTTTACCTTCCGACTAGCCTTCGGGTTTCCGGAAAAGGCCAACGGTCACTGGAAAGATCAGGTTTGAGAAGGGGACATTACAGTCCGCCCTCCCCAAGATTGCTTGTCCTCAAGCAACCGCAAACCAGGATGCTGCAGAATCTCATCACTTTCCCAAGTCGCATCCTCCAGAGGCAGGTTCTTCCACTTCACCAAGTATTCTCTGATGGTTCTTTTCCTCAGAGAACGTTCTCTGAAATCAAGTATCTCCTCTGGAATTAGAACCAACTATCCTTCTTCATCCAAAGGTGGCAACTGTGATGAAGCAACCACATTATGTCCAAGTGCCTTCTTGAGACGAGACACGTGGAAGACATTATGTACTCTGCTATCAGAAGGTAGCTCTAACTCATAAGCCACTGCCGCAACTTTTCTAATGACCCTGAATGGCCCATAGAAACGAGGTTTGAGCTTCTCAGCTCCACTCTTCTTGAGAGTAGACTGTCTGTAAGGCTATAATCGGAGATAAACCATATCCCCAACCTCGAAAGAACGCTCAACACATCTCTGATCAGCATACATCTTCTGCTGATTCTGTGCAATTTGCAGATTATCCTTCAATGACTTCATGATGTCTTGACTTTGTTGCAACAAGTCCTTGGCTTGGGGTGCTTTGCTGTCACCAAACACCAAATCGGAAAAGCTAGGTGCTTCATACCCATAAAGAGCCAAGAAAGGAGACATCTTAATCGACATATGAAAAGAAGAATTGTAGCAATACTCGCCTATATTCAGCCACTTGACCCATGCTCTCTGCTGCTCTGACACATAGTTTCTCAAGTAGCCTTCCAACCACTTGTTCACTACTTCGGTTTGTCCATCTGTTTGGGGGTGGTAACTAGTGCTTGGAGTGAGCACAGTACCACTCATTCTGAAGACCTCTTGCCAAAAATTACTTAGGAACTTGCTGTCCCTATCACTCACAATGTTCTTTGGCAACCCATGCAGCCTAAACACCTCACGAAAAAACAGATCTGCAACTTGGGCTGCAGAAAAAGAGCTGGTAATGGCGAAGAAATGAGCAAATTTGGTTAATCTATCAACTACCATGTAAATACAATCCTTCCCTTGGGCCTTGGGCAACCCTGTGATGAAATCCATCGAAATGCTTTCCCATTTTTGATTGGGAATAGGGAGTGGTTGCAGCAAACCGGCTGGTAATGTATGCTCATTCTTATTCACTTGACAAACAGGACACTCTTGGATGTAGCGTTGTACTTCTCCTTTCAATCCTTTCCAAGAAAACCTCTATCGGATCTGCCTATATGTCTTGAAAAATCCTTGGTGACCAGCAACCGGAATATCATGAAACGTCAAAAGAATCTTCTTCTTAAGCTTAGAATCAGTCACCAGAAAGATTCTCCCCTTATAGTGTATCAATCCCTCAATCACCTTGTACCTTTCATCATGAAAAGTACCCTCAATAATGCTGGTTGCAAACTGATTTTTGGCATAATCAGCAAGCAACATGTCTCTCCAATCTGCAGTAAGCTCACACATGGAGCTAAGATGGGGTCTTCTGGATTCAAAAATTGTAATAAAAGAAGTAAGAAAGAAGTATGTTTGCCACAACAAGAGTTTGTGAAGATACAAAAATCGGGTTTGGGATCTCATTGAGAGTTTTGATGCTTTCAATACCAAATCCATAAATCGCTCCCAAAATAAAGTGGCAAATTCATTGGCACGATCAACAAGCTCATTGGAACCACTTGCAATGGATGCTTTTAAGAAATTTATAGTTGAAATCACATCTACACCATCAGTTCCTGACAACATCACAAATTTCCAAGTATTTGATGTTGACAAACATATTTTGGATTTCTTAACAGATTTTGACGTTTTCCTCACCTAGGTCATCCATGAAGAATAAGAAAGAGGAGAAGCTGAATTTGGTGCAGATGGTATAATGAATTTGAAAACCAATACCATCCCAAAGGGAATGATACAACTCGAAAGGATCTTCGATCAAGACCAGATCCATGCAATTAAACACCATAGGAATGAAGGTGGCCAACATGAAGTGGTAAATTTGGGAACAAAAGATGAAGTTAAGAATGTTCTCATCGGCAAAGTATGCACACCTGAAGAGAAGGAACGGATAATCAAAAGCCTAAAAGAGTTTTTAGACGTTATTGTTGTTAGTTTTATGATCAGATTAGAGCGCAAAAATTTAATTCAAAAATAACACAATGACATAGCAGATACCCTGGGAAAACCCTCCACTTGAGGGAGAAAAACCCAGCAACAATATATCACTTATATATTGAATCACAACAAGAATTGTCTCCTTTACAAGAGGCCAATATGAAGGCTAGATAGAAGTACCACAAACTAATGCAAACACAGTAAGAATATGATGCCACCTACTGATAATGAACTCAGTCTTATACAGTAACTCGATCTGCTCTTCTACAAAATTCGCACTATGTATGACGACTTATGATGAACAGTTGATATGAATGATGGTACAACCAATGAGCATGTATACAATATGGAGGGAGAGATGTGACTCTCCAAGAACAACATGTCGGCCTCATCCAAAAAGTGTGTCTCTTACATACAAGAAGTCGGCTACATGAATTCGCATCCCTTCATAACAAATCGCGCCCATATTAAGCATGATGTCGGCCTCAACAAGGAAATTGTGCCTCCTCATTAATTTGAGCTTTCACTAATAAATTATCAAAGGATGTGTTTCTTCAAGATAATCACTATCTTTATAAATTAAATAGCCATCGGTTATAATTTAATTTATCATCATGTAAAGGAAATCGACTGGAAGGAGACACCCAATGTTGTATGATAGCATCAACACTCCCTATTAGCTAGGGAGGATACTTCCAACTGCATAAGACATATCACCTCAGCGTGATGTCAACCATAATGGCTACTCCCATATGTGGAAAGGAAAGATATCACCTCATCATGATATGAACCATCATGGCTACACCCATGTATAGTATGTACAAGTGTTCATCACTCAACGTGATGTTGTCACCTCATCGTGATGTTCACCATGGCTCTCCCAAAGGGTGACAACACAAGTACAAGAAAATCATCACAGACCCTCTCACATGATGTTGTCATGGAGTCACACACATGACATCCACCATGGATCTCCCAGAGGATGGAAACAAGGGCATTCACCTCAAATCTCTCTCAAAGAGAAATGCATTAACAAGGGCTTGCACCTCAACTCTCTCTCAAAGAGAAATGCATTAACAAGGGCTTGCACCTCAAATCTCTCTCAAAGAGAAATGCATTAACAAGGGCTTGCACCTCAAATCTCTCTCAAGGAGAAATGCATTAAAAAAGATCACTAATACTGAGACTCTTTCTCAATTAGGGCTTCATTCTCCACCTTACCAAGCTTGTCTCGAAAGGAAACAAACTTTATCCTGGAGAGAGGCTTGGTGAGAATGTCTATTGTTTGCTCATCAGTGTTGATATACTTCAACTAGATCGCTTTCCTCAATACCATATCTCTAATATAGTGGTATTTGATCTCAACATGTTTAGTTCTGTCATCAAACACAGGAATGACAGAAAGCTTCACACAACTTATATTATCACAAAGAATGACAGTCGGCTCCAATGATTGTCCAACCAATCCTGGAAGGAGTTTCCAAAGCCACACTCTTTCTCGAGTTGACACACAAGCTACAATATACTCAGCCTCTATGGTGCTCAATGCTACTGAAGACTGCTTCCTGCTACACCAGGATATCATTGCAAACCCCAAACTGAAACAACATCCAGAGGCTCTCTTCCGATCAGTGACACACCCTACCCAATCAGAATCAGTATAACCATGCAGCTTCAAATCCACACCTGAAGAATATCTCAAGCCATAGCCAACTGTGCCCTGCAAGTATCTCAGGATATGCTTTGCTGCGACTAGATGTATTTTCCTTGGTTCACACATGAACTGACTGAGTGCACTTAATGCATAGCAAATATCTGGTCTAGTATTGACTAGATACATCAATGATCCAATCAACTGCCTGTACATCATGGAATCTAGTAAATTTGAACTAGCTGCAGCCTCTTTCAATTTATGCAAGTTGGTCTCCATAGGCGTACACATGGATTTGCAATCCATCATACCAAATCTCTTCAAGATGTAAATAGTATACTTCCCTTGACTCAGAATGATCTCAACTGGCCTCTGCCATACTTCTAAACCAAGGAAGTAATGTATGTATCTAAGATCCTTCATTTCAAATTCAAAAGCTAACTCCTTGTATTTAATAATGAGATGATCTTCTCCAGTGAAAAATTAAATCACATAAAGAACCAAAATCAACTAGATTACCATCTTCTTCAAGTTCAGTAGGCTTCCTCTGAATCTTTGAGTGCTTGCATCAACCCTCTGACCTCTTCGTCCAAGATTGCTTACAATGCTTTCCTTAGAGAAGGTTTTCCAAAGCACACCTCTGATATAGAAGAGAGTTTAGGATTGTCCTCCTCGACCTCAACCCAGATCACTCTATAGGTTTGTGGAGCTACCAATTTCATATCCAGATAGATTATCTTGTGCAATTCTATTCTAAGCAACTAAAGAGGTCTTCCAAGGACTTTATCATTGACTTTACAACACTGTAACCTTCACTTCATCTCAGTGAGTTACAAAACTCCCTCTTGATCCCTGCCTCAGAAATTGCAAAGAAGACTTCTGGAAATGAACTCCCTCTAGCCACCAACTCAGACCCATGCTAAGACTCCGTGCTTGATCATGTCTCCAGTTGGCATGACTTTCTCCTAGGATGCCTCAAGCTTTTCTTCTCTAAGCAATCTCTCATCACCCTCTTGCACTCAATCCATCTTGGAAGCGTTTTAGAGAGAGATTACTAATAGTTTATAACTATCCAAAGAAATATGAATGCTAGAATCATGCAAGGTTTACTATCTCAAGTTATAGCATGAATACATAACAATTTATGAACAATATTAAAAACATAAAGAAATCAACCTATAAGTGAAATATGTAGCAGATATCAAAAGATCAGAATAAAGGGATAAAGAACTTATCTTTATTGAGTTCTGATATAACTCTTTCTTCCATCTTTTACTCCTCTCGAGAGTGTTAAACTCAACACAACAAAAGACAATCTGCACAACTACAGATTTCTTGAATGCATTATGCAGTTAGCATATAGAACCAACCCTCTCCAAGAATCGAGGCTTTATCACAGTCCATGCATTATAGAATGATATCGATGTGACCAACTAATCACCATCGAAATTTCAGTTCTCCTTTCATTTCTGAGTCACACTAAGAAATCTTCACAACTAGCATGAACATCTCATAATGAAAGAAAGGTTTCTTCAAAGGATCTCATCCCAGAGATCATTTTTCAAGAGAAAACATGTTCTTTTCTACATACACAATAAATAAATGACATCAGATCTGCACAACTCAGCAGACTAAAGTTCAACCCAGAAGAAAGGAAATTGCAAGAGCACAACCAAAAAATACTTATCTCAGAATTTCCTTAAGTGTTGTATTGTTAATTATGTTTCTTAATACTGATTCAGCTTAGTACAGCCTACAGAAACAACAATTCCTTCTGAAACAACAATTCTGGGTATGGATTCGCCTAGGAATGTGAAGGGTTGTGATGCCCAATATGACTCCATCCATGCTGCTATAAACAGCAACTTAATCTAAGGTGTCAGGCATCCAGATTCCATCAGATTTTCCACCTTAAATTCCCATGCAGTCATAGGAAAGACCACCTCTAGAAGCACGTAGGATAATATGGACACAACAACCAGGTTTATGGACCTCCAACGCCCCCTAAAAAAGAAAGACTTGAGTCTGAAATAGTGATTAGAGACTGCAAGGTAAAACGTCCCTCTTTCTCGAAGGCCATACTTTCATTGAATGCACAAAAATCACCTCATCTAGAGTTCAATATGCTCAATGTCCTTGGAAATGCAAGGTAATGGCTTCAAATTAAACATTCGATGCAAAGTCTTTGATTGTGTACTTGAACGCCTAGGAATCAGTCGTCTAACCCTCATAATCTGCACATCTATCGTGACCTCCCAAAGATCAAATTAATGCCAATGCGATCTCTCGACAGCAGGGTCAAACAATAACATTTTTGAAGATTTTATTTCCAGCGAACATAACAATTATATATCTCTTTTCGCATTTGTTTCAGAACCCGAACTTGGTGATAAGAGCACCCATTAGTAGAGCATCGGTGGAACCCAATGACTACCTTTCACGGCATATGCTCTAAGTTGTTCAACATATATCATGACATCTATAATGCATGAAATCACACAATACTTCTTTGCCCTTGCTCTAGACAATGCCCAGGCGACATATGCAAATATAAGAATTTTGGTCTCCACCAGTAGACTGCTCCTTTTAGTTGCAAATTATGAAGTTATTGTGCCCACACATTCGTATAGATGATTGGCCATAACTTCCAAAAGACAAAAATACTCCTTCATAAATGACGTGAAGAAGAGGAACGATTCCTTGAATTGCCACGATATCTTAGAAAAAAAACTAACAACTTCCAACTACATGAATTCAATTATTGGCCATCTCACTGAGTCTTCGGTCTAAAGGAGCACCTCTGTTGATATCAATGAGGAGCTGAAAATGGGATACAACCAGTTCTCTAGATGCTCTCCTTCAACTCGGCTGAGTGCCAACAGATAGAATACTTGGACTCCAACACCAAATGAGCCATCAATCACAAATGGTGATAACATTGACCAGACAGAATAACAAATTGATCACTTAAATTCTTCCACAAATCTGATTGGATCTTCACACAAAACCCACTCTGATACCATGTTAGTTTTATGATCAGATTAGAGCACAGAAATTTAATTCAAAAATAACACAATGACACAGCAGATACCCTGGGAAAACCCTCCACTTGAGGGAGAAAAACCCAGCAACAATATATCACTTATATATTGAATCACAACAAGAATTATCTCCTTTACAAGAGGCCGATATGAAGGCTAGATAGAAGTATCACAAACTGATGCAAACACAGTAACAATATGATGCAACCTGCTGATAATGAACTCAGCCTTACACAAAAACTTGATCTGCTCTTCTACAGAATTCGTACTATGTATGACAACTTATGATGAACAATAGATATGAATGATGGCACAACTGAAATATTCCGAGCCAAATTTTTTCAATTTTCAAATTACAATAAAAAATGCAACACACCCGTTAGGGTTAGATAAATCAAACCAGCAGTTACAATATAACTCTTTGCCAAGAATGCACACTCAATCTCAACAAGAGAGATGCTGTCATATGGCAAGAGGATCATCAGTACATTAATTAGAACTGCAACTGGAAGTAACTCTAACCAAGAATGGCGCCAAGTGATGGCGAGAATATGGTCAGAGGGTCTTAATTGAAATGCTTATACAAAAACTCTAACCAAGAATGCGCCGGCGAACGACGAGCATGTGGTTAGAGGATCCCTACCATCTAATATACTGAAAGCAAACTCAACATCAAGTATGTGCTACCCAATTCCAGAATGGAAATGAGGCGACCATATGGCGGAGATAACAAAAATTACAATGCTGGAAAGAGAAGTAAGCTAAAATGCTGAAAGTACTCGACACCCAGAATGTGCTTTCTAACCCGGAATGGGAAAGGAGCTACCATAGGGCGGAGATAAAGAAATACAATTGCAATTACAGAATGTAAATATGAGCATTACAAAACATGATTAAGCAAGATGAAAGAATTGCTGTCAGTACTACTGTCAGCTTACAATATGATAGAGAATTCGCCTGCCAAGAGCATAGAGTTAGAACAATTCAACGAGCATTAAAATAGAGACTTCTCCTTGCTTAATGGACATATCAAAACTGATTTCCTTCTCTCAAAAACCAGATTTAAGATTCTGATTTATTTAGATCTGCACCTTTAACTGTAAAACCAGCATGCCTGTAACCCACTAAATTGCTCGTATAACACCCTAAACAGACCCAAAAGACTTCAAGTTTGATGCAATGGACCTATAGAATGATGGCACCTAGTTTAGTTATAAGAAAAGGCAGCTAAAAGTGGCTAATAATTAATGGCACAGATCCCAAGGCACTCCAGAAAGGGTGCCTACAAGGAATGACGAATTTGTTTTATAAAATCATACGCTTCATATTAAAATCTGCAAATATTCATGTAGGGTCGCTTCCAACAGAGAAAACCAATGAGACAATACCCAGAACAACTCTTTTTGTATTTTTTGACTTGTGATTAAAAACAACAATCTACTATGAAGAAAATGCAATTCTAGAATCTCCCTAAAATGCACAAATCTGAACTACAAAACCACACAATGACAATAATGCAGAAATCTTGATATAAAACACTCAGACTATACTATCTCACCACTAGTCGCTATCTTTCAAGCGAGAAGCAATGCCCAAGCTAGGAGGCCTACATTCCTCGAAGCAATCCCAGAGCCAAACCGGCAGCATAACATTCCTGTAGACAAAAGATAATCTTAATGATAACTAGTGGCCTCCTTTTATAATTTTCAAATGATCTTTCTTGAAACCCTAAACTTCCTTTTCAAACCAAACCCTAATCCTCCAATAGAAGGCGTCCCACTTTTCCAAGCAAACTTTGACTTTTAATAATACTTTATTTCCTTCTTGAAATTGGCGTCCAATTTGAGCTTGCGTTAATCTTTACTTTATAAGAAATATAATTAATTTCTTTCAATGAGGTGCCCACCCATAAAG
Organism: Sequoia sempervirens; assembly: GCA_007258455.2. Classification (NCBI taxonomy): domain Eukaryota; kingdom Viridiplantae; phylum Streptophyta; class Pinopsida; order Cupressales; family Cupressaceae; genus Sequoia; species Sequoia sempervirens. Next base: position 135,471,030 of record VDFB02168118.1, on the reverse strand, counting down.
ACATCTTTTAAAACAACTTAAAGTGAAGAGCTAGGCCAAGGGGGTCAATGTTAAAATATAACATTAAAACATGACTTTAATTAAATAATTCGATTTATCTCTCCAATTGTGCCCTGAAGCCATAAATGAGCAAGCCAACTGATCAGTCTGAAGTAGAAAGTCAACCATGTCGAAACCAACAGGAACACTGCCAGAAATAGAATTTACTAAAAATAGTAAATTCCTGAAGATGCTCAGAATGCCAAGAAGAACATATCACTGCGAAGCTCTTTGAAAACCCATAAAGAATCCGCCATTGAATCAACCAACCTCGAGCAAGAGCATCCTTCAAAACAAGAAACCCTAAGTTTACCTTCCGAGTAGCCTACAGGTCTCCGGAATAGGCCAACGGTCACTGGAAAGATCATGCTCGAGAAGGGGACATTACAACAACCAATGAGCATGTATACAATATGGAGGGAGAGATGTGACTCTCCAAGAACATGTCGGCCTCATCCAAAAAATGTGTCTCTTACATACAAGAAGTCGGCTACATGAATTTGCATCCCTTCATCACAAATCGTGCCCATATTAAGCATGATGTCGGCCTCAACAAGGAAATCGTGCCTCTTCATTAATTTGAGCTTTCACTAATTAATTATCAAAGGATATGCATCTTCAAGATAATTGCTATCTTTATAAATTAAATAGCCATCGGCTATAATTTAATTTATCATCATGTAAAGGAGACTGGCTAGAAGAGACACCCAATGCTGTATGATAGCATCAACAATTGCCTGGAGTTATGAGGATTTGAAGACATATGACACATCAATCATCACCCATACAATTCCCCTCAAGATAGGTAGTAAACCGTTCAGGCAGCGTCAAAGGCCAGTAAACCCTTTATTGGAGCCCCTTATCTTTTAGGAAGTAAAGAAATTACTAGCAATAGGAATCATCTTTCTAGTCTGCCATTCGATGTGGGTCACCAACCTAGTACCAGTTCACAAGAAAAATGGAGAAATATGATTATTTGTAGATTTTTGAAATCTTAATAAGGCTTTAGAAAAGGATAATTACCCTTTGCCATCATTGGAGGAAGTAGTGCAAATCGTAAATGGATCACAAATGATGTCTTTCCTAGATGGATATCTAGGGTACAACTAGGTGCTAGTAGAACATGAGCATAGACTTAAGACTGCATTCACAATGAAGTGGGGTACATTTGCATACAAAAGAATGCCATTTGGTTTAATCAATGCTGGAGCCACATTTCAGAGGGCTATGGATATCGCCTTCAAAGATCTTGTAGGAAAATGTATCATTGTCTACATGGACGAGCTCACAGTATTTCCAAGAAAAGGAAAAGTCGTGTTGAAAACCTAAAGAAAATATTTCAAAGATGCAGAAGGTATGGAATTTCATTGAAACCAAAGAAGTGCATATTCAAAGTGACTGAGGGAAAGCTGCTAGGCCATGTGATTATAGAAAAGGGGATTCTTATTGACCCTGATCGAGTAGAAGCTATATCAAGAATGGGTTTGCCAGCAAGTCAGAAAGAGCTAAGGTCTTTCTTTGGAAAGATTAATTTTGTATGGAAATTCATAACAGGATTTGTTGAAATAGTCAGGCCCCTGAATGAAATGTTGAAGGACACAAAGATAGAATGGACAAAACCGGCAAAGAAGGCCTTTTAAGAAATCAAATAAGCAATAATAGATGCTCTCATTTTGGTCAGCCCTGACTACATGAAGCCCTTTTACCTCTATTCTTTCGCATCAAGACATTCTTGTGTTGAGATGCTTACTTAAAAGATAGACGAAAAAGATGAACACCCTATAGCTTTCATGAGTGCACTATTTAAGGATGTGGAATTGAGATACCTGAACATAGAAAAATAGGCCTATGCTTTAGTAAAGGTGATCAAATTCCAACATTACATTTTAAGAAGCAAGGTCTTTGCAATAGTCCCAGTTGCAGCTGTTAAAACCCTCTTGATGCAAAATGAATTAGGAGAAAGAAGAGGCAAGTGGGTTACCATTATTCAGGAGTACGACGTAGAAATCCAACCAATGAAGATTGTTCATGGCCAAGCCTTAATGCAAACCATTGTCGCAGGGCCTAGACTGGTACAATAGGTTTATGAGTTACAAGAGGTATCTCTAGATGAGTGGTACAATGATATAACCTACTTTTTTCTCAACCATAGGTTCCCAAGTCATCTAAATCTAGTACAAAAGAGGGCCTTAAGAATGAAAATCCAAAGGTACATGTTACAAGGATCAGTATTATACAGAAGGAACTGTGATGTCCCCTTTTTCGGCGTGATCATGTTTGATGGTGGTTAGCCTATTACTCAGACTCTCGTAGGCTAACAGGTTGGTTAGAGGGTCAATGGTACTTTCTGGAGAGTTTGATTGTTCTGGCTTTCAGAGACCAGTGACTGGTTCACAGCAGGCGTTGGCAGTGCAGGAGTCGACAGCTTCTAACGGCACAGGATTATATGGTGTTTTGAGTGAGTTATGGGTTTTTAAGTGATTTAAATATTAATTGACTGTGATGAGCCCTGCTGGCTCTCAGCTCAAAACCCTTAATTTCTTAAGTCTTTAGATGTTTTCTTAGTTTTTTAGAGAATTCTTAATAGACAGAAGAGAAGGGCCGCAGCATATTTTTGCTTGTAATTTGAAATTTAAAGCAAAAACTCACAAAATGGAAATGCAGTAGTGCTAATTATACTGAAACAATAAGATCATGCATAACAAACATACCCGAAAACCTCCAGTTATTTTAAATAAAGAAATTGCCAGATCTACAGCTGGAAATGATGAAATCAAGCATGAAGGCACGCCAAGACTCCAGAAGTGGTTTCTCCTGCTCAGAAACTGGTCACAATGCTCCGAAATAACTAGGCGCCAATGATAGAAGCCAAAACCCACACAAAAGGAAGGCGTTTCAATTTATTTCTTCACACGCCTTTTTCAAGGCACAATTCCCAATGAAGGCTGTACGGCCAAGAAAGGAAGAAGTAGAATCTCTGATAGAAGTCTCTGTAGCTGTGGAATGATGCGCCACCAGTAGAAACCCTCAATTATTGTAAGCAAATAACAATCTCAAAATAAATAAACTCTGTAGAATCTGTAGAACCTCTGGCTGAAGCTCTCAACATGCACTGATTCGACTGATATTCCACAATCTCAAGAGTGCTCACACTGAAGAGGTAACGTTCTTCAATGGCAGTGTGTTCAAACCCTGATCACAGGAGAATGCACAGGCAAAATGCTCAAGGCAAAGAGAAATAGTCAAAAGATGAGTTTCTATTGCCAGAAATGCCCTTTTATGCAAAGGCACGCATTCCAAGAAAGTACGCCATTTTTAGGTTTTAAAATCTTTTAAAATAATATTTAATTCATCTCAATAGTTCATGAATTAAATACTTGGCGCACTTTATTCATTTAAGTGATTTAAAATATTAAATCACTTTTTAGAAAATATTTAAGTGATTTAAAAATATAAAGTCAATTTGACTTTATAATTAAATATTAAATCAATTAATATTTAAATCACTTAAAAACCCATAACTCACTCAAAACACCATATAATCCTGTGCCGTCAGAAGCTGTCGACTCCTGCACTGCCAACGCCTGCTGTGAACCAGTCACTGGTCTCTGAAAGCCAGAACAATCAAACTCTCCAGAAAGTACCACTGACCCTCTAACCAACCTGTTAGCCTACGAGAGTCTGAGTAATAGGCTAACCACCATCGAACATGATCACGCCGAAAAAGGGGACATCACAGGAACCATCAGGGATTTTACCTGAGATGCACCGGAAAGCAGGAAGCAAGACAGATAATGGAGCATTTTCATTCCAGGTTTGGGACCAATCATGGAGGAGCATTGGCAACAGCACATCAAGTTATAATGGCAGGCTATTATTGGCCTACGTTGTTTAAAGATGCATATGATCATGTGAAGACTTGTCACACATGCCAAGTAACTGTTGTATGAAAGAAGAACCCGGCTAGGCCACTTCAACTTGTCATAGAAGTAAGACCTTTCGTGAAGTGGGGACTTGACTTTATTGGTATGATCAACCCACCTTCCTCTGTGCAGCACAGGTATATTCTGACCACAACCGACTACTGCACAAGATGGTCAGAAGCTCAAGCTTTGAAATTATGCACAACATATGTGGTGATTAAATTTTTAGAAGAAAGCATTATAACTAGATTTGGTTGTCCTCATGCTTTAGTATGTGATAATGGTTTTGCATTTTCTTCTTTAAAATTTTCTAATTGGGCATTTGAGTATGGTGTCACTTTAAAATTTTCAAGAAACTACTATCCCCAAGGTAATGGATTAGCAGAATCCACAAACAAAAATTTGTTGAGCATTATCAAGAAGTTGTTGGTCAAGAATCCAAGGGACTAGCATACACAGTTAAGATTTGCTCTTTGGGTGGATAGAATAAGAGTGAAAAGTTCCTTTTGGACATCGCCCTATCATCTAGTATACGGACAAGACCCTGTGTTTCCAATACAATTGAGGATTCCAACTTTACAATTTATGCAAGAATGTTTGGATTAGGAGGAAAGAGTTAAAACCAGATTGTCACAACTTTTGCTTTTGGAAGAAAAAAGAGATTAAGCCTTGGAAAATTTTGCAAAATATCAAGGTGTTGTAAAGAGATGGTTCAATCGGTGAGTGAGAGTAAAAGCATTTAGAATTTCGGATTTAGTCCTTTGTTGGGACAGAGCCCATGAACAAAGAGGAGACCATGACAAGTTTGACAACCTATGGATGGGTCCTTATCAAATTTCAGAAATTTTGGGAGAAAACACATTCAAATTGAAGACTTTGACAGGGGAAGATATCCCGTTGCCCGTTAAAGGGTAGTTCTTGAAACACTACTTCCAGCCCTAAGTTCCTTGATGGGACTTAGTTGTACATAGTTAGAGTAGTTTCCTTTTTGGGTCTTGGTTTGTTTTCTTTAGTTTAGTTGTTTTTATTAGTTTAGTTGTCTTTACCTTCTTAGATTAGTGTGCTTTTGATGTAGGTTTAGTTTAGTTTGCTTTCGTTTTTGCCATGGATTTTGGTTGCTTAGATCAGTTTTGAATAAAGAGGGGATCCGTGTTTGCAAAAAAGGCAACAATGTTTCAAACACACACTGGTCTTATTCCACAAAGTGATGTACAAATCATTCCTTTGATAAATGTTTGTTAGGGATCTTGTAATCCGAGATTAAATTTCTCTAGTTTGACTTTAGGTAGGGTTTGTACTTGGCTAGAAGGGGAATCATCTATTGTATCTCGACACTGAGTCTTGAAAATCACGATATTCTTACACGTATCTAATCAATTGCTTTAAGTTATTGTGTTCTTTTAGGGGAAGCCATGGCTAGTGAAAAATCTTAAGTCCTGCTTCAGCGCCACTGTGATTCTTAAACTCAAATGAGCTTCACTACTTATGAGCCAATTGAAAAATATGAAAAAAAAGAGCAGTATCAAAAGAAAGAAAAAGATAAAATAAAATAGAGAAAAAAAAGAATATTGAAACATTTTGCTAATGGGAGCACACAAATAACTCCATCGGGGCTATGGACGCCTAGCTAGCAATGGAGCAATCTTCGTAAGGATCACAGCGATAACCTTGTCAGGGCTATGGAAGCTTGACTAGTAGCGAGGCAATATCTAGGATGTTTTTGAAGTAAGGATTACTACGTAACCTGTTACGACCAATTCTAGGAGATCCAATGATCTTATGAGATGGAAATAAACGCATTTGCACACACGTGTGATTGAAAGGAAAAGTGTCTTGATCCAATTTAGGGTTCCTTTCCTTTCTGAGTACACCTTTTAACCTATGGGTAAAGTTAATTTGATTTAATTAGAGATTTCAGATTCCTAATGGGTCTTTATCTTTTGAATGTTTAGGAACATTCCTCACGTGGAGTCGCTAGATGTTGTGACCTATTTCACACATTGCCCCATTGCAAATGGGGACCCCCAGTAGTTTCATTTTTTAGGATTTTCGTCTTTCTGTCGCAATTTCATAAGTCATTTCTTTGGGAGTTTGAAGTTAGAGTTTTGAAAGGTCATCCAAGCCAAGTTGAGAATCCTAGCCCAAAACAGTGCATACATGTCATCAAAGTGCTTAGAAGGTCCGGAGGATGAGGAACGCCATTGCTTTCAGTCAATTCTAACACTTCCTACTTTTTAGGGATTCTGTTTTTTTGCTTTTTGCTTTTTTTTCAGTTTTGGCAGTTTTGCACCAATCTAGGATTTACTATTTTTAGAAATTTTTATTTTTGCTTTTTTCTATTTTTAGTAATTTCTATTTTTAGAAAGTGCTAGGGTTACACGGGTCATGGAATCAATGTTTCCATCCTCAAAATCAAGGTTTTTCACCCACAAGAGTAAAAAGCAAGGAAAAATCATAAAAAGCAAGGAAAAATAAAGAAAATCAAGAAAAAATCACATGGAGAAGGTTTTTGTTCTAGAATATCCAGGTAATAGCAAGAAATTCACATGGCATGCCAACCTTCAAGCTCGCCCATGAAGAGAGATGAAAAAATGGCTAAGGCACCATGAAGTCCGCCATGAAGGAAGATAGGAAATGGCGAGCATAAAGACAAGTCCGCCAAGAAATGGCATGAAGCTCATGAAGTCCGCCCAAGCCAAAAGAGAGGATGGCAAGACTAGCAAGAAGTCCACCCGTGCACTTGTCCAATCCAATGCCAAGTCCGCCCACCTTGGAGGAAGCTTGGCATGAAGTTGAGGAAGTCCGCCCTTGCATCATGGCATGAAAGACTTAAAGTTCGCCCCACCTTGAGAAGCATGTCCAAGATGCCAAGAAGTCCGCCCAAGCTAGAAGGAAAGATAGCAAGGAAGCTCTAAAGTCCACCTAGGAAGAAATAAAAGGTGGCACAAGACAAGCAAAGTCCGCCCAACCAAGAGGAGGAGAGAAAAACTCAAAATTTGGCTATGGATACCTTGGCCAAGTATTAATGTCTTGATAGAGAAAATTTCACAAAAATGGCTAAGTATTGATACCTTGGGAAGGAAATTTCATGAGATTGGCTAAGTGTCAAAGGAGAGAAAATGGCAAGAGAAGTCTAAAGTTCGCTATAGGCCAAGAGAAGATGGCAAGCATGTTATGAAGTTGGACTTGGCAAGAAAAATCCATGGGCAAATCAAAATTTTGCCATGGTTAAAAGATTTGAAAGGGTTGAAAAGGTTGGAAAATAAAATTAACACTTAGAATACTTTAATATTTTCCAACACTTAGAAATTTTTTTGAAATAAATATTCAACACTTAGCCAAAATTCAAACTCCAAAGAAGAATCTATAAGATTTTGGCTAAGGAAGGCGCTTGGATAAAATTTAGAAACTTGCCTTGAAGATTTTTGATAAAGATTAAATCGCCATGGTGGATAAAAAGAAAGCAAGTCCAAGTTCGATGAACTTAAGAGAAAACATGTATTTGCTAAAATAATCAAATTCTCCAACTTTATAAGAAGTCGAACTTGTCATTTTCAAATCATTCTTTCACAGGTTCAATTGTGAGAAGGTTTTAACTCTCTCAAAGTTACGAGAGATAAATTTTTGAAAGAAAATTCTTGGAGAATAAGTGATCTTTCGAAGTAGAGAACCAAGAACGAAGTAAATTTCTAGGTTGGAGGACTGAATTCATAGAGAATAGCTTGCTTTTTCAGAGATAAAGACATAATTATCTAAATTCAAAGCAGAATTAAAGTCAAAGTATATAATTTCAAGAGTTAAAATCTGAGTTTGACGAATTCTTTATCCTTTTATGTCTTATTCACTCATTTTGGCACGAATTTGTTGAGTACTTAGTCGAATTATCCCACTTTTAGTCTGATTTTTCACAGAATTTAACTTTCAAACAGGCTGAAAGTAAAATTTTTGAAGGGAAAGATCCAAGAAAATTAGGATTAAAGTTTGAAATTTTTTTTTTTTTTTTATGTTTCTGACAGGTTGATGATCACCTAAGGAGAACCTTCGAGGAAGGCACAGATGAAGTTTGCAAGCAAGGGATTGCAGCCAGAATCAAAAATCAACTCGAAGTGGAAGAATATCACTAACACCAACTGTAATGTCCCCTTCTTGAGCATGACCTTTTCTGTTGACTGTTGGCCTATTCTGGAGACCCGTAGGCTACTCGGGGGTGAAATTAGGGTTTCTTGTTTGGAGGATGCTTTTGCTTGTGAATTGGTGATTGAATTGTGGATTCCTTCTAGGTTTTTCATGAGCTTCGCGGTGATGTGTTTTTCTTGGCATTCCAAGCACTTTCATGAATTTACTATTTTTAGTAAATTTTATTTCTGGCAGTGGTCCTATTGGCTTCGGCACAGTTGGCTCTCATCTTCAGTCAGTCCAATTGGTTTGATCAATCTCGACCTTGGGAAGCATTTTTGGGTGAGATAATTCCAGTTAATTTTAAAATGTTATATTCTAAAGTTATAATTTAATATTGTGACCCCTTAGCCTAGTGAAACAACTTTAAGTTCTTAAAAGGGGGACTTTGAGGGGTGGCGCCTCATGGAGATATTTCATATTTTTATAAGGGTCAAAAAATTAATACTTGAAAATGGACGCCCATCTTATGGAGGAGGTTATTTCTAAATTAAAGTCAAAATTGTCCTAAGGAAAAGGGACGCCATCTTTGGAGGGAAAAGGTGATATTTCAAATTTGAAAAGTTAGGGTTTCTAGAAGCTTCTGGAGAGTCTTCACAAAGTTATAAAAGAAGGTCTTGGGTCTTCATTTGGGTATCTGATATCTTGAGTAATGTTATGCTGCCAAAATGGTGATGGACTGCTTCGAGGAATGAACGCCTCCTAGCTTGGCTCGACTTCGTGCTTGTGAGATAGCACCTAGTAGAGAGGTTTGCTTGTTTTGAGTGAATTTTGTAGTGAGGATTGCATTGTTGTTGAATTAATGCTTTGTAGTTCAGTTATTTGCATTTTCATATCATTTTCTGGAGTTGCTGAATGTTGCATCAGATGTTGTTTTAATTTATAAGTTGAAAAATACAAAAAGAATCATTCTGGGTATTGTCATTTTGTGTCTCTTTGGCAAGGGCACCCCTATTCACCAACTTGTATATTTTTTAAAGAAGAATTGAATTTTATCTTAAGGAATCGCCCCTCCTTGAGGGCCGTACCATCTGGAGGTGTCTTGGGATTTGTGTTAGAAAATATTAAAGGATTTTTGTAGGGGTTTTTCTGTCCAAGCTTGGTTGCCATCCTTCTAAGGGTGCTTTGCATTTGATTTCACGTCAATAGGGACAGAAATGAGTGAGTTATGAGCATTTTGATAGGAGTCTGTGTTGCTGGTTCTGATATTCATGTTGTTGGTCTGTCATATCAGACTTGAGAAAATTGTGTATGAGTGAAGGGTGGGTATTAGGAATTCATATTTGATCTAATGGATAACATATTTACTATTGCAGCACTTTGTGGAACTCTAATCCTTGATCTTGCAGACATTCTTCAATATATTTTAAGCTGCACAGTAGTACTGTCAACATCTCTTCTAATCTTGTTTTCATGCATTGTAATTGCCCACTGAATAAGTGGAAGAGGCTGGCTTGCCGCCTGTTTACTTGAATTGCATTGTAATATCTTACATATCTGCCCTATGGTAGCTCCATTCCCACTCCGGGTTTGAAAGCACATTCTGGGTGTTGAGTTTACTTTCAGCATATTAGATGATAGGGCTCCTCTGACCATATGCTCGTCGTCCTCCGGCGCATTCTTGGTTAGAGTTCTTATTTCCGCATTGCATTGAGATCCTCTGACCATATGCTCGTCGTCATCTGGCGCATTCTTGGTTAGAGTTGAATTTCCGCATTGTTTGGTTTAAGTGCTAACCCTAACAGATATGTGTTGCATTGCTGATTGTAATTTGAAAATTAAAAAAAAAATTGGCTCGGAATATTTCACCAACCTCAGACATGTATATTTTCAAGAATTCAAGAAAAGGATGTATGGACAAGATGGACTCTTGCCAACAGCTATTGCTCGAAGAATGATGCGGAATGGCATTGTTCAAGCAGTAGGATTTCCTCTGGCTGTAGAGTGTGCAAAATTGATGGTAGAATGTGCCATACACTACAACCCACAAGAGAGGTAGATCATTGCGCCTAATGGAAGAATATCGGCACATCTCGGAGAATTGGCTATTCAGGAAGCATTCGGCATACCTAGTTATAACCAAACCTTATATAGAACCAAGGAAGATGCAAGAAAATTTTATGAAGATCGGATGGATCTTTGTGCAACCAACATCAACAAGACATGGTTGGTGAAGCCAAGGCCTTCTATTAAGAAGATGCCGAAGAAATTGCTCTGGACAAACTTCAAGGAAGATTATGGAGCTATTATTTTACTATTGAACAGAATAATGGGCAGCCCCCAAGATGCAATGTTTAAGACATGGATGTATTATTTCATTGATGAGATCACTTCAGGCGTCAAGATGTTCAATTGGTCACGAATGATCAGTGACGATCTCCATGAGTAGCTAATAAATTTAGAAAGGACTAAAACATTTTACATGAGTTCTTATGTTGTCTATCTTTTGGCAAGGACCTATAGATATACAGGATTGATCTGCCAAGGCATGGTGGGCAATGGAGAGAACAAGTTCAAGTCATATGATTGCTATCCCTAGTTGCAACTCTACAAGAAGGCCCATTTTAGAAGAGCACATGATGCCTTCCTAATGTACATTACAAGAATATTGCAAAGAGGAACGCATCAAAGGCTAACCCATGAAGCTAAGAGCCTAATCAGCAAGTACAGATCCTAGTTCATCCAATTTCCAAGATTCACTTACATAAGAGTTCAGGGATTCATAGGATGTCTTTACCGACTCCCGATCTATCCCACTAACAGGATGGTCTTGCTTGAGATTATGAGACAACTAGAAACATACCAAGTCCTCCAGAAGACAAAGCAAAAGGCAACCATCACCTTTCCATTCTTCATTGGGAATATGCAAGAGTCTTGTCCGTCGGCATAGGCAGCTGAAGGTGCCAAGTTGAAGATGCAATGGTATCCGTTCACATCCTACAGATCCAGAGCTGATTTCGACCCTCACCACCACATTGGGGCCATGAACGGAAGGAAGTACAAGCATAAGGTAGACCTAGAGGACTTTTGGGCCAATGCTGCAAATGAGTATTGTGTTAGAAAAAGACTATGGTCCAGACTGCCGGTCGACCTAATCAAGAAAACTAAGCTCTTCCGTGTGCCAAATCAGCTGGAAGATGATGGACAATATATTTATCCAAGCTTTGATGAGAGTCGGCCTCTTCCCCCTATAAAATGGTTAGAACCTAAGCTTGCAGATTTGACCATCTTGATGAGGCCAGTCCTCAAGTATTCACAATGGTGGGATGATAACAAATACAAGAGTTGCGGCGGAGAAATGTGACTCTAACTTATGATTTAATGGGCGAAGCAAAATCCTACTCTTCAAATGCTGGTGCCTCCCAAGGTGATGAGCCAATCGAGAGCACCAATCCCAGGAAAAGGAAGGAGGCAAAAGGAAAGAAGATTGCGAATGAGGAACCTACCCAAAAGAAGCAAAGATCAGAGCCTCTTCACTCTGCCATGTACAGGAATATGAATGAGATATTGGATATTGATGAGTCATTGGGTGACATAAGGACTCCTCCCATTCATATCCAGACAGAGGATGATGAGCCCTCATCTCCCACAGGCACAGAGATATTGGAGTCCGAGAATGAAATGGATGTCCTGGATGGTGAATTTCAAGAGGGAATGATTTCTGCTCTTAAAGGGATTCAGGATATTCCATGTGTCCAGAATATTCAGGAAGAGGAAGGTATAGAGCAGCCTACTATTCCTAATTGGCTGAAGGAGAGATTGAAGAAAGTACAAACAAACATTTTAGAGGAAGATGATACGGCCGATTTCTTGGCCAGGTTAGAAACAGTTGTTGTAAAGAAGCCCACCAAAATGTTTTCCACCATCCAGAGGGACAAAGCAGGTGACTGTACAGTACAAATGGTTGTACTGACAGTAGATAAGCCAAAGGAGGATATTGCTCCTCAAGAATATGCCATCACCATTGTCAACCTAGGCCCAACCACAAAAGGTCAAGAAGTAGAAGACTTAGACAATTCAGTCACTTCTATCGAGGCAAGGTTGGAAAAGGAAGTGGCGAGGAAAAAAGAATACAAACAAGAGGTTGAACGCCTAAAAGAATATATTCAGCATTTAACCAAGCCTCTTGATCAAGCCAACTCAGCAATTCCCCCATTGTTGAACTCTTCACAAGAAACGATCAAAAATTTCGAAGAAGATATGACCATAGCCCAAGAGGCTAAGGAGTGGATAATCGGAAAAAGCGAAGAAGTGGCTTTATTTATGGAAAGACTGATATTGGCATATGAGAAAACTTCCTCTTTGCTTTCGAGGATCGCGTCTATGGCAGAAGCATGAGACCATATTCAAGATATTCAAGATAGAATGTCTCGGAGTACTGAAAGGAGTTCCTAAGCAGGAACTAATTGATGGAAAGATTATTGTAGTAGGCGTTGCATATGATTTCAATAGATGGTATTGGGCGCTGATTGCGCGGAATGAAGTCTTAGAGAGGGTGAAAGCTGATACTATTAGAGCTGAGGAGTGGACGAAGGAAATTCAAAACAAGATTCTACTTGTGGCTGCAGATGCACTTGAGAGGGACATTGTTTGAGAAAACAACACGCAGCTTGAAAACTTGAAGCACAAAGTTTGAGAAATTTTCTTCACCACCACTGGGCTGATCCTGAAACAAAATTTGAATAAGGCAGCTAACTTTTGTCCGTCTGGCATGTTTTCCAACAATAGGAGTCAGAGTGGGAGATCGTTTTTGCTGAGTGTGCGGATGATTTGGACGTACTAGAATACAAGGTCAACATGCTGCCACATGTCACATTGGAGGAGGTCAACACAATAGCGTCCAGATTCATCGAATACACTGCCACTCGAGAGGATAAAGATGCACCCCCTCAAAGATAGCCCTCTTGCCACTTTCTCTCCGCCCATTGGTTGCTAATTGTTATTCTTGGAAACCCTAGTTAGGGTTGATTTGTTTATTCTCTATCGTTGATCTTGGATCAATCTCGGTCATTTATTTCATTTCAAAAACTCTATATAATTGCTCATTCTCTCATTTTATTGTATGGAGAAAGTCTTATGAAATTGTTGCTTATAGCTACTTCGATAATAAAAGCTCATATTGCATGATTTGCTTTGAATCCTTTATATTGTCAAGTGGTTGCATGGTTACATACCTCCCTTCAACATAGAGTAGATTTAAAGTAGAATTTAGAGTAGATTTAGAATAGAATTTGATTTGAATGCATGTTAAATGGATGAAAGATTGATAGTGTTGATAATGGTGAAATTAGTTCATACCTTTTTCAATTGAATGATTTTCAATTTGATGTGCAAGGTTAGTTTGAACTTCAAATTTGTTAAACTCAAATTCTATTACGTATGTTCATTGTTCAAATTGATGATGGTCTTGAGTAATAGAATATCACTCGTGAATCCCGTTGAAGATTGCACCCTCTTTGTCTAGTTGTTGTAGTCATCGTACTTGGAAAAGAAAAGATTGGTTTGAATTTCACCATCCAACACTTGTCTCTTGAGTTCATAAGATTAGTTTGGCATTAGTCTAGTCTCTAAAACCCTTATCCCTTATTATCTTTTTTTTTAAGATTGGCAATAATAGAACTTCATTACTCATCATCCATAGCATTCAAAGCCGAAAGTGAAAACCCTTATCCCTTTTTATCTTTTTTTTTAAGATTGGCAATAATAGAACTTCATTACTCATCATCCATAGCGGTCAAAGCCGAAAGTGAAAAGTTGAGCATAAGTCCCCCTTGAAATACTAGCAAAACACATCAAACCAACTAAGACTATCCTATATGCATCACAAACCTTGGAGTCTACTCTATGACCACTTAGTTTAGCACATTGGAGTCTTTGTTCAAGAGAGAATAGGATATTCTATTGGGTATTTTATTCTAATGTTGGTTAAGGTCACAAAACACGCATCAACATAGTCTTTAGTGGCATGTTTGGATAGTCTCAAGTAATGCATGACAACGGAGAATGTAGCAATCAGGCTCTTGGCTGCATCATTGAATGGAAAATCTTTGCAATGGTTGAGGAGTCTAGCAATTAATTCAATCACAACATGGGATTAATTGAGAGATGGTTTGAATAAGCAATTTGAAGACAAGTCAGATCATTTTTCTTTGGTGGAGCAACTAACTACCATCAAGAGAGCTCCATATGAGCATATGTCTAATTTAAATACCGTTTCCAGAAAATGTGGGATAGAATCCCAACAACGGTAAGACCTTCAGCTCAACATGCATTTTTTATATTTCCTTAAAGCCCTTAATAGTGATATATCTGTGATGATTTAGTCAACAGGTGGAAATACACTTCCTAATGCATATGACATCGCCATTAGAACAGAAAACAGCCTCATACAAGCTGGCAAAAGAGCCCCAAGGCCTCCAATGCCTATATTTCTTGAGGTACAACCACCTATACCATTGCCATTACCTCCAATAGTTGTTGTTCCACCTATACCAGTACTAGATTATCCAAATCTTGTCCAAGAAAAGGTTGTCTCAGCTCTATCCCATGAATTTCAAGAATTAAAAGGTATATTGAAGACCTCTGGTAACGAATTAGTCAACATAAAGAAGCAGAAAAATCAAAATTTCTGACCTTATCAGCCTAATCAGCCAAATAGGCCTCCTTATCGAGCTGATTCTCAAGGTCGGAGAAGGAATTTTAATGCAAGGCCTTATCAACCTTACAATCAAAAAGCTGCAAGCAATTCTAGAAAACTTGTACTAGGGCAAAGGAACATGGCACAGGACTATGAGTGGTGTTTTCCATGTAACCAACCTCATAACCAAGCCACATGTTCGAATGGAGTGAATAATCAAGCCCTCATGATACAGAATAGCATTATTGTCCCACAAGATAAAACACAAGAAAATCATGAACAACAACGTTCTAATAATGATCAAGGCCATCAAGATGTAACCTTGATGAATTGGCAAGGTGAAGAGTTTTGTGGGGTGAATCACCCAAATGCACAAAATCAGTCATCACACTCTTTTGCAGCTAATACTAAGGAAAAAACAAGGGTTGTTGACATAGGACAATAAGCTAATAACGGTCTGTTGTACCCCAAAATTAAATTTTTTTGTTACACTTAGACATTTTGAAGAAATGAGTAAAAGTCTTGTTAAAATTGTCAGAAAGGTCAAAATTTGGGTGTGCATGTCTTCCATGAGGGATTAAAACGTAAAATTTTCAAAATATGATGATCTGGATCTACTCAGAGTAGCCTAATCTACAAAACCCAGATCTCAGTTTTTCATCCTTACTTTTTAGGAAAATTGCTATTTTTAGAAATTTCTAAAAATAGTAACTTTTTATGGGTTTCTTTTGAAACGGATACTATCAAAACTTTCTAAAAATAGAAATTTGGTCCGTTAGAGTTCAAACTGATTTTGATTGGCTCAAAATACTTCCATATTAGGCTAGTGCAGTCAGAATCTCAAAATAATCAGTTTTTCCCTAGTGGGTCTATTCTGCTTTTTCAGAAGCATATCAGGAGCTTCGAGGTCATCAATGGAGGTCAGTCAACTGCCAGGCATCAGATTCAACACTCAGGTGTCCAACAGAAGGTGAGTTGGTGAGCAAGCACGAAGAACGAAGAAGAAGGTGAAAAATTCTTAAAAATTTCTAACACTGCTTGTCATGGGCACCCCAGGTGAAGATAGGCGCCCATCTTTTTAGGGCATTAAAATTTGAAATTAGGGTTTGAGCCTCCAATCAAAGTTGCTTAGTTCTCTTCCAGCTCCGTAAAAAATCCGACGGTCCAGTCAACGGATCATCCAGTCGCCCGGGATTCAGAGCTGAACAGGGAAGATTCACACAGAGGTTAGAATGAAAAAGAATGAAAATTATAGAATTTGACTAAGTCTGGGAACTTTGGGCACCCCTGGTGAAGAAAGGCGCCCATCTTTTTTCAACACCTAACTCAACAGTTAGGGTTTGTGAATATGCTCAATCTCTTTAGTATTCAGCCAGCTTTGCAACGCTTGTCACCATCAGAACATCTGATTGTCCAATCTATGGTGGATTCAGATCAAAATGGAACATACAGAATGAAGGTTTGAAAGGGAAGATGAAAATCAGATAGAAAATGGCTGAGTCTGGAGGTTTTGGGTGCCACAGGAGAGAAGAGGCACCCAAGTTTTCAAGGGCCTAAACAGATGAATTTGGAGATGTAGCTCTAACATGATTTCTTCAGAGTTGATCCGGCTCTCCAATGAGATATTCAGCACATCAATCAGAATTTGCAGTCGCCAGATACGAGAGGCTGAATAGAGGGTTTGAGGAGAGCTATACTTAAGATTCAAAAGCAAACATGTGAAAATGAAAAATATTCTAACTCTGGTGAGTTTGGGCGCCCCAGCTTTCTAGGGGCGCCCAAGATTTTGAAGGCCCAAATTCGACTGTTTGATGAAGTTTCTCCCAGGAGACCCCTCTTAATATCTCCTCAGCTTCGTAATGAGCATAACCATCAATCAATACGATGCCTGGATCACCAGATTCGACAAGATCATTTGTAGAAGAGGAGTTAATGAAGAAATTGAGAATCATACAAATGGCTAGCTCTGAACAAAATGGGCGCCACTAGAGGAAATAGGCTCCCATGAATTCAAAGGTCAAAATGAAGATTTTAGAGAAAGAAACCTCCAGAACAATCTTCTCAGAACGGGTCAGGCTCCGCGATGAATCATTCAGCTCACTCATCAGATTAATTTGCAAGCCAGAAATCGAGGTCAAAGTAGGGGGTCAAAGTTGTGCAAAGTTGAAAATATCAAAAAAATGACTAACACTGCTTGAAGTGGGCGCCCCTAGCCAAGAAGGGCACCCAACTTCTCATGCCTTAGTAAAATTTTCAAGATTTTCAAAATTTCCAAGTTTGTGAGATGAAAGATGGATGTCAAGGTTCAATGAACAGAGATTTTTAGGGTTTTGAGGATGAAATCAAAAGATAGCAAGCTTATTTCAAACCCTAAGTCTATTTAATACATCACGTCAATGCAAAATTCATCATTTTTGCAGGTAGCATTCAAAGGAGAAAGTTGAAGAAGCAAGTTTGAAGAAATTTTTAAGATTCAAGAGCTCAGTTTGCTGGTTATTCATCAAATTTTTCAGACCAGGAACATAAACCCTTGCTTTTTCATGCTTTTTCATCTAGAAGATCAAATTTTTCAAGAAGAAGGCCTAGGTTTTCAAATTTTCAGCCATTTGGGTCTTATCTTCTTATTCTTTTGAAGAAATTTTCAAGAACTTTATCAAGTTGCAGCAGCTGCTTTTTGATTTGCATGGCAGTGAAATCCTCAGTGCATTCAGTTTTAAATCATCTGGGTCCTCTCAAATTAGTCTTCTGAAGAAAACCCATATTACAGCTTTTTCAAGAAAAATTGAACAAATTTAGGGTTGGCTATTTTTTCGATCAGCAATCAGTGTTTTTCAAATCTAATCAATTGGGTAGGTTTCTAAGAGTATTCTGAACAAAATCCAGGTGCCAGCTTTTTTTCAAGAAAAATTGAAGAAATTAGGGTTTGTTGCTTTTCCAATCTAAAATCAAAATTTTCAAAAACGGATGATTTGGGTTGTCTTGCAACGAAATTTTGAGCAAAACCCATATCTCCGAAAATTTTTCAAAAATTTGTCCATTGGAGGAAGAAAAATCAGCATTCTAAAAATAGTAAGTTGTTCAAAACTTGTCTAAACCTAGGCGAGTTTACAATCATTCTTCAAGGTTTGCGAAATGGAGTACACTCCCAATGTTTTCAAGACTGAAACAGCTCTCTATCATGATTACATCAAAACAGCTGAGACACACTTGCATCACATTAAATCGGTGTTTGATCTACACACTTTAGAGAGCGCAGGCAACCATTGTAACAAGACTCGCCCAAACTTGCCATGACTCAGCGAGTCCCGGGCCAAGCCAGCCTGGCTGAGTCTGGGGAGCTCGGACTCGGACCCGCCGAGTCCAGAGCTGGACTCGCCGGACTCGCCAGACTCGGCAAGTCCCGAACCTGGGACCCGGCCGCGGCAGCAAGAAGTTAAAACACTAAAAAAACATAAAACTAAAAGTTAAAGTTAGTTTTTTTTTGTTCTATATGTTCTCTACAACCCTAAAAGCAACCTCATTTCACTCTTTTGGCAAAATAGGAGGAGAAGAGAGAGTTGTGAAGAAAAATAGGAGGAGAAGAGAGGGCAACCAGCAAATTGTTTAAAACAAAAGCAAGGTCATATATCATTTGGGAAGCTTCATACTGCTAAGGAGGTGCATTGAAAGTTCATTGCTAGTGATTGGGAGGAGTTTGCATTGCATTCCAAGCCAAATCTAAGAGGTAAGTTTGATTTTAACGGTTTTTTTTGTGTTTTTTTAACAAATAATTCATTGTAATTTGTAAAATCATTGTTTTTAAATTTTTATAGTTTGCATTTTTATTTACAAACCCTACTTGCAACTTAAATAATTTTACAAACCCTACTTGTTATTGCAGCCACATTCATTTGCAAATCAAACCATATTATTATTTTCACAATGTCTCAAACCCCAGTCAGAAAAGACCCTGCTTGGAAACATGCTGAAATCTTTCCCGGAATGAAAAGAGGAGAAGCAAAATGTAAATACTGCAAAACAATATATCATGGAGGCATAAATAGATTGAAATACCACCTTGCACGCATACCCATCCATGATGCAGTGGGCTGCACCCTACACCTATTGAGGTGTTCGTGAAGTGCAGGTGCAATTAGAAAATTTTGAAAGGCAAAAAGAAATTAGAAAGAGACAGAGGGAGGAGTTGGTAGGTGTTGGAGTTGGACAGGGACTTGGTGCTGTTGGAGATGCTTCTTCCATGCCTCCATACCGTCCTAGTGCTAGTGCTTGTGCTAGTGCTTCTGCTTCTGCACCATCTATTCCTATGCGTACTCCTAGTGCTGGTGGCGCTGCTACTGCTAGTGGTAGTGGCAGTATTAGTATTGGCCCTAGAGTTCGTAAATCTCGGGTGGACTCATATTTTGTACCACGCACTACTCCTGGTTCCCAACCGTCGCTTGAGAGCATGGGTTGGAACAAGGATGCACACGATGCAGCAAAAAAATCAATTGCAGACTTTTGGTACTACTGCACCATTCCCTTCCATGTAGCCAGGTAATTCTTTTTTCGTTTAATTGTTTTAAAATTTATATTTAAATTTTATTGTTTTAGAATTTAGATGTATCTCACTATCGAATTCAAATTTAAAGTTAAAAACTTAAATCTTTTCATTTCATGACATGTTTTAGGCCTCCTTTTTGGAAAAACATGGTTGATGCAATAACCATATGTGGGGCGGGGTTCAAAGCCCCCAGCGAAGATGAATTAAAGGGCCCATTTTTTACTCAAAAGGTGGCAGATGTGAAAGCACAATTAGAGGAGCAGCGTGTGCAATGGAGGAGGATTGGTTGCACCATCATGACTGATGGTTGGACCGATAGGAGAAATAGGACGCTGTTGAACTTTCTAGTTTCCTCTGGAGGTAATTGTACTTACCTTAATACATTGATATTTGAATTTGATTTAGTGATTAATAAATTAATAAGGCTGATTTATGTTTTTAATTTATTGAATAATTGGTAATTTGGTTTTGCTTATTTTTTCAGGTGACACTGTCTTCATAAAGTCCATTGATGCTTCCGCCCAATTCAAAAATGCCACATACCTATGTGAGGCTATAGAGGAGGTGATAGCCGATGTGGGGGAAGAAAATGTAGTGCAAGTGGTGACAGATAATGCAGCAAATTATGTTGCTGGGTAGATTATTGATGGAGAGGCACCCAACTATATTTTGGACTCCATGTGCCGCCCATTGCATTGACCTCATGATGGAGGATCTTGGCAAGCTCCCATGGATAAAAACATGTATGGAATCAGCAAGAAACATTTGCAAATTTGTTTACAATCATGCATGGGTGCTTAACCTTATGAGGCAATACACGGGGTTGAGGGAGTTGTCTCGTCCTGGCATCACTCGGTTTGCATCAAATTTTATCATGTTGCAATCCTTGATTCGGTCAAGGGCACCTTTGAGGTGCATGTTTGCTAGTGAGGAGTGGTCTTCCTCATCCTTTTCTACAAGCACTGCAGGGATTGCTGTGGCTGATTGCATATTTGATGAGGCAAGGTTTTGGACACCAGCAGATGAGATTGTGAAGGTAACATTTAATTCTTTATTATGTTTTAATTTTTAATCATATCTTACTTTTATTTGTTCATTTTCGTTGACAGTCACACTTACTTATTTGTGAAACATGTTTGCACTTTGCAGTTTATTGAGCCCTTGCTAGTTCTCCTACGAGTTGCAAATGGGGAGAAGCCCACAATGGGCTACATATATGAGGGAATGGATAGGGCCAAAGAGGCCATTAGATCAGTCTATGGTGGAGTTGATGATAAGTATCATCCCATTTGGGAGATCATTGATAGGAGATGGAAAAACCAACTCCATAGGCCCATCCATGCAGCCGCATGTTTCCTAAATCGGGCCTTCCACTTCCGTCGTGATCTCCGTGCAGATAGAGAAATTCTTAGTGGGCTCTACTCGACGATAGAGAGAATGTTGCCCGCTGTTACTACACAGATAGTGCAGGAGATAGATGCCTTCACTAAGGCATGAGGAGACTTCTTTGCACGTCAAATGTGCAAAGATAGTAGGACAACATTAATGCCAGGTAAAAATATATTTAAGGCCATAATTTTCATCTTTTTATATTATAATTTATTATTAAATGTTGAATTTGAACTTGAAACTTGAAACTTGAAATGAGATTGATTTTGTTTCTTTTTCTCATCTCAGATGGATGGTGAGAGATGTTTGGTTCTGATACACCGAACCTGCAAAATGTTTCCATACGAATATTGAGCCAGCCATGCAGTTCATCCGGTTGTGAGCGCAATTGGAGTATGTTTGAGCACATACACTCCAAGAAGTGCAATAGATTGACAGTGGAGCGGATGAATGACCTGGTATATGTTCATTACAACCTTCGGCTCAGATACAGGAAGGCTTTTGACCACGACAACACCCCGATCTGTTTAGAGGAGGTTGATCCACAGTTTGAGTGGATCACTGAGGCTACAGACGCAGTCTTTAGTGACGAGGACCTTGATTGGGTGGACCAGGCAGAGAGAGAGGCTGAGGTTGTAGCCATGGCTGAGGAGGAGGCTAGAGCACGAGGAGACATAGTTACTGGTGGTGAAAGTGGTATGAGGACTCAAACATAGGCAGAGACTATGGCTGCAACTGCAACATCATCCAGGACCTTTAGACGCCTTCGTAGGAAGGATGCTGGCTCCACTATGCCATAGGCATAGAGTGATAGACTTATAGCTATTTTTTTGAATTTTTTGATATTTCATATTTGTATGGAACATTTGATGTCATGGATTTCATATTCCGTGAGTTTTGTATACATTTGACTAATTTTATATATCAAAGTATGTTATTTCCTTTAGCAGCGCAACTACAATTTGTGTACTTTATACTTATGTGATCATTGTATACTTGTGTATGTGATCAAATTTGCTTTTATTTGTGTTGTATTCAATAAAGGGTGCTTGAAACAAGTTTTAAATATTTAAAAATCTCTAATTTTCTAAGGTTTTTTCAACTTTTTTCATTTTGCCGAGTCTGCGCCGAGTCCGAGTCCGAGTCGCCGAGTCGCCGAGTCGAGTCACCCTAGCCGAGTCCAAGCCGAGTCCGAGTCTCGTAACTATGCAGGCAACAATTCAATCAGAAATTTGGGACACTCTGGACTCCTCGCAGCAGCATCTATTCCTATATCAGTTCAGAGTCTCGAGTTCGTAATCGCTTGCATCAAGCATTACAAGCCGGCTACAAGGGAGATTCAATCAGTTGATGGCAGGATGATTTGCAATTTGAAGCCTGATATGATTGAGAAATGCTTTTCCATTCCCCCTTGGCCTAAAAGTGTCACTATCTCAAAGGGTGAATGTGAGAGGATATGGGAAATGCACAAAGACAAGTATAGTAAGCAAATTGCACAAAGGTGGGTGAAAGAGAAGCATAAGACTTTTCCTAAGAACGTCGGGTGAGGAGTCAAAGATGAGAAAGCTGTCATAATTACCTTGCTCAATAGGGTCACTGCATCAGAGGATGCTACCAAGTTTCAGCCTTGGATGTTCTACGCCATACCTCACATCATGAAGAAGACTAAGTTCTATGATTGGCCTACCTTGATCAGTGACAGTCTACATCAATAGATAACAGAATACTTCCAGTTTCATGGGTCCATATGGTTTCTTACCTAGTCTACCTGGTGGCTGTGATGAGCCTTGCTAGCTCACTACTCAAAACCCTATCTTTTTGTTAAGTCTATTTGTGTTTTTGAGTTTTTTAGAGAAAATTTATAGACAGAAGAGAAGGTGCGCATCATATAAAAGGTCATAGAATGAAAACTTGAGCAAAACTAATCAAACTGAAATTGTAGAAGGTGTTTATTAGCATCAACAATGGATTTAAAACATTCAAACATACCCGAAAGCCTCCAAATTTTTTATATAAAAATTCTGATCAAAATAGTGAAGAACTGACGAAAACTGGAGTAGAACGTTACAGATTGCAAAGTTTAATCTAAAACTGAAGCCAAAAATTACAAGTAGGGTGCCCAAGATCATGAAGAGAGATCCTCAGAAAGATAGGCATTTCTCCAAGAAGAAAACATGCCCTAGCTCAAAAACCAACGCAGCTCAAGCAAAAAACCAGAAAAAAAAATCTTTGAAGGTGCGCCCAAATAGCCATGAAGCCTACCATGGTGAAGGAAGAACACCAACCAATAAACCCTTTGTTTCTGATGAAGAACACTACGAAAAATCTGTTGAAGCACTATAGAACTTCTGAAATGAAGCTCTCTAAATCTACATCAATTCAGCTGATCTCTCACAACCTCACAAGTGCTCACACTGAAGAGATTTTGTTCTCCAATGGTGGATTTGCTGCAAACCTGATCACAGGATGAAAGCAAGGGAAAAAACCTCCAAGGCAAAGTTGAAATATTCAAAAGATGAGTTTCTCATTGCCCAAATTCCTTATATAGCAAAGGAGGTGAAAACCCAAGGAGGCCGTACATTTTAGGGTTTAAGATCATTTAAATTTATGGAAATAAACTTAAGTCACTTTCCATAGTCTAGACTTTGATTTTTGGCGCCTCCTTTAAGTGAATAAAAGATATAACTTAAAATATTCACTTTAGACTTTATTTAAGTGATATAAGAATTATAAAGTCAATTTGGCTTTATAAAAAGACTTTAAGTTAAATTTTAACTTAAATCACTTAAGTAAGCCTATCTCCCTCAATTCTCAACAGAATTTGGTGCCGTCAGAAGCAAAGAAACTCCTGTACTGCCAATGCCTGCAATGAGCCTATCCACGATCTCAAAAAATGAAATTGGCTGAACTCTCCAGAAGGTACCAGTAACCCTCTAACCAATCCAGTTAGCCCACAAGGGTCCAAGAAAAGGGCTAACACACTGCATCAGGTGAATGACTAGAGTGGGGACATCACAGTGGCCTATCAACATATCTACAACATATCTACAATTACTATCCTCAGTTGGAATTCACAAAGTCACTGCATCACTACAAGAGGGTGAATGAGGCTTTTCTAATGTACACAGTGCGAGACCTAGACAATGAATTGCACGTCCGTATCTCTTCAGTTGTCAGGGCAGCGATGGCGGAATGGGCAGATTGGTTCATACAATTTCCTACTTTCACCTATCTCAGAGTCTATGGCTATTCAGGTGCTCCACTCATGTTACCAAGGTACCTGTCAGATGAAGTCATCTTCATGGAGTTCTTAAGGCAGCCACATGATGTCCACTCTTTCTTGAGGAATAGAAAGAAACCCTCCCTCAATTTTCCATTAGGACTGGGAATCTATACATGCAGGACAGCAGCAGATGCTAAAACCATGGGAGATGAGTTAGATAAACTTGGTCTCAAATCTTACAGCGAGAGATGATCTTATGACCCTCATGGTGTCTACACTGGATGACTTGAGAAAAACTATGCTCATATATCCACCCTTGAAGATTTTTGGGCTAACTCTACAGATGAGTTTGAGGTGTGAAGACATAGTTATAGCAGGCTCACTCTTTACCAAATGAAAGACTGCTTATTAGAAGACATAGAACGGTTATCAGATGATGATGAGGATGTGCTTCTCCCGATGTATGAACAAAAGCGAATTGAAGATCAGCCCCTTCCACAGGTTAATTGGGCTAATAAAGAGTCCCTCTTAGTTGAAGACAGGACAAGGCAAGTCCTTGAACATAGCAAGGTTTTCCTAATTCTTAAGGGGAAAAACTCCATTCTAGTAGCAGAGCTGCCAAGGACACTTCCCTCTTCCTCTAGAGCACAATCAAAAAGGAAGGGCATAAGTCAGTCTCAAGAAGGCATCAAGTGTAATGTCCCCTTCTCAAATGTGATCGCTTCAGTTGACCGTTGACCTATTCTGGAGACCCGTAGGCTACTCGGATGGTGAAATTAGGGTTTCCTGTTTTTGAGGAGGTTGTTGCTTGAAGTTTGGAATTCGGATTGCGGATTCTTTCTGGGTTTTCAGAGAGCTTCGCAGTGGTATAGTTCGTCTGGTGATCTGAGTAACTTCATGAATTTACTATTTTTTAGTAAATTCTATTTCTAGTAGTGGTCCTGTTGGCTACAGTGCAG
This sequence comes from Sequoia sempervirens, assembly GCA_007258455.2. NCBI lineage: Eukaryota > Viridiplantae > Streptophyta > Pinopsida > Cupressales > Cupressaceae > Sequoia > Sequoia sempervirens. The sequence continues at coordinate 135,446,144 of VDFB02168118.1, read as the reverse complement.
TTGGCTCTCGTCTTCATCTAATTCAGCTGGTAATTTGATTTTTTGGCCTATGGATGCATTTTATGGAGAGATAAGTTATTTTCATATTATAATGTTATATCTTAATATTATAATATTATAACCCCTTGGCTTAGCATTGTAACTTTAAGTTGTTTTAAAAGGGGGACTTCAAGGGTGATTATCTCATTAGGAGATAATTTATATTTTCCTAAGGCCAAATTATTTATTGGTGAAGTGGGACGCCTTTTTGAGAGGAAGGTTATTTTTTAAGTTAAAGTCAAAATTTACCTTGGAAAAATGGATGCCATCTTTGGAAGGAGATAAAGCAAATTCAAATTTGAATATTGGGCGCCTTCTTGAAAGTTCTAGAAGCTCCTCTCAAAATCTATAAATGCCAGCCTCTGCTCTTCATTTGGGATCTCTTGTCTACCATACCGTTATGCTGTTGGATTATCTTCAGGCACTCGCTTCGAGGAAAGCACACCTCCTAGCAATGGGCTCATCTTCTTGCTTGAAAGATAGCAACTAGTTGAGAGATAGCTTGTAATAGGTTTGTCTCGCATCTTAGTTGAGTATTTTTCATTTTGGAGTTCTAGTTTTACATTTTCTGTCTCATTTTGAAGTTGCTGAATTGCATAGCTGAATGTATGAATTGCTCATATCTTTGAAAATAAAAATATTATCATTCTAGGTAGTTTACTATTGTGTTTTCCAGCTTGGAGCAACCCTTCTTGGGAGTTTTCAGAATTTTTAAAAGTGTCTAGAATTTTATATTGAAAAATCACCCCCCTCCTTGGCCATACCATTCAAGGCTGTCTTGGAAAGCGTGCAAAAATAAAAAATATTGCATTTTGTGGATGTTTATCAATTTAGATTTCATTGTCGACTTCCTAGCTTTCATCTGCATCAAGTCTCACGTCATTCTGGCATGTATTGAGAGAGTTATGAGTATTTTGGTGGGTTCTAGGGCTGTTGTTTGCTTATTTCCAGTTGCTGGTCTGTCATATCAGTCCATTATAAGTGCAATTTTGTGAGGAGTCTAAGTTTAGAGAGGGCTGTTAAGCATTGAGGAAGTCTTACTTATTATTGCAGCATTGAAGAACTTGAATCATTGAGCTTTGGCTATCATTCTATCATTTTGTAAGCTGATTAGTAGTACTAACAGCAATTCTCTTCTCTATCTTCATTTTATCTATTGTACTTCCCACTGAAGAAGTGGAAGAGGCTGGCTTGCCGCCTATTTACTTTCAGTCAGTAGTTATAGGGACCCTCTGACCATATACTCGCCATCATTTGGCGCCATTCTTGGTTAAGGTTATTTCAGCTCATCATGCATTGATCCTCTGACCATATGCTCGCCATCACTTGGCGCCATTCTTGGTTAGAGTTCCTTTCTAGCTCTCCATATGCATTTCAGATCCTTTGACCAATGCTCACACCTTGCCCACTTTGGGATCCTGGTGTATATTCTGGTTCGAGTTGCTTTCCGCATCGTTTTGGTTTAGTGCTAACCTTAACGGGTGCGTGTTGATTGTAACTTGTAATTGAAAAAAAAAAAAAAATTAGCTTGGTTCATTACATCAAGGATGGTAGATCAAGTAAAAATGTAAGAAGAAGGTTAGATTTCTCAGGCATAGTCATACAGGAGCAACCTACAGTTGTAACAGAAGTTCCTCCTGACGAGCCTGTACCCCAGAAAGAAGCAGAGGAGCCGCCTTTAACATGTGTTTTTGTACCTTTGGTAGAGCCTTCACCGATTCACATCGACCTGGATATTGAAGATGATGAAGAAATTGCAATTGTACCTCCTAAGGGAGTTAGTAAAGATACTACCGTGTCTTGGCTTGAGAACTCCTTGGGAAGGGTCAGAAGAAGACCTTCATATCAAGTAAATTTTGATGATCTTGACAAATCTATCAGGAACCTCCTAAGAAGAAAGCAAAGAAGCAAGTTCAGTTTGATAGGAATCCTGATGGTGAGATGGTTATGGAGACTGCCATACCTCCCATAGATAACAATAGAGATGAGGTGAAGATGGATGACTTCACGATGGTAAAGGCCAACCTTGGCAAGTGCACCATGCATACGGATGTGAGTCTATTCAGAGTTGTGTCCGAAAGTCTTCAGAAAAGAGTGCTCAAGGATGGAGAAGACAAGGCAGCCCTCAAGGCTGAAATACAGCAGCTCAGGCATTACATTTCTAACCTTGTCCATGGTTCTTCACAAGCGACCTAGCTGCTGCCCCAGGTTTTAGAGACACCAACTGATCATCATCAGTTGAGACAGCTGGTCATTTGTGGAAAAGAAACTCAAGAATGGATCAAAAGTTTCATTGTCAGAGGAAAGGAGATCTCGGCATGGATGTTTCAGTTGAGAGAAAACGCTCATGAGCTACATCAAGGTATCCAAGGGTTTGAACAAACAGTGGCTGAAGTAAAACCAAGGCATGAAATCATCATTGCTGATTTAGATACAGCCTATGGTTCAGCAACTTCAAAAGAACACAAGAGGCAGATCCTTGCTTGGAGAGAGCATCATGTCTTCAAGGTTAAAACTTACGAGAGGATATCTGAGGAGTTTTTTGCCTACAGACAAAGGGGTATTGAAGCTCTTCTTTTCATTAATGAGTTTGTCACAGAGATTCCTTCTCGGTATAGTCTTGAAGATGCTTCTTACGTCAGACTTGATGAAGTACAAGTTTAGTTTCAGAGTGTTGTTTGCAGCTGTGATAGCAGCAATCTAGTTGGCGGGAGAATGAGTCATATTTCAATGATGTCAGCAAAGTTCGAAAAGGCGGCCAATGAGGTCAAAGATTTCCTAAAATCAATTGCAAATGGAGAGGATATCTTAGAAAAACGCAGCTTTGATGTTGATGGGATAGATGCACCGAACCAGGACATAGTTTCCAGATTTTTAGCGGATGTGATTGAGACCTGAAATGGCTTTCATCTAAAAGCTTTCTTTCCACTTTCTTTCTATTCTTGGAGCAATTCTTATCCATTTTTTGAAGAAAAGAAAGAAGATGAATGTAATAGTTGGCATTTCCCGCTTTTTCTGCTTTCGTAGTTGTTAGATGTTATCTTTTTTCTAGATTTAGAAATAAAGCTTTCTTCCTGAACAAGCCCTAGATTGTGAAAGCAAGGAGATTTTAGGGTTCCCTACTCCTCTACTTTCCTATAAATAATGGCCTTTGTTCATTAGTTTTCTTTAACCATGCTAGTGATAACAAAATGCTGAGCCTATTGTGCCTTCTATTTGTTATTCAAGTGTTGTTCAATTGTTTTATGATAGTGAATTGTTGAGTCTCTTTTAGCCAAGAAGGAGTTGTTGTAATTGTTGTTCCTATTGTGTAAGAACAAGATTGCAAGCCTCTTTAGCTACAAGCTCTTGTTCCAAGCATGTTAGAAGTAGATTTTGTTCCAGAAGTTTGAGAAATAAAATCATGAGCATCTGTAATGTCCCCTTCTCAATTGTGATCAATTCAGTTGACCGTTGGCCTATTCTGGAAACTCGTAGGCTACTCCGAGAGTGCAAATTAGGGTTTCCTATTTTTGAGGAGGTTGTTGCTTGAAGTTTGGTGATTGGATTGCAGATTCTTTCTGGGTTTTCAAAGAGCTTCACAGTGGTATAGCTCGCATGGTGTTCTGGGCAACTTTCTAAATTTACTATTTTTAGTAAATTCTATTTCTAGCAGTGGTCCTGTTGATTTCAATGCAGTTGGCTCTCTTCTTCAACCAATTCAATTGGTATTGTGATTTTTGGCTTTTGATGCATTTTCTGGAGGGATAAGTTAATTTAATTAAAATAATGTTATATTTTAATGATATAACCCCTTGGCCTAGTTATATGTCTTAAAGTTGTTCTAAAAAGGGGACTTCAAGGGTGGACGCCTCATCTGGAGGTAATTTTATATTTTTTAAAGTCAAAACTCAAAGCTTATGAAGTGGGATGCCAACTTGGAGAGGAGATTATTTTAATAAAGACTAAAATGCTTACCTGGTGAAAAAGGATGCCACTTTTAGAGGGAAATGAGGTGAAAGTCAAATTTGAATTTTGGACGCCCTTCTTGAAGTTTCTAGAAGATTCCTCCCAAGTCTATAAATGCAGGCCCCAGCTCTTCATTTCTTCATCTCTTGTCTACCTTACTGTTATGCTGCTGGATTGATTTTAGGCAAAGCTTCGAGGAAAGCATACCTCCTAGCACTTGGCTCATCTTCTTGCGTGAAAGATAACAACTAATTGAGAGATAGATTGTAGTTGAGTGGTTTTAGCATTGTACTTGAGTTTTCTAGCATCTTAGTTCAATTTCTTGCATTCTAGTCATGTTTTTGGAGTTGTTGATTATCATAGCTGATTGTAAGTTTTACTCATAGATTCAAAAATAAAAACATTCCCGTTCTGGGTACTTCACCAAACTAATTTCTTGCTAGGGGCAACCTTGAGTGTCAACTTTCAGATTTTATTATTAAGTATGGATTTTATGGAGCAAAATCGCCCCTCTTTGAGGGTCGTACCTTTCTAAAGATGCTTGGAATTCCGTGCAAAATAAATGTGAGTCTTTTGGGTTGGGTTTTCTATTTCTTCTTGGGCACCATCATCATAGGAGCACTATGCATTTTGTCTCATGTGTTTTGGGTGAGTTTTGAGTGAATTGTGAGCATAATAGTGAGTTGTAGTATTGCTGGTTATGCATTTTCAGTCTACACTTAGTCATATCAGATTGTAGGAGTTTGTAATTGGAGTTGGTTTTTAGTCTTGCAAGTCCAGTTGTGCCTTGGAGAGTTGTTATACTTTATTGCAGCATTATTGAGCTTCTAATCTAGTGGTTCTTGGTAGGCACTTTATTTTATTGTAAGCTGAACAGTAGTACTGTTAGCCTTCTCATTTATCTCCTTCACTTGCTTTGTATTTCCCGTTGAATAAGTGGAAGAGGCTAGCTTTCTGCCTATTTAATTTCAGTTAGTAGCCTTAGGGACCCTCTGACCATATGTTTGCAATCTCTCAGCGCCATCTTGGTTAGAGTTACTTTCATCTCTGCACACATAAGATCCTCTGACCATATGCTCGTCTATCCTAGACACATTTTTGGTTAGAGTTCCCTTCCAGTTTTGCATTGCATCAGATCCTTTGACCATATGCTCACACCTTGCCCAACATCGGGATCCTGGTGTACATCCTATAATGTCCCCTTCTCAATTGTGATCGATTCAGTTGACCGTTGGCCTATTCCAAAGACCTGTAGGCTACTTGAAGGGTGAAATTAGGGTTTCCTATTTTTGAGGAGGTGGTTGCTTGAAGTTTGGAAATTGGATTGTGGATTCTTTCTAGGTTTTCAGAGAGCTTCACAGTGGTATAGTATGTTTGGTGTTCCGAGCAACTTCATGAATTTACTATTTTTAGTAAATTCTATTTCGGGACAGTGGTCCAGTTGGCTACAGTGTTCTTGGCTCTCTTCTTTAACCAGTTCAGGTGGCATTGGGATTTCTGGCCTTTTGGTGCATTTTATGGAGATAAGTTATTTTCATATTATAATGTTATGTTTTAATATTATAGCCCCTTGGCCTAGCATTATAACTTTATGTTATTTTTAAAAAGGGGACTTTATGGGTGAACACATCATTAGGAGAGATTTTAATGTTTCTAAGGCCAAAAATCTTGCTTTTGGAGGTGGGACGCCAACTTTTCAAGAGAAGATGATTTTAAATTATTTAAATATTGCCTTTATGAGTTTGGACGCCACTTGTGGAGGGAAAAAAGGTCAATTCAAATTTGAAATATTGTTGACTATCTTGGGCGCCCTTCTAGATTCTTCTGGAAGATGCTTAGCAAGTCTATTTAAGGAGGCCTCTTCTCTTCATTTGATCATCTCATATTTTCAGTAAAGTTATGCTGTCAAAATGGTGACAGAATTGCTTCGACGAAAGCACACCTCCTAGCTTGGCTCATCTTCTTGCTTGAAAGATAGCAACTAGTTGAGAGTTAGATGGTAGTTGAGTTTGTTTCAGCATTGCATTTGAGTCCTAGCATCTTAGTTCAGTTTCTTTGTATTTCTAGACATATTTTGGAGTTGCTGAATATCATAGCTAATTGTAAGAATTGCTCATATCTCATGAAATAAAAATATTATTGTTTTGGGCATTGCATACATCCTTTTCTCTATGTCGGGCGACCATTCTTGCAAAGTTGTGGATTTTTTAATGTAGATTTGGATTTTTCAAAGCAAAATCGCCCTTGCTACAGGCCATACCATTCTGGTCTACCTGGCAAATGTTTAGAAAAAATACACTTCAATTTGTCAATTGTTTCTTTGTCTAGTCTTCATTGTCATCATCCTAGCATTCGTTTGCATCTAGTCTCATGTCATTCTAGCAAGTATTGAGTGAGTTGTGAGTATTTTAGTGAGTTCTAGTGTTGTTGATTACTTCATTTCAGTCGTTGGTCTCTCATATCAGTCTTAGATAAATGCAGATTTGTGAGGAGTTTGAGTCTAGAGAGTTTTGTTAAGCAATGAGGAAATCATACTTTGATTTGTAGCATTGGAGGACTTCTAATAATGGGTTTTGGCAAGAATTCTATCATATTGTAAGCTGATTAGTAGTACTATCAGCAATTCTCTTTCTCTCTTTCACTTACTTTATTGTACTTCGCACTGAATAAGTGGAAGAGGCTGGCTTGACGCATTTTCTTTCAGTTAGTAGTTGTAGGGACCCTCTGACCATATGCTCGCCATCACTCAGCACCATCCTTGGTTAGAGTTACTTCAGCTCATCTTGCATTAGATCCTCTGACCATATGCTCGTCTATCCTAGACGCATTCTTGGTTAGAGTTCCCTTCTAGTTCTGTATCTGCATTACATCCTCTAACCATATGCTCACACCTTTCCCACATTGGGATCCTAGTGTACATCCTCGGTTAGATTTGCTTTCGCATCATTTTGGTTTTAGAGCTAACCTTAACGGGTGCGTGATAATTGTAATTTGTAACTGAAAAAACAAAAAAAAATTGGTATGGATCATCACACATCCTTGGTTAGAGTTGCTTTCTGCATCGTTTTGATTTTAGAGCTAATGTTAATGGGTGCATATTGCATTGCCTATTGTAATAAAAAAAAAAATTAGTTCGATTCATTACAGTGGTATCAGAGCCATGATCCTGCCAACCTAATCCCTACAATGATTCAGTTGTCAGATGAGTGACAGTGATTGCAGATATTACACCAGAAGTCAGGCCAAAAAAGAACAATCACAGTTTCTGCCAGTGCCAAAAGCAGATACATTTTCAGAAGCTTTCGGAGAAACAGGCAAAGCAGTAGATACTGGTGAAGCAATTGAGAACATGTCAGATAGTCATAAGCAGGCCATGGATGAGAGAGAGGATAGGATGGAGAAGAAATTCAATGCGATGATTGATATGATGTCTCGTTTGCTTGCAAGAATGGATCAGCAGGCTACTTAGAACCATACCCCTAGTCAAAACAATGCCACAGGTGAAAATAGTGGTGTTAATGGAAACAATGGCAATGCGAGGGATAGTACTATTGGCCAACATGAGGCCACCTCTAGAGGATCAGCCTCTAGGCCACTCTTTCCTACATTCACTCAAAGGGAGGAACCACAAGTTGAAGCTACCATTCCATTTGTAGATGATGCCAGGAAAGCCTACTTGGAATGTGCCACCTTTCCCCCTGATCTTAGAGACCAATGGTCCTTTGATCAATTCTTGAACCAAAGAAACAGAAGAAATGGAGGAAGAATTGATAACCAAGCTCCTATGGCTCCTAGGACTGACTATCAACAAGCCCTTGGGAAGGTGTCATTGGCTCACTTCGATGGAAGTGATAAGTGTTCAGCAAGGTCGTGGGTTCAGAAGCTGGACAACTACCTATCACTAAGGCCCATGCTAGAGGAAGATGCCATAAAGTTTTCAACGTTGCATTTGGAAGGAGCTGCCCATGAGTGGTGGTACCATGGTTTGGTCACACTTGGCCACAACCTCATTCAAACCTATGATGAATTCACCAATAAGCTAATTGATAGGTTTGACACTAAGGATCTTGAAGTGAAGATTTGCGAGCTTGCACAATTGAAGTAGCATAGCTCCTTGGATGCTTACATAGCTGATTTCTAAAGGCTTTCCGTGATGGTGCCAAACATCACTAAAAGAAGGTTGGTAGTATTGTTCTCAGAAGGATTGGTTGAACCTTTGAAAGGTGGGTTAAGGCTTTCGATCCACCAAGTCTCCAAGAAGCAATCAAAAAGGCTCAAAGTATGGAGTTATCAGCCCCTAGGCAAAAATTTCTGCCCAAGCCCTTTGGCCACAAGAGGGATAAGAAGCATCTTTCAAATCAGCATAAGAAGTTTCCACCCAAGTTGACTAATGAGCAGCATGAGCAGCTTAGAAAAGAGGGCAAGTGTTATACATGTTTGGAGCCTTGGACTAAGGGTCATAGGTGCTATAGAAGAGGGCGTTCTAACCAAATGAGGGCCTATTCTGATTATGGATCAGAATCTGATATGTCTGATCAATAGTCTTATTTTGGGGACAGCGAGGAAGAGAGAGCCCCAGAAATGTCCAATCATGAGCAAGGAGTTGGGGGCCCTATTGCCCAACTCTCTAGTTTCCAAAAGAATGAATCTTTCAAGGTTCGTGGTGGGATTGGAGGTCACCGAATTGTTTCCTTGATTGATACTGGGACAACACATAATTTTATCGACAAAGGTTAGTTGCAAAGAGAGGTCTAAAAATAGAAGAATTTGAAGGTTTCAAAGTCATGGTGGCTGATGGGTTTCATATTTCTTGCAACCGGAAGGTTTCTAACATGTCTATGCAGTTAGGCAACTATGAAGTCAACGATGACTTCTATGTAGTTACTATTGGTGACACAGATGTCGTACTTGGTATTCAATGGCTACGCTCACTTGGGGAAATCTCTATAAATTTACAAACGATGGAGCTCAAGTTTCAATCTGATGGGAAGAAGGTGGTGCTAAGGGGAATGTCCAATGGAGGTCCTCGGATTGTGTCATTCAAAAGAATGAAGAGGCTGATTCGGCATGAGCAAGTTGAGTGGGCTGCGGAATGTATGGTTCTTCCAGCTAGTCTAGTTGAAACAAAGAGGGACAATCCTCCAGATATCCAATTTATACTCACCAAGAAGAGTAAGGTGTTTGCTGATCTACCTCCTAGGCCGCCTCCTGAAAGGGGAGTTGAGCATGTCATTGAACTCAAGGAAGGGGCCAAGCCAGTCATCACAACAGCATATCGGTATTCTAAGAGGTAGAAGGACGAAATTGAGAAAAACATAAAAAAACTCTTGGAGATGGGCTTCATTCGTCCAAGCAAGAGTCCCTCCGCTTCAGCAGTAGTTCTTGTGAAGAAGAAGGATGGTACCATCCGTATGTGTGTGGATTACCGAGCCTTGAATCAAAGCACAATCAAAAATCGATACCCCATCCCCCGGATAAATGGGCTCATTGATGAGCTACATGGTGCCAAGTTCTTTTCAAAAATTGATTTGAGGTCGTGTAATGTCCCCTTCTCAATTGTGATCGATTCAATTGACCGTTGGCCTATTCTGGAGACCCGTAGGCTACTCAGAGGGCGAAATTAGGGTTCCCTATTTTTGAGGAGGTTGTTGTTTGAATATTGAAGATTGGATTGAGGATTCTTTCTGGGTTTTCAAAGAGCTTCGCAGTGGTATAGCTCGTCTGGTGTTCTGAGCAATTTCATGAATTTACTATTTTTAGTAAATTCTATTTCTGGCAGTGGTCCTGTTGGCTATAGTGTTGTTGGCTCTCTTCTTCAACCAATTCAGTTGGTAATTTGATTTTTGGTCTTTGGATGTTTTTTCTGGAGAGATAAGTTATTTTCATAATATAATGTTATATTTTAATATTATAACCCCTTGGCCTAGCATTATAACTTTATGTTGTTTTTAAAAGGGGGACTTTGAGGGTGAAGGCCTCATCGGGAGATAATTTATATTTTAAGGCCAAATTATTAGTTGGAGAAATAGGACGCCTACTTGAGAGAAATATTAATTTTTATAAAAGTGAAATATTGCCTTATGAGAAAAGGATGCCACCTTTGGAGGGAAAAGAGTTGAAGTCAAATTTGAATATGGGTGCCCTTCTTGAAGCTTCTAGAAGATTCTCCTCAAGTCTTTATATGCTGGCCTCAGCTCTTCATTTGAGGATCTTTTTTCTACCATATCATTATGCTTTTGGATTGTCTTCAGGTACACGTTTCGAGGAAAGCATACCTCCTAGCAATGGCTCATCTTCTTGCTTGAAAGATAGCAACTAGTTGAGAAGTAGATTGTAGTTGAGTTTTTTTAGCATTGCATTTGAGTTTCCTAGTATATTAGTTCAGTTTCCTTGCATTTTAGTCATATTTTGGAGTTGCTGAATATCATAGCTGATTGTAAGTTTCATTCATAGATTCAAAAATAAAAATATTATCATTTTGGGTGTTTTTCCTTTGTTCTTCTTAGTCTGGGGCGACCCCTTCCTAGAAGTTTCAAATTTTATTTTGCTGTCTTAGATTTTATCTTGCAAAAATCGCCCTACTCTGGGCCATACTATTCTGGTCTGCCTGGCAAGTGTTTAGAAAAAAAAATACTTCAATTTTTCAGTTGTTTCTTAGTCTAGTCTTCATTGTCATCATCCTAGCATTCGTTTGCATCAAGTCTCATGTCATTCTGACAAGTATTGAGTGAGTTGTGAGTATTTTAGTGAGTTCTAGTGTTGCTGATTACTTTATTTCAGTCATTGGTCTGTCATATCAGTCTTGAATAAATGTAAGTTGTGAGGAGGTTGAGTCTTGAGAGTCTTGTTAAGCAATGAAGAAATCATATTTAGTTTTGCAGCATTGGAGGACTTTCTAATATTGGGTTTTGGCAAGCATTCTATCATATTGTAAGTTGAATAGTAGTACTATCAGCAATTCTCCTTTCTCTCTTTCACTTACTTTATTGTACTTCCTACTGAATAAGTGGAAGAGGCTGGCTTGCCGCCTATTTACTTTCAGTTAGTAGTTTTAGGGACCCTCTGACCATATGCTCGCCATCACTCGGCACCATCTTGGTTAGAGTTACTTCAGCTCATCTTGCATAAGATCCTCTAACCAAATGCTCGCCATCTCTCAGCGCCATCCTAGTTAGAGTTACTTCAGCTTATCTTGCATAAGATCCTCTAACCATATGCTCGTCTACCCTAGACGTATTCCTCGTTAGAGTTCCTTTCCAGTTCTGCACTTGCATCAGCTCCTCTGACCATATGCTCACACCTTGCCCAACATCGAGATCCTAGTGTACATCCTCGGTTAGAGTTGCTTCCTTATCATTTTGGTTTTAGAGCTAACCTTAACAAGTGCGTGTTGATTGTAATTTGTAATTGAAAAAAAAAAAAAATTGGTCCGGATCTTTATAGTGGTATAAAAGCCATGATTCTGCCAACATGTGCCCTACAATGATTCAGTTGTCAGATGAGTGACAGTGATTGCAGATACTACACCAGAAGTCAGGCCAGAAAACAACAGTCACAGTTTCTGCCAGTGCCAGAAGCAGATACTTTTTCAGAGGCTTTAAGATAAATAGGAAAAGCATTAGATACTGGTAAAGCAATTGAGAATATGTCAGATAGTCACAAGCAGGCCACGGATGAGAGAGATGAAAGGATGGAAAAGAAGTTTCATGGGATGATTGATATGATGTCTCGTTTGCTTGCAAGAATGGATCAGAAGGCTGCTCAGAATCATACCCCTAGTCAAAACAATGCCACAGGTGAAAATAGTGGTGTCAATGGAAACAATGGCAATGGGAGAGACAGGACTATTGGCCAACATGAGGCCATCTCTAGAGGATCAGCCTCTAGGCCACTCTTTCCTACATTCACTCTGAGGGAGGATCCACAAGTTGAAGCTGCCATTCCTTTTGCAGATGATGCTAGGAAAGCCTACTTGGAGGATACCACCTTACCCCCTGATCTTAGAAACCAATGGTCCTTTGATCAATTCTTGAACCAAAGAAACAAAAGAAACGGAGGAAGAACTGATAACCAAAATCCTATGGCTCCTAGGATTGACTTTCAACAAGCCCTTGGGAAGGTGTCATTCTCACTTCGATGGAAGTGATAAGTGTTCGGCAAGGTCGTGGGTTCAGAAGCTGGATAGCTACCTATCGCTAAGGCCCATGCCGGAGGAAGATGCCATAAAGTTTGCAACGTTGCATTTGGAAGGAGCTGCCCATGAGTGGTCGTACCATGGTTTGGTCACGCTTGGCCACAACCTCATTCGAACCTATGATGAATTCACCAACAAGTTGATTGATAGGTTCGACACTAAGGATCCTGACATGAAGTTTCGCGAGCTAGCACACTTGAAGCAGCATGGCTCCTTGGATGCTTACATAGCTGATTTCAAAGGCTTTTTGTGATGATGCCCAACATCACTAAAAGAAGGTTGGTAGTATTGTTCTCTGAAGGATTGGTTGAACCTTTGAAAGGGTGGGTTAAGGCTTTCGATCCACCAAGTCTCCAAGAAGCAATCAAAAAGTATTGAAGTATGGAGTTATCAGCCCCTAGGCCAAAATTTCCACCAAATCCCTTTGGCCACAAGAGGGATAAGAAGCATTTTTCAAATCAGCACAAGAAGTTTCCACCCAAGTTGACTGATGAGCAGCGTGAACAGCTTAGAAAAGAGGGCAAGTGTTATACATGTTTGGAGCCTTGGATCAAATGTCATAGATGCTATGGAAGGGGGCGTTCTAACCAAATGGGGGCCTATTCTAATTATGGATCAGAATCTAATATGTTTGATCAGCAGTCTTATTTTGGGGACAGCGAGGAAGAGAGAACCCCAAAAGAGTTCGATCATGAGCAAGGAGTTGGGGGCCCTATTGCCCAACTCTCTAGTTTCCAAAAGAATGAATCTTTCAAGGTTCGTGGTGGGATTGGAGGTCACCGTATTGTTGCCTTAATTGATACTGAGGCAACACATAACTTCATTGATGAAGGTGTGGTTGCAAAGAGAGGTCTAAAAACAGAAGAATTTGAAGGTTTCAAAGTTATAGTGTCTGATGGGTTTCATATTTCTTGCAACCAAAAGGTTCCTAACATGTCTATGTAGTTAGGCAACTATGAAGTCAAAGATGACTTCTATGTAGTTACTATTGGTGACACGGATGTCGTGCTTGGTATTCAATGGTTACGCTCACTTGGTGAAATCTCTCTCAATCTACAAACAATGGAGCTCAAGTTCCAATCTGATGGGAAGAAGGTGGTACTAAGAGGAATGTCCAATTGTGGTCCTCGGATTGTGTCATTCAAAAGAATGGAGAGGCTGATTCGGCACGATAAAGTTGAGTGGGCTGCGGAATGTATGGTTCTTCCAGCTAGTCCAGTTGAAACGAAGAGGGACTATCCTCCAGATATCCAATCTATACTCACCAAGAAGAGTAAGGTGTTTGCTGATCTACCTTTTGGGCCGCCTCCTAAAAGGGGAGCTGAGAATGTCATTGAACTCAAGGAAGGGGCCAAGCCTGTCATCACAACACCATATCGGTATCCTAAGAAGCAAAAGGATGAAATCAAGAAAAACATAAAAGAACTTTCGAAGATGGGCTTCATTCATCCAGGTAAGAGTCCCTTCGCTTTAGCAATAGTTCTTGTGAAGAAAAAGGATGGCACTATCCGCATGTGTGTGGATTATAGTGCCTTGAATCAAAGCACAATCAAAAATCGGTACCCCATTCCCCGGATAGATGAGCTCATTGACGAGCTACATGGTGCCAAGTTCTTTTCAAAAATTGATTTGAGGTCGGGCTACTATCAAATTCAGATAAGAGGGTCAGATGTTGAGAAGACGGCATTCAAATGCCACTGTGGTCATTCCGAGTTTTTAGTCATGCCTTTTGGGTTGACTACTGCTCCAGCCACCTTCCAGTCTTGTATGAACAGAGTCTTTCAGAAACAGTTGAGGAAGTTTGTGTTGATCTTTTTTGATGATATCCTCATCTTCAGCAAGACATGGGAAGAACATCTCAAGCACTTGGAGGAAGTGCTTAGCATCTTAGAGTCAGAAAGTTTGTTTGCCAAAGAGTCCAAATGTGAATTTGGAATGAAGGAGCTGCTCTACCTTGGTCACATAATCAGTGCTGATGGGGTGAAGGTTGATCCTGAAAAGATCAAGGCTATAGTTGATTGGCCACCGCCAGAAAATTTGACTAATTTGAAAGGATTCTTGGGTCTTTGTGGCTTTTACAAAAGATTTGTGAAGGGCTACTCTCAAAGTGCTACTCCTCTTACTGACCTCACTAAAAAGGGGGATTTATTTTGGTCAAAAAAGGCTCAAAGTGTTTTTGATAAGTTCAATAAGATCATAAGTTCTTGCCCAGTTTTGGCCATACCAAATTTCTCCAGGCCTTCCGAGTTACATTGTGATGCATCTGGAGAAGGTGTTGGGGCTGTTTTGATGCAAGATAAGCATCCCATTGCGCTAGAAAGTAGGAAACTAAAGGGTGTTGAGAGGACCTACTCCATCTATGACAAGGAAATGCTTGCAATCATGCATGCATTAGCTAAGTTCAAACAATATCTGGTGGGGAGCAAGTTTGTGGTGAAGACTGATCACAATAGTCTCAAGCACTTCATGCATCAGAAGGATTTGAATGAAAGAAAAAAAAAAGTGGGTGAGTAAGCTTCAAGCTTATGATTTTGACATTGAGTATGTCAAAGGGAAAAACAACATTGTGGCAGATGCTCTATCTAGAAGGCTTCATTTAAGCTCATTGTGTGAGCTTACTGTTGATTGGAAGGAGATGTTGCTTGCTGATTATGCCAAAAATCAGTTTGCAACCACCATCATCGAAGGTACTTTCTATGACGAAAGGTACAAAGTGGTTGACATTTTGATACACTACAAGGGAAGGATCTTTCGGTGGCCGATTCTAAGCTCAAAAAGAATATTTTGATGACTTTCCATGACATCCCACTTGCTGGTCATCAAGGTTATTTCAAGACATATAGGCAGATTCGGGAGAGGTTTTCTTGCAAGGGGTTGAAAGAGGAATTCCAACGCTACATCAAGGAGTGTCCAACTTGTCAAATGAACAAAAATGAGCATTCTCTTCCAGCTGGTCTACTGTAACCTCTTCCCATTCCCAACGAAAAATGGGAAAGCATATCAATGGACTTCATCACAGGGTTACCAAAGGTTCAAGGCAAAGATTGTATCTATGTTGTAGTAGACAGATTAACAAAGTTTGCTCACTTTTTTTCCGTCACTAGCACATTTTCAGCGGCTCAAGTGGCAGATTTTCTTTTCCATGAAGTGTTTAGGTTGCTTGGGTTGCCGAAAAACAATCTGAGTGATAGGGACAACAAGTTCCTAAGCACTTTTTGGCAAGAATTTTTCAGGATGAGTGGTATAGTGCTTACTCCAAGCACTAACTATCACCCTCAAACTGATAGTCAAACAGAGATAGTGAACAAGTGGTTGGAGGGCTATCTTAGAAATTATGTCTAGGAGTAGCAAAGAGCATGGGTGAAATGGCTTCACATTGGGGAGTATTGCTACAATTCATCTTTCCACATGTCAATAAGGATGTCTCCATTCATGGCTCTCTATGGTTATGAGGCTCCTAGCTTGGCTGATTTGGTGTTTGGTGATAGAAAAGCCCCTCAAGCCAAGGATTAGTTGCAGCAAAGTCAAGATATTTTGAATTCCTTGAAGAACAACCTTCAAATAGCACAAAATCAGCAGAAGATGTACGCTAATCAGCAGCGTGTTGAGTGTTCATTTGAGGTTCGAGATATGGTTTACCTTCAACTTCAGCCTTACAGACAGTCTACTCTCAAGAAGAGTGGAGCTGAGAAGCTCAAACCTCACTTCTATGGGCCATTCAAAGTCATCAAAAAAGTTGGAGCAGTGGCTTACGAGTTGGAACTACCCTTGAGTAGTAAGGTTCACAATGTCTTTCATGTGTCTCGCCCCAAGAAGGCACTTGGACACAATGTTGTTGCTTCATCACAGTTGCCTCCCTTGGATGAAGAAGGACAATTGACCTTGATTCCATAGGAGATTATTAATTCCAGAGAACATTCTTTGAGGAGAAGGACAATCAAAGAATACTTGGTGAAGTGGAAGAACTTGCCCTTGGAGGATGCAACTTGGGAGAATAAGGAGATTCTGCAGCATCCAGACTTGCGATTGCTTGAGGGCAAGCAATCTTGGGGAGGGCGGACTGTAATATCCCTTTCTCAATTGTGATCGATTCAGTTGATCATTGGCCTATTCTGGAGACTCGTAGGCTACTGGGAGGGAAAAATTAGGGTTTCGTATTTTTGAGGTTGTTGTTTGAAGAATGAAGATTAGATTGCGGATTCTTTCTGGGTTTTCGAAGAGCTTCGCAATGGTATGGCTCATTTGGTGTTCTGAGCAATTTCATGAATTTACTATTTTTAGTAAATTCTATTTTTGGCAATGGTCCTATTGGCTGCAGTGTTGTTGGCTCTCTTCTTCAACCAGTTCAGTTGTAATTTGATTTTTGGCCTTTGGATGCTTTTTCTAGAGAGATAAGCTATTATCATATTATAATGTTATATTTTAATATTATAACCCCTTGGCCTAGCATTATAACTTTATGTTGTTTTAAAAAGGGGGACTTTGAGAGTGAAGACCTCATCAGGAGATAATTTATATTTTAAGGCGAAATTATGGGTTGGAGAAGTGGGACGCCTACTTGAGAGAAAGATTAATTTTTATAAAAGTGAAATATTGCCTTATGAGAAAAGGACGCCACCTTTGGATGGAAAAGAGTTCAAGTCAAATTCGAATTTGGGCGCCCTTCTTCAAGCTTCTAGAAGATTCTCCTCAAGCCTTTATATGTTGGCCTCAGCTCTTCATTTGAGGATCTTTTTTCTACCATACCGTTATGCTGTTGGATTGTCTTTAGGCACACACTTCGAGGAAAGCATACCTCATAGCAATGGCTCATCTTCTTGCTTGAAAGATCGCAACTAGTTGAGAAGTAGATTGTAGTTGAGTTGTTTTAGCATTGCATTTGAGTTTCCTAGCATATTAGTTCAGTTTTCTTGCATTTTAGTCATATTTTGGAGTTGTTGAATATCATAGCTGATTGTAAGTTTCATTAATAGATTCAAAAATAAAAATATTATCATTCTGGGTGTTTTTCCTTTGTTCTTCTCAGCCTAGGGCGACCCCTTCCTAGAAGTTTCAAATTCTATTTTGCTGTCTTAGATTTTATCTTGCAAAAATCGCCCTTCTCTGGGCCGTACCATTCTGGTCTGCCTAGCAAGTGTTTAGGAAAAAAAAGTACTTCAATTTGTCAGTTGGTTCTTAGTCTAGTCTTACTTGTCATCTTCCTAGCATTCGTTTGCATCAAGTCTCATGTCATTCTGACAAGTATTGAGTGAGTTGTGAGTATTTTAGTGAGTTCTAGTGTTGCTGATTACTTTATTTCAGTCGCCGGTCTGTCATATCAGTCTTGAATAAATGTAAGTTATGAGGAGGTTGAGTCTTGAGAGTCTTGTTAAGCAATGAGGAAATCATATTTAGTTTTGCAGCATTGGAGGACTTTCTAATATTGGGTTTTGGAAAGCATTCTATCATATTGTAAGTTGAATAGTAGTACTATCAGCAATTCTCCTTTCTCTCTTTCACTTACTTTATTGTACTGCACGCTGAATAAGTGGAAGACGCTGGCTTGCCGCCTATTTACTTTCAGTTAGTAGTTTTAGGGACCCTCTGACCATATGCTCGCCATCACTCGGCGCCATCTTGGTTAGAGTTACTTCAGCTCATCTTGCATAAGATCCTCTGACCAAATGCTCGCCATCTCTCGGCGCCATCCTGGTTAGATTTACTTCAGCTCGTCTTGCATAAGATCTTCTGACCATATGCTTGTCTACCCTAGACACATTCTTGGTTAGAGTTACTTTCTAGTTCTACACTTGCATCAGATCCTCTGACCATATGCTCACACCTTGCCCAACATCGGGATCCTGGTGTACATCCTTGGTTAGAGTTGCTTCCACATCCATTTGGTTTTAGAGTGTAATGTCCCGTCAAAAAGATAAGTATTAGTCTCTAAAATAATTAATTTCTTTCCAATACTAATGTTTAGTTGGTAATATAATTAAAAATATAAACTATATATTTTATACATTCTAAGCTTATATTAAACAAATCGAATTAAGATACTAATTGAATCTTTTGAGACAAATTAATGGAGAAGATGTGACCATTCATCCAAGGCAGATCTATTAAGAAGAGTCATGATCTTTCACCCACGAGGATACTTTAGGAGAGCGATTGAGGATGAGGGATCATCACGGAGAAAAGAAGAGGAAAATAATCACCCAGATCGCACAACTACTTTGTACCAGAGCTGAAGCTACGTCTCATCAGGAAGCTAGTTGGAAACTGAGAATTCCACACGGCTGAAAGAATAGGTCTCGTGCCACCCAGAAGGAGAATATTCGGAAATTAGACAAACATTGAGCAAGGCATCGAGATTGCCTTCCAGAATTCTGCATATTGATACTTGGAAAACGGTTTATTATTTCATTTATTCAATTCTCAAAAATATAAACTGTAATGTCCCCTTACTAGGGACATAAAAATGCATACACAAAGTTCTTGCTCCCCTTATGGATGATTCTTCATTGCCTTCATATATATATATATAACTCCTGTATGCAACCACAATAGACCAAGGGAGAGATGCTCTACTCGCAACACGGTCTCCTAAAGCCTTACTTGAATCTAATCCTTCACCAGCGATAGCATCATGCCTGAATGAAATGACCCCTTTTCCAATGGAAGCATTTGAGCCTGATTCTTGTATTCAAAGTATTTCTCAAAGACACATTAGAAACATTAGAGATCAAGAAGTTCCAATGTTGATATTTAATAAGATCAAGGATGACATAAACATTTATTTCTTGTCAAAGGGGTATTTATCCCTTCCGTATTGCTCTTGTGAATGATCCTTCTATATAATTTCATAAGTACATTAGGTAGCTATCAAACGTCTATCAAGATCAAAGAGATAACCATTTATTATACTAGAGACATTATCGCCTATAAGACCCAATAATGGCTGCAACATTATCATTAGATAATCGTGAGTAATATATATATAATTCGTATATATCCACCCTCTATGAGATATTTATGATATTCTCTCTCTCTCTCTCTCTCTCTATATATATATATATATATATATATATATATTTAACATTTACCATAATATATTTACAAATTATGAACTATATATATAGTGAATACATTATATTTATTTTATATATATATATATCCATATATCAAACATTCATCCCCAATCCACTCTTTACTAACTCCTTAATCCACTAATTTATTATTGTTCATTCACCCTAAATGATGAGTCTTTTTTATAGTCATCTATTTAATACCGAAATTACTTACCTTTTGCCTTAGTCGGTTTGTGGATGCTCTTACCATCTCTTTCCTTTATTCAGTTCCCCTTCATCAATGCCCCTGTTGTAGGCCCTTAACGTTGGTCTCTCCTCAACATGTATAGCTTAATTGGTCGGGCTCCATTAACCCTTCTTCCTATCTGATAATGGAATGATAAGGAAGACATTAGTCACCCTTCAGAGGGCTTACAAACCGTGTGCTCCCTTTCCTTGCAGCGCCAATATTTCTTACTGACCGCGCTTTCTTCACTACTCAGATTGTCCTGAGAAGGGGATCTCCTCTCCATGCCTTACTACCTGTTTGTCTCCGAATGACCAACTCTTCCCGTGCGACTATTCACCGAATGTGACGTTACCCTTTTTGGTTTTTTTTTTTTTGTTTTTTTCCCCATCTTCCCTCAATGTCGTTGGTTAAGCCTTTCCTTATATGCGTCAAAGGATCACTTAAAGGAATCACGACTTTTCATTTACATATTCTTATTTAATCAATGAAGGATAATATTTGAATCGTTAGTTTAATCTATTAGTTATGGTGTTATATTTGGTAATAAATGTATTATTACTATTATTATTTTACATATTTATAATATTGATTTATAGGAAATATTTAATAATTGTCTAATATAATATTATTTTAATATTTATTATCTCATATTTTATATACTTTGATATTGCTACATATACTAATAATATCTTATGATAATATTATATCATAATATTCATAATTGTATTATCGTCTTGGACAATTATAATTATGCAATATCAAATGATTAAATGCTTTCTAAATATCATAATTTTGGGAACATGGCAGTCCACCCCGCCTGAATTTGCTTGTCCTCAAGCAATCTCAAACATGAATTACAATTAAGCTACACCATGGTGTTTTTAATCACTGTTGCAAACATGCAAAGGTTATATATGAATCATACATGTAGACACTCATGCTAGAAATGCATCAATCACATCGGACAAAGAGAAGATATTTCAGACATGTAGCAATCAATGGCATACGATAGGTACACATATAATCACTCATGTTGAATACATACCATACATGGAGGAAATTATCATATCTGAAATAGTTACAAGATATGCACATAAGACATTGTAAGTCACAACCACAATAGTAATGAAGCATGAGAAAACATTGAAAGGCACATAAGTCACGTTATGAACCATATTTGAGCCATTACGAGGGCACCTATGTATGAAAAGTCTTTGACAAACATGAATTAATCACCTATAAAGTTTTCATGAAATAATCATGTTGAAAACACATTAAATATAGAGCAAGCACATAGTCACTTGCAAGATTTGATACATATGCTTAGGAGATACAAGTAAGGCATGTTAATACACTGAAGGTATGTAAATACACTCGGAGAAGTATGCATGTTCAATCAGAAGTATACACTCAAGAGCATAAAAAATATACACACATAGTAGACATGCTAAAGCACATTAGGCAATAAGCACGCATGTAAGACTTGAGACACACTTATAAGGTTTGAACCATGTATTTGAATACACATAAGCAGGAAGCATGAAGTATTCATGAAGCATACATATAGGAATTTCACCATAGGGCAAGAAACAAGTTGACGTCACGTAAGGCATGAGTATGTAGAGCATTTTAAGTACACTCAAATTTGCTTCTATACATGGAATTATACATTAAATAATGAAAAGAATACACATGAGATACACAAGGTGTAATCATGGGGCATGAATTTTAGAAGACAATTAAGTACACTCAAGCATACGCTTGAGCATTTATTTGAATATACATAAAGAACGTATGCATAAGAATGCTCGTAGATACACTCGGCAATACATATAAGGCATGGATTATACAAACACAAGGTATACATTTAAGAACGAAAAAGTCATGTATTAGTGTACATCAATCATGAAGTGGGAAAATAAGATGCTAGGTGTGTCCATATATACCATGAAACAAAACACCATGAGCTAGGTGAAGCATAAAGTTAATATACATGAAGCATGTATCTAAATACACAAAGAGTAGAGGCATTTAATAAAGACATGCATACATAAGGCCTGATTCATACCCACGAATACACGAAGTATATGTAAGTCACATGGATACACATATACGCAAGTCATAATATACACTTCATAGCTTAAACCACATGAATTAGAAATTAAGCAGACGACCAAGTAACCTAACCAAAAAGCTCAAGCGACCAACTAACTCAAGTACACAAGTGAGTAGCTCAACCGGGAAAACAAATAGCTCAAATAAGTAAGCAACCAATTCAAGCACATAGGCAACACTCATCCAAATTAAGCAACTTGACAAAGAACATTCCTCACACTTTCAAAAGTAATTATAAGAACACATCTTGTTGAAGAGACATATAGATGCATATGATACATTAAGTATAAATATGAGGCACACATACATGTAATACATAGAATTTACACAAGAAGAATGTAGCATATATGTGAATAATGCATGAATCATACACACAAGTACATGAAGTCACAAAGCATTTATATGAATACATGTAAAGTATACACTTAAATACGTAAGTCGCATGAATACACGTATACACACAAGTCACAAAGCATGTATTTTAAAAAACATACACTTGAAGTCACAGAGTATACACTTGAATATACTGGAATACACATAAGCCACAAAGTATACACTTGAATACACTTGAATACAAGGTATACACTTGAATACAAAGTCACAAAGTATACAAATACAAGGTCATAGAGTATACAATCGAATACATATATAAGTCATAGAGTACACACTCGAATACAAATGCATCTTGAATTCAAATACAAGTTATAGAGTATGTACTCAAATATAAATACAAGGTCATAGAGTATACACTCAAATACAAATATAATCATAGAGTATACACTTGAATACAATTGCAAGGTCAAAGTATGCACTCGAATACAATCACAAGTCATAGAGTATTCACTCAAATATAGAGTATACATTCAAGCACAAGTATAATTATATAAGACAAACCATATCAAGTTCAGGGTGATTAAATCATAGATAGGGATTGGATGAGAAGGATAAGTCTGCCCGAAGCAATCTTACCTAAGCCCAGGAGCAGATATACCATCCCTCCTGGCTCCTGATGGCATGATACTCAGTCATCCTATCCGAGAAGTGGTGTACTTAGGGGATACGCTTGTATCTGCTTTCCTCATCCATTCTCATCACTTCCCAACTATGTTGGAGAATCCCTCAAATCAAACATGTGATAGTTTAGAGGGGAGGAATCCATAGGAGGCCCGTAGATACTCACACTAAGCCCAAGAGTGGATATCACCCCCTTGGCTCCCGATGGCATGACTCTCGGTCATCCAATCCGGGGAGTGGCGTACCTAGTGGAGAACTAGTATCTGCTCAACCTAAGATTTCCTTCCCTTCACTATCTACATGTTTTCCTGATGATACAAACTTTGGTGAGA
The DNA here is from genome assembly GCA_007258455.2 of Sequoia sempervirens. NCBI lineage: Eukaryota > Viridiplantae > Streptophyta > Pinopsida > Cupressales > Cupressaceae > Sequoia > Sequoia sempervirens. The sequence continues at coordinate 135,423,203 of VDFB02168118.1, read as the reverse complement.
AAATAGAATACACTTCATGTGAGATAAGTATGATAGAATATATCACAATAATATAGTTAGGTATCCAATTCAAAATAAACATATCAGTAACTCAATGAGATGTTAAGAATAAATAGTAGCAAGTATAACTTTATTATTCCAAAATGACATCAATAGAGGTGAGCAACAACAAAATAGAATAATAACATCAGATATAAGTCCTCATTCTACCACAAGATATATTTACTAAACATTGATATCTAAATTCATGATGTATTTTACCTTTATACTTACTTATCAATTCCTCTTGCCTTCCATGGTTGTTTCATGGGGTTACCAGCCACAATACTCATGATGGAATGGATCAACCTAGTCTCATTAGTTGTCCAATTCAAAATAACATATCTATTTATACATATATATATGTCTTGATACTTATTTTACACTTACAGACGGTAGCTATGATAAGGATAACAAATATCAACAACAAGTTATTACATTTAGTGTTTATTGGACGTACCTGATCTGCATGAATTGGAATGTGTTTCTATATGTTCAGAGTATATTTTTGCCTTTGATAAGTTTACAAATTCTATTTTCACAGGGTGGCAGGAAAGATGCTCTGATACCACTTGTAATGTCCCCTCACTAGGGACATAAAAATGCACACACAAAGTTCTTGCTCCCCTTATGGATGATTCGTCATTGCCTTCATATATATATATATATATATATATATATATATATATATATATATATAACTCCCGTATGCAACCATAGTAGACCAAGGGAGAGATGCTCTACTCGAAACACGTTCTCCTAAAGCCTTACTTGAATCTAATCCTTCACCAGCGATAGCATCATGCCTGAATGAAATGACCCCTTTTCCAATGGAAGCATTTGAGCCTGATTCTTGTATTCAAAGTATTTCTCAAAGACACATTAGAAACATTAGAGATCAAGAAGTGTTAATGTTATAACAGCGTCGGTTGATCCTTCCAGCTCACATTCCTTGAAGAAGTCTTAAATTGAATGTAGCCATCGGCTATTCAATTTACCTCTTATTATTCGTGTCTCATGATTTGGGCGACTTGTAAAGGTTAATTTCTAAGGCCGACTTCTTTGTAAGAGGATATTAGAATACATTTATTGTGCTAGGCCGACATCTTTAAGAAATTATGTAATGTTCATTTGAGACCGACCTTTATTAAAAGGTTATTCGTAATTTATTAAGGCCGACTTGAAGGATCTTGAGGCAGGCGGATCCATCACTCACTCGTATATATACATTATCCTTGTTTTCTTTCATGATCACCATGAAGACGAGTTCAGTTATTTTTCTTATCAGCTGTGCATTATATAGGGTGGACATATCTGATGCCAAAGTGCAAACTTGCCTATCAGCTGTGCATTATATACCAATTCGTTGACTTCATTCAGGCACGAATTTACCAGATCTGCAACATAATCAGATGCGAATATTTATGATCTGATCAAGGGAGTTTATATGCCAAGAGTGGAGCTATAGCTTTCGGTTCTGTCAGGAGTTAAGCTCGAAGGCATCTGTACAGGGACATCAAGCAAGAACTTGCCAGATCCGTGATATTCTTCAAGAGAGAACCCGTCTGGAAGTCAAGCTCAAGAACTCGAGGTACTGATTGATGCGTTCCTTACCAGTCTGCAATAATGCGAATATAACAGATAGTGCGAATTCACCAGTGCACAAGCTGAAGACCTTCAGTGCTAAGCGAACACAATTGGTTTTGTATTCCAATAGACAAGGTGTGATCTAGAGCTTGTCATCTGTTATTCTTTATTGCATGATACTGCACATCGGTCTTGTGATAGACCTTATTGTAATTTGCAAATATTGTCACTGTTGCATCAAATAAAAGAGAGATCTTTGTTGCTGGGTTTTTCTCCCTCAAGTGGAGGGTTTTCCCAGGGTATATGCTGTGTTGTGTTGTCTGATTTTGTTTGAATTTTCTGTGCACTAATCTGATTACATAAATTCAACATGGTATCAGAGCGGGTTTGAGGATCGTGTTCAGATTAGTTGCATGACTTGTTCACCAGAGATGGAAACCATTTGCAATCTGCTCCAGATCTGCAGGGAAGAAGCCATCTGTTTTTGCTAGCACTGTGGGAAGAAGCTATCTGGTCTTCAGGAACAGCATATCTATTCTTCCTGTAGTATATATTATTGCCACAGTCATGCCTATGTGAACTAGCGGTACTATATGTTTTTCTGGGCGCTTATATACTCTTCAGAAGCGAGTATCATTGAATTAGGATAGATTGTGGAGAGTGGATGTATGGGACTCAAAGGAATCAGGGATACAAAGCTTGGCGTGTCATTTGCCTCTCTGACATTTCTGTTGCTGCATGAGTGCTATTTTTTTTTAGATCATATGTTTGATATCAGGCTGGTGATTTGACGAGCATCATGTCCAGTTGTTTTCTGTATTCCAGGTTCAGCACTACACTCAAGGAGATTCTGATCTCAAGAGATAAGTGTTTGTTTTTGTAGTTTATACTCTTTACTCAGTTTGTTGAGTTGTGCAGATTTGATAATGCCTTATCATGTGTGTAGTAAAGATTATGTTTCTCTTGAATTGTGATCCAGTAGATGAGATCATGTGGTGTCACCTCATTCATTGTGTATTGCTAACCTAGTGGATTGCAGTTGGAAACAGAGTACATTGTAAATTTGAGCAGTCATGGGCCTTGTTCAAACTTAACCTTGTCATGAGTCTGTGTTCGAGTCATGAAGGCTGTGGATTGATCTGAGCATAAGATCAGCATGCTGTGTTCAATAATTGCTTTCATCAGAATGTTAAAGAAGATAAGTATTTTGTGTTTTGTTGAAATCACATTTCTATTTTTTATCATGGGCCTGTGTTCAAACCGTAAAAGTTGCATGTTGATCTGTGCTTTAAAACAGCGTATGAACAAGTACTCTTCATTTGTTATAAAAATCAGCAAAAGAGAAGAGATTGGTATCCTTATGTTGTGATAGGTTGATCACATCGATACCCTTCTCCAATGCATGTGTTGTGATAGAATCTTGAACTCTTGGGAGAGTTGATTCTACATGCCAACCGTTTAATGCATTCAAGAAATCTGCAGCTGTGCAGATTATTCTTTTATTGTGCAGAGTTAGGCACTCTCGAGAGGAGCAAACAAATGAATGAACGAAGGAGCTATATCAAATCTTATAGAGATAAGTTCCTTTAACCCTCTAGTTTGATCTTTTGATTGATTTATTTATTCATGTTCTAACATTGTGCATAAAAGCTTATGTGTTCATGTTATAACCTGTGATTGTAAATCTTGTATGATTCCAGTCTTGTTATTTCCTTGGGTAATTACAAACTGTTAAGTAATCTCTCTCTAAAATGCTTGTAGGAGCAAGAAGGTGATGAGAAATTGCTTAATGATGTGAGAAAGCCATGCCAACCAAAGAAATAATCAAGTAGCCTTGAGGACTGAGCTGATGGCCAGAGGGAGCTCACTTCCAGAAGTCTTCTTTGCAATCTTTGGAGCAAGGATCAAGAGGGAGTCTTGTAACTCACTGAGAAGAAGTGAAGATTGTTGCTAAACCCTTGGAGGATCCCTTCAGTTGCTGAGATCAGATTTGCTCAAGATTTCCTTCTGAATTTGCCATTGGTAGCTCCGCAAACCTATTCAGAATAGTGAGATCTAAGATGAGATCGATGAGGACTATTTTGAACTCTCTTCAGTACCAAGGTGTGCACTGGAAAACATTTATCTAAGTCAAAGTGTTGCAGTCAATCTTGGACGAAGAGGTCAGAAGGTTGATGCAAGTGCCTGAAGATTTAGAGGGAGCCTGCTGAGCCTGAAGAAGACGGTAATCTTGCTGCAGCTAGTTCAGATTTGGTGGATCCTACGTTGTACAGACAGCTGATTGGATCCTTGATGTATCTAGTTAACACTAGACCTGATATTTGCTATGCAGTGAGTGCACTTAGCCAGCTTTATGTGTGATCCGAGACAGATACATCCTGTTGCAGCTAAACATATCCTGAGATACTTGCATGGCAAGTTGGATATGGGTTGAAGTATACTTCAAATGCAGACTTGGAGTTACTTGATTTCACTGATTCTGATTGGGCAGGTTGTGTCACAGATCGGAAGAGCACCTCTGGCTGCTGTTGCTCCAGTTTAGGTTCTGCTATGATTTCCTAGTGCAGCAGGAAGCAGTCTTCTGTAGAAAGTACAGTAGAGGCTGAGTACATTACAACTTGCATGGCAACTCGAGAAGCAGTGTGGCTTCGTAAGCTCCTTGCAGGATTGTTTGGACAATCAATGAGCCCACTATTACTCATTGTGATAATCAGAGTTGTGTGAAGCCTTCTGTCAATCCTGTGTTTCATGACAGAACCAAGCATGTTGAGATCAAGTACCACTATATCAGAGATATGGTACGCAAAGGCTATACAGCTTGAGGTACATTAGCACCGATGAGCACGACAGATATTTTCACCAAGCTCTCGCTGAGGTAAAAGTTCGTGTACTTTCGAGACAAGCTTGGTATGGTGGAGAATCCAGCCTTGACTGAGTATGAGTCTCGTATCGTGAGCCTTGCTTAATGAGTTCTTCTCCGTGAGAGAAGTTCGAGGTGAAATCCCTTGTTAATGCACTTTCTTCGTGACGGAAGAATTTGAGGTGAAAGCCCTCGTTTCCACCCTCTGAGAGAGTCATGGTGGATGTCATGTGTGCGACTCCATGACATATCTTGTACTTGTGTTTCACCCTCTGAGAGAGTCATGGTGAAAGTCACTTGAGGTGATAACATCACGCAAGTGATGAACACTTGTACTTACTATTGCATCTTCTTCTGTGGCGGAAGAATTTGAGGTGAAATCCCTCGTTTCCACCCTCTGAGCTGAGTCATGGTGGATGTCATGTGTGTGACTCCATGACAACATCACGTGAGAGAGTCTGTGATGATCTTTCTGTGCTTGTGTTTCACCCTCTGGGAGAGCCATGGTGAAAGTCACATTGAGGTGACATCATCACACAAGTGATGAACTCTCGTACTTAACCATGTGATGGTTAATATCACATTGAGGTGATATATCTCTCTTTATATCTGATTGCAGGCAGCAGTGGCAGATAAACTTCATGAGGAGATAATTTTCAGCTGGAAGATCTCTCCCTAGCTGAGAGGGAGTGTTAATGTTATAACAGCGTCGGTTGATCCTTCCAGCTCACATTCCTTGAAGAAGTCTTAAATTGAATGTAGCCATCGGCTATTCAATTTACCTCTTATTATTCGTGTCTCATGATTTGGGCGACTTGTAAAGGTTAATTTCTAAGGCCGACTTCTTTGTAAGAGGATATTAGAATACATTTATTGTGCTAGGCCGACATCTTTAAGGAATTATGTAATGTTCATTTGAGACCGACCTTTATTAAAAGGTTATTCGTAATTTATTAAGGCCGACTTGAAGGATCTTGAGGCAGGCGGATCCATCACTCACTCGTATATATACATTCTCCTTGTTTTCTTTCATGATCACCATGAAGACGAGTTCAGTTATTTTTCTTATCAGCTGTGCATTATATAGGGTGGACATATCTGATGCCAAAGTGCAAACTTGCCTATCAGCTGTGCATTATATACCAATTCGTTGACTTCATTCAGGCACGAATTTACCAGATCTGCAACATAATCAGATGCGAATATTTATGATCTGATCAAGGGAGTTTATATGCCAAGAGTGGAGCTATAGCTTTCGGTTCTGTCAGGAGTTAAGCTCGAAGGCATCTGTACAGGGACATCAAGCAAGAACTTGCCAGATCCATGATATTCTTCAAGAGAGAACCCGTCTGGAAGTCAAGCTCAAGAACTCAAGGTACTGATTGATGCGTTCCTTACCATTCTGCAATAATGCGAATATAACAGATAGTGCGAATTCACCAGTGCACAAGCTGAAGACCTTCAGTGCTAAGCGAACACAATTGGTTTTGTATTCCAATAGACAAGGTGTGATCTAGAGCTTGTCATCTGTTATTCTTTATTGCATGATACTGCACATCGGTCTTGTGATAGACCTTATTGTAATTTGCAAATATTGTCACTGTTGCATCAAATAAAAGAGAGATCTTTGTTGCTGGGTTTTTCTCCCTCAAGTGGAGGGTTTTCCCAGGGTATATGCTGTGTTGTGTTGTCTGATTTTGTTTGAATTTTCTGTGCACTAATCTGATTACATAAATTCAACAAGAAGTTCCAATGTTGATATTTAATAAGATCAAGGATGACATAAACATTTATTTCTTGTCAAAGGGGTATTTATCCCTTCTGTATTACTCTTGTGAATGATCCTTCTATATAATTTCATAAGTACATTAGGTAGCTATCAAACATCTATCAAGATCAAAGAGATAACCATTTATTATACTAGAGACATTATCACCTATAAGACCCAATAATGGCTAAAACATTATCATTAGATAATCGTGAGTAATATATATATAATTTGTATATATCCACCCTCTATGAGATATTTATGATATTCTCTCTCTCTCTCTCTCTCTCTCTCTCTCTCTATATATATATATATATATATATATATATATATATATATATATATTTAACATTTACCATAATATATTTACAAATTATGAACTATATATATATAGTGAATACATTATATTTATTTTATATATATATATATCCATATATCAAACATTCATCTCCAATCCACTCTTTACTAACTCCTTAATCCACTAATTTATTATTGTTCATTCACCCTAAATGATGAGTCTTTTTTATAGTCATCTATTTAATACCGAAATTACTTACCTTCTGCCTTAGTCGGTTTGTGGATGCTCTTACCATCTCTTTCCTTTATTCAGTTCCCCTTCATCGATGCCCCTATTGCAGGCCCTTAACGTTGGTCTCTCCTCAACGTGTATAGCTTAATTGGTCGGGCTCCATTAACCCTTCTTCCTATCTGATAATGGAATGATAAGGAAGACATTAGTCACCCTTCAGAGGGCGTACAAACCGTGTGCTCCCTTTCCTTGCAGCGCCAATATTTCTGACTGACCGCGCTTTCTTCACTACTCAGATCATCCTGAGAAGGGGATCTCCTCTCCATGCCTTACTACCTGTTTGTCTCCGAATGACCAACTCTTCCCGTGCGACTATTCACCGAATGCAACATTACCCTTTTTGGTTTTTTTTTTTTGTTTTTTTCCCCATCTTCCCTTAGTGTCGTTGGTTAAGCCTTTCCTTATATGCGTCAAAGGATCACTTAAAGGAATCATGACTTTTCATTTACATATTCTTATTTAATCAATGAAGGATAATATTTGAATCGTTAGTTTAATCTATTAGTTATGGTGTTATTGTTGTGACCTCTTTCACACATCGCCCCATTGCAAATGGGGACCCCCTAATTTTGGCTTTGCTTTTGGTTTGATTTTGGTTTGTTTTTGTCTCTCTCTCGCCTTGTCTATCTGGGGATGTACCCGTCTTTGAACGTAAATTGGGTTTTTGGCCAAGTCTTTAAAATTAGGGATTGATATCTTCACGCCAATTTGAGGTCAAGCAAGGAGAATAAATTGCAAATAAAGACTAACACTACTGTCAGTGTGCTTCCAGCAGATTTTCACTAAAATTTCATCAGATTCTGGCAACTTACTATTTTTAGTAAGTATGCAATTCAAGGCATTCCGTTAGCATTTTTGAAATTCCAATAGTCACACTGCATTCAGAGCACATCAAGTGACTCACATGCAAAATTTGAGCTAAAACAGACAACTGGCTATTTTTAGCAGTTCAACTTCCAGAGCAGATTTTAGGGCCTATTTGCAGAGTTTTTCAATGCATGTCTGGAGATTCCTTCTGGGTTTTTAGAGACCTTCGCGATGGTGTGACATGCAAAGTGAGATAACAACTTTCAGCGTTCAGCCTTCAAAGGCCGATATTAGGGTTTGCATACAGATTTTCTCAGCGCATGTTGGCATATTCTTTCTGGGTTTTTCAAGAGCTTCGCAATGGTGTAACATGCAAGTGAAACTGATCACTTTTCTAAAACTTGCTATTTTTAGCCAGTGCTTGCATGTTAATGATTTTTCTGGGTTTTTCAAGATTTTTTGGGCAGTGTGACATGCAAAATCATCCAGCAACTGGTCGGTCACTTTTCAGCCACTTTCTATTTTTAGCAGGTACCACTTTGGCAGCTGCCAGCACTCCAGAACTGCAAACTAATTATCATGCAACTGAAACGAGGTCAAACGGAGCTCATCCGAGGAACATGCAAAAAATTAGGGTTTCAAGCTTCAAGGCTAGAAATGAGGAATCAGACGACAAAATGTTCAAAACTGAAGTATCTACCACAATCAGCATATTTCAAGGAGTCTCCTGGCAAAATTTGAAGGCAATCGGAGCACTTACTATTTTTAGTAGAGTGTTCTCGACACGGGCTATAAATAGAAAGTCGATCTCTGGCACCAGCACAGATTGACAAGTTTACCAACGAGGAGCACGCTGTCCAAATTTCAACTCAAACGGAGCTAGGGAAGTCTTAGAATCAAGCACTTACTATAAATAGTAAGTCACTTCAGAAGCAGCTATAAATAGTAGGTCAACATTAAGTCTTAGTATAAACAAGTCAAGCAAGTGATAAATGCCCCTTGGCACGAATTTCAAGACAAACAGATTTGTTGAGAATGAAAAGTCGGACAATTGCTATTTTTAGCAGGCATGGGCAGAGAAATTAGGGTTTCTTAAAATCAAGGGCAGAACACGACAGCCATGCAAATGTAGAATCCAGCCATGATCACCACACTTCGAGCATTCAGCACATGAAATTTGGGCTCATTCTGAACATTTACTATTTTTAGCAGGTTGCTAAAAATAGCAGGCGCAGACAGGCATCAGGCCCCAATAGTACGATCACACCACGAAGATTCAAAACAGGGCGAAAATCAAGCTTTCTGGAGGCAAAAGTCAATTCAAAGCACAAAATTCGAGGAACTTTCTAAAAATAGAAAGTCAGGGAAAATTAGGGTTAGCAAGAGAAAATCACCCTAAACTTGGCAAAGGGCACGAAACACATCAAGTTTGATAAATTTCCAAGTCCGGCACCAAAATTTGCTATAAGAGGCTGAAGATAGGTAAAATTTTACCAAGGCACTAAAATTAAAACCTTCCTGTGTAAAATGTGCCCTTGAGGTTAGAGCTAAGAAGGTCAAGAGCTGAAAAGTTTTTAAGTGTCCAAAGTGAAAGAAGACCCCATGATTTGCGCCTTGAGCTTAAAAGGGAAGGAACTTGAGAAATATTCTAAGGCACGAGAACTGAAAATTCACACATCCAAATGCGCCCTCAAGTGAAAGTTCAAGGTACTATATGCGCCCAAGGTGTAAGTGAAAGCACACCCTCCAAAATGCGCCTGACTTGAAGGAGGAATTAGAAAATTCTCTAAGGCACTTAAAATTGAAAGCTCCCCCTTGCATATGCGCCCCTGAGCTTAGAGACTTGAAATTTTACTAAGGCATAAAAAAATGAAAGCTTACCCTTACAAATGCGCCCTTGTCTGGCATGCAAGCATAAAATGTGTTAGGTGGTTATAAATTGAAAGCTCAGGGTGTCAATTGCGCCTGGCTTGGAGAGGGTGGAATTGAAAGTTCCTAAGTCATTAAATTAAAACCTAAAGGGGATATTTGCGCCTGACTTGTGTGAGTTAGTGAAAACTTTTTCTAAGTGTTCAAAATTGAAGGCAAGACCTTTTATTTGTGCCTGAGCTAGGTGAGGACTTGAAAAATTTTCTAACTCTGTGAAATTTGAAGTTCACCCCTCCATTTGCGCCCAAGGAGAAGAGAGCGTGATTGAAATTTTTCTAAGGCATCTAAGCTTGAAGTTGGACACCTGAAATGCGCCCAAGGCATTCGAGGAGAAAAATTTTCTAAGTGAGTCAAAACAATAAAAAATTTCTCAACACAAGAAGATGATTTGAAGATCAAATAAAAAAAAATTTCAAGGCTATCTAAATATTTTTTCTAAGTATTATCAAATTTCCACCCCCCTAGAGGAAAATCACGCCTGGACTTGGAAGTATGAAATTTGGATGAATTTTGCCAGTGATGAAGTCAGAAGATGTTGGTAGTGCAGGAACAATAAAAAATTTCCAAGTCAGAGCAAAGAAATACTCCAGGATCGAAGAACAAGAATAAATTTGATGAAAGAATGTTTTCTAAGGTTCAAAATTCAAGAAAATTAAATGAACCCATTCGTTGGGTACCCATGGATTCGACGCGTTCTAAAAGAAATTTTCTTCTGGGTATTGATGATTATCGATGAGGAATGGATTTTAAGGTCTTCCACAGCTCGCCAAGGATTCTGAGGTAAAGATTTTAAATGGGCACCAAGTTGATGAATTTCCTAAGGGAAATTTGAAAAAAATTCTAAGGCAAGGAATAAATGATGTTGTTGAAGATAAAATGCCTTGGCGGATGAATTTGAAGATGATTGCCTAGATAATTTTTGATCAAATTCCTGATAAAAGTATTTCTTTTTGAGTCTGAGTTGGATGAAATATCAGAGTGAACTGCGCCAGGAAAAATACAAGATGGGTTGGAAATTTGGCTAAGGCATGAAGAATTTGAACACAAAGTTGGCTAGTGGAGACGATGAACTCTTGGAGATCAAAACATGAAAATCTTGGTAAGTAAGTTGAATTTATATTATGAAGTGTTCTAATACTCTTCTCCTTGCTTGTTTTGCAGGAGGAACGTTGAGACCAAGCTGTGATAACTTGAAGTGATGAAGAAAGTAATCCAAGATGACATTTCCACCTTGAAGGAAGAAAGTTGCGAAAAATGGCTAAGCGTTGAGACTTAGTGACAAAGAAGGAGCGTTTTCAAAACTCAAGATGGAGAAAAGAGTGGAAGTTCGAGCAAGGTTGAAGAACAACGTCAAGAAAAAGATCAAGAGCAGTTGAACTCCAGATTCTACCAAATTTTATTATTTGAGGAGGCAATCTTAGAGACTCTTTTACCCTCCTCCAAGCGATCAACAGAATTGGCTGAACGCAAACAACAAAGCAGTGTGAACGCGTTTCGAGGTTGGAATCTTCTAGAAGGATGATGGACATTAATGGCTCATTTATTACCCCACTCCTCCTAGTGGCGGTTTTTAGGGTGAATCTTGTTTAGGGCTGAGGTGGCACGATCTGGACCATCCAGCCGATTGTAATCTGAACCGTCCGTTGGACTTGGCCAACTATAAAAGGGGGAGTCCCCCTTCATTTGTACATTCATGAGATAGTAGAATTAGAGTAAAAGTTAGAATAGAGAGACAAATTAGAAGTAGCTTAGCATAGATTGATAGAGTAGTTGAAGAAGAAGGAAAAAAATTTCTTAAAACTTTGTAAGAAATTGTTGTGAACACTCTCCCAATAAAAAGAATATTTCGTCTTTTGTTGTGAGTAGCTAGCAAGGTTTCTTCGTCCTTCTGATTCGAGTAGTGACTTAAAGTAGTATAATTTTCATTCCATGCAAGTAGTTGTTAGTTGTGGAATGTGGTCTTTAATTTGAGCAAGCTTCGTCTATCCATACCACTAGTGTATTTGCTAATGGTGAATGCGCCTTGTGTGGTCAACTGGAATATCATGTACTTAACTTCAATCACAGTTTGAATGATGGTATGCGTCGTTGTGATGGTATCTTTATGTCAAGTGGTGGTTTGAAAATCTTTAGTCATCTCCCTTGAAGATTGCACCGACTCCGTGGAAGCTGTCCGATGCGAGGCAAAGCGAAGTCCGGTTAGAAGTTTGCTGAAGTCGAGCTCCATATCCCACACTTAGAATAGATTTAGACTCTCTAAACCCTGCAACCACTTTAAATTCAGTACTTTCTGGTTAGAATAGGTAACTCGCACTTCATAGACAAATCTTTCGAGCATTTGAATTCCTTTCTCCACTGCCGAACGATTCCGTAAGTCCCCTTGAAATACCAGCAAATCACATCGAGCCAACTGAGCCTATTCGCACTGAAAGAACCTTAGAGTTGAATGCATGAACTTTCTTGCAATCTTAGCATGCGGAATACTTTGATCGAGAGAGAATAGGGTAGCTGTTGGCGACTTTATTCTGCGTTGGTGCGGTCATGAAAAACACATCAACAAAATTGGCGCTAGAAAGAGGGCGAGCTTCAAATTGTTCCAGAGGCTGGAAGGAACTAGTATGAGCTTTGAAGTTGCAAATCAGAGATATGTTAGATCTCTCTTATGTCAAAAAATCCAAAAAAACGTGAAAAGTTGAAAAATTCAAAAAAAATCAAAAAAATGGAAAATCAAAAAAGAGATTTCTCATTGGGTGAGCACATTTCGCGCTCTCAGGACAGTCTTACAGACATTGCTCAGATTCATGAAAGATTGAATGCACAGTTGTGGCTCGAGAATTTGTCTAAGTTTGCTTCTCCACTAAGATGTCGAATTCATGAGACCTCCCAGCACGAAGAAATCAGTTGTTTAACGTTCCTCTCAAGGATGGAGCTTGTTCTCCAAGGGAAAATTTTCTTTTGGGATGTCCCCAAGCCAGGAATATTGGATGTAGAACCTGACGATTATAGCCTTCCAGAGGTTGTGGAGGAAGCCTTCACGAGATTCATACTTAGGATCCAAAATCAGTTGGAACTTGGCAATGTTTGATTGAAAGGTGTTTTGCTCCCTCGTTGGTGTCGGATTCACAACACACCTCATTCAGAGTTCACTTGCACAACATGTGAAGAAGCCATTAACTTCACCAGATGTCGCCTCGGATTACTAGTACTACCATATGGATTCTTCAAAGACAAAGGATGGATTGAATATGTCACACAAACATTTGTAGCACCAAATGAAGAGTGTACCTCAACATCGTCCAACAACAAGGAGAATAAGTCACAACAGGAGGAGGTTATTGAGCTTAGGGAGCAAGCAGATGAAGATTGTTCCTACATCACGCTAGAACAAGAGGTTATTGGAGCAAAGATCAAAGATGCAATGGGATACATCCAAGGAAGAGAAACCACCCAAGGCAACTATCAGCATATAGAAGTGAATGAATGTACAAGATTACAAGTTATTGAAGATCATCAAGAACCAAGAACGAAGGACTTAGCTCAAAGCAGAGATGGTGTGACAAATTTTCAATGTTCATTAACTCGAGGGGAAGAATGTGAAGAAGGGAGCGATTCCAATACGCTTGAAGAAGGGATGGTCCTTGATGAAAAAGTTCAATCATGCATGAATGAGATGGAAGGAGTGGTAAGTAGCTTAAGGCAAGATGATGTGTTTGATGATCAATGGGCTACCCAGATAGAGGCAGAATATGAAATGCATTTTGCATTAAAACTTGATCCATTATTCATGGTCATGGAAGAATTGCTTGATGAAATTGAAACAAATGAAATGCTACCTGATAAAGAGATAGAAAATGAAGAACAATTCAGGTTGGGGCTTGATCCATTGTTAGGGATTCAAAAGGAGCCAACGCATGAAAAGATTCAAATTTCCAAATTCCCTCTTGAATTGATTTCCCGCCCCACTCCTCCCAGTTTGGATCAACTACACGTTTTAGATGCAAGAGGTTTGGTTCACCATCAACTTCGACCTCCTGATGAAGCAGTGGATGACAGGCAAGAATGTAGGCCAGCAAATGAAAACCACCAGGTTATATCTTTCCCTACTATTGGCTACAAAGAATATCATTTTGATTATGGAGATTTAGGAAAGAAGATTTGTTTATGGATTAATCATGGTCCGGATGAGTTGCCTCAATTGCTAATCTTTCCTGAAGTTTTGCTTGAGTTTGAGATTAGTATTGTGAAAGATTACTTTTCTGAGTTCAAGTACACATTTGCTAGGCTCCGCACCATTACCGTTGTTTTGTCGCTGCTGAACATCCTGAGAAATCATGCTAGGGGTTGTATGTACTTGGGTCTTTTGATTGTTGTTCGCTTAAAGTTTTTGTTGTTTTTATTATTTGTCTTGCTTTCATAGTTTAGTTCACTTTCAATAAGGAGGATCCCATTTGTGAGGGGGCTGTTGTGTTGTTTTCGCCACACTCTAGTACAATGTTGACACAATGTTAGTCCATTTCTTGGACAGTCGTTCAGGAAGTGCTTTAGGATCCAAGGTTATTCTTTCAAGACTTATTATTTGATTAGGATTTGTACTTGACTCGGAAGAGAATCATCTATTGTGTCTTGACACCAAGTCTCGTGATTATTATATTTTGCACACATGATTAATTGCTCTAAGTCATTGAGGTTTCTTAGGAGAAGTCGTGGCAAGTGAAAAATCTTAAATCCTACTTAACCACCCTTGTAATTCTCAAACCCATTGGAGGCTTCATTGCCTGCTAGCCAATTGAGGAATTGATGGAAAAACAATCAAAAAGGAAAAGAAAGTATGCTAAAAGGAAAATATGTAAAAAAGAAAAGAAATGAAATATGAAAAAGAAAATATTTTGAATTTGGCTTTGGGAACATGCAAGTAACTCCATCGGGGCTATAAACGCCCGACTGGCAATGGAGCAATACTCGTGAGAATTACAGGATGCATTTGAAGTTAGGATCATTATGTAGCTCGTCACGACGGATTCGAGGAGCTTCAATGGTCTTTTGAGTTGGAATGAATACACATGCACACACTTGTAATCAAAAGATGAGGTGCCTTGATCCAATTTAGGATTTTTCTTGCCTTTTAAGTATATCCCCTAGTCAATGATAGGTTTTGAAAGAATTATCCAAGGGTTCTGAGTATGGAATGGGTTTTGTCCTTGAAATGTTCAGGAACATTTATTCAGGTTGGGGCTAATGTTGTGACCTTTTTCACACATCGCCCCATTGCAAATGGGGACCCACTAATTTTGGCTTTGCTTTTGGTTTGATTTTGGTTTGTTTTTGTCTCTCTCTCGCCTTGTCTATCTGGGGATGTACCCGTCTTTGAACGTAAATTGGGTTTTTGGCCAAGTCTTTAAAATTAGGGTTTGATTCCTTCACGCCAATTTGAGGTCAAGCAAGGAGAATAAATTGCAAATAAAGACTAACACTGTTGTCAGTGTGCTTATAGCAGGTTTTCACTAAAATTTCATCAGATTCTGGCAACTTACTATTTTTAGTAAGTATGCAATTCAAGGCATTCCGTCAGCATTTTTGAAATTCCATCAGTCACACTACATTCAGAGCACATCAAGTTACGTGCAAAATTTGAGCTAAAACGGACAACTGGCTATTTTTAGCAGTTCAGCTTCCGGAGCAGATTTTAGGGCCTATTTGCAGAGTTTTTCAATGCATGTCTGGAGATTCCTTCTGGGTTTTTAGAGACCTTCGCGATGGTGTGAAATGCAAAGTGAGATAACAACTTTCAGCGTTCAGCCTTCAAAGGCCAATATTAGGGTTTGCATGCAGATTTTCTCAGTGCATGTCGGCATATTCTTTCTGGGTTTTTCGAGAGCTTCGCAACGGTGTAACATGCAAGTG
Source organism: Sequoia sempervirens (assembly GCA_007258455.2). NCBI lineage: Eukaryota > Viridiplantae > Streptophyta > Pinopsida > Cupressales > Cupressaceae > Sequoia > Sequoia sempervirens. The sequence continues at coordinate 135,407,723 of VDFB02168118.1, read as the reverse complement.
AAACTGATCACTTTTCTAAAAATTGCTATTTTTAGCCAGTGCTTGCATGTTAATGATTTTTCTGGGTTTTTCTGGGTTTTTCAAGATTTTCGGGCAGTGTGACATGCAAAATCATCCAGCAACCAGTTGGTCACTTTTCAGCCACTTTCTATTTTTAGCAGGTACCACTTTGGCAGCTGCCCAACACTCCAGAACTGCAAACTAATTATCATGCAACTGCAACGAGGTCAAATGGAGCTCATCCGAGGAACATGCAGAAAATTAGGGTTTCAAGCTTCAGGGCTAGAAATGAGGAATCAAACGACAAAATGTTCAAAACTGAAGTATCTACCACGATTAGCATCTTTCAAGGAGTCTGCTGGCAAAATTTGAAGGCAATCGGAGCACTTACTATTTTTAGTAGGGTGTTCTCGACACGGGCTATAAATAGAAAGTCGATCTCGGGCACCAGCATAGACTGACAAGTTTACCAACGAGGAGCACGCTGTCCAAATTTCAACTCAAACGGAGCTAGGGAAGTCTTAGAATCAAGCACTTACTATAAATAGTAAGTCACTTCAGAAGCAGCTATAAATAGCAGGTCAACATTAAGTCTTAGTATAAACAAGTCAAGCAAGTGATAAATGCCCCTTGGCACGAATTTCAAGACAAACGGAGTTGCTGAGAATGGAAAGTCGGACAGTTGCTACAATTCATCCTTCCACATGTCAATAAGGATGTCTCCATTTATGTCTCTCTATGGTTATGAGGCTCCTAGCTTTGCTGATTTGGTGTTTGGTGATAGCAAAGCCCCTCAAGCCAAGGATTTGTTGCAGCAAAGTCAAGATATTTTGAAGTCCTTGAAGAACAACCTTCAAATAGCACAAAATCAGCAGAAGATGTACGTTGATCAGCAATGTGTTGAGCGTTCATTTGAGGTTGGAGATATGGTTTATCTTCGACTTCAACCTTACAGATAGTCTACTGTCAAGAAGAGTGGAGCTGAGAAGCTCAATCCTCGTTTCTATAGGCCATTCAAAGTCATCAAAAAGGTTGGAGCAGTGGCTTATGAGTTGGAGGTACCATCGAATGGCAAGGTTCACAATGTCTTCCATGTGTCTCACTTCAAGAAGGCACTTGGACACAATGTTGTTGCTTCATCACAGTTGCCTCCCTTGGACGAAGAAGGACAGTTGACTTTGATTCCAGAGGAGATTATTAATTCCAGAGAGCATTTCTTGAGGAGAAGAACAATCAAAGAATACTTGGTGAAGTGGAAGAACTTGCCTTTGGAGAATGCAACTTAGGAGAATGAGGAGATTCTGCAGCATTCAGACTTGCGATTGCTTGAGGGCAAGCAATCTTGGGGAAGGCAGACTTCCTCTTTCAACCCCTTCCAAGAAAACCTTTCCTGAATCTACCTATATGCCTTGAAATAGCGTTGATGACCAACAAGTGGGATGTCATGGAAAGTCATCAAAATCTTCTTTTTGAGCTTAGAATTGGCCACCAAAAAGACCCTTCCCTTGTAGTGTATCAAACCATCAACCACTTTGTACCTTTCATCATGGAAAGTACCTTCAATGATGCTGGTTGCAAACTGATTTTTGGCATAATCAGCAAGCAACACCTCCTTCCAATCAGCAGTAAGCTCACACAATGTGCTCAAATAAGGCCTCCTAGATGGAGCATATCTTGAGAATATCTTGAGCAAGAGAATATCTTGAGGAAGGAAAATAAAGATCCTAAGTCAGTGTGGAAAAGAAAATAAAGTCAAGAAGAAGGAAAAACTAATCTTGTGCATACCACACAAGAGACATCACAAAGTGAGGGAGCAGGTTAGTATTTTACCCTTCAGCCCCTAGAGAAGACAAGGAAGTTATGAATAAGATTATGCACAGTGCAGTGACAGTAAGTGCAGTGCTATTAAAGACAGTGTTATTGTAGTTGGTTTGGTCACTTCTTGAGTTGATTCAAGAGTTGATTATTGGTTCTTTGGTTCATGATGCTATTCATGAGATAATTCTTGTTTCACATATGTCAATATGTTCATCCTTGTTGATCAATAATGATGTTGTAATGGTTCTTTCAAGTATCATGGTCTTTATAGTATTCTCTACACATGTTATCTCTATCTTAGTCTGCAGTTGTATGTTAAGTCTTACCTTGAGAAATTCTTGATGCAGCAGTAGTATGGTGGTTGTAGAAGATGTTTTGTAATGTAGAACTAGTTTGCAAAAGGGCAGTCCTTTGAGGTTGACAGTAAGTGTGGGTTGTGCAATGGAGTGAACATTCATCAAGGTAACAATGCTTTTGCTTATAGCATGGTAGGAGTAAAAAGAAGATGTGGTAGGTTTCTCAAGTTCAGAGAAAGGTATGGAAGTTTAATAGAAGTAGAACTTCTTCAAGAGCATTGCAAAGAAACTATCCTTGAAAGCAGTCTATAGAAAACCATGAAGTGAAATGAAAACCAGTCTGCTATCACAAGAGATGCTATATCAGTCATAATGATAATGGTCTCAAAAGGTGTGCCACATAGTTCTTTGAAGTATAATCCTTGTATATTTTTGCTTTAATATGACAATTTGCAGGCATTCACATCATAGTATTGATGCAAAATGTTCAAGGCAGTGATGTAAAAGTTATCACTCTTTCATGTTTCATGCTTGTGGTTTTTCCAAGCTTTAGTGTTCTTCATATATTCAGTCTAGTTTGACAGTTCACAGTCCATTTCTCTGTCATAGAGGGCAGATCTTAGTCACTATGTTTAAATCTGTGTTCAAGGAAGCAGTCAAAAGCATATGCTAAGCTTTCATGGAGGTTAAAGGCTTGCCCTTTAGTGTAATCTTGATGACAGTGTAAGTTATCTCTGTATTTTTTCTTGGTGACAGTGGTGATGTATTTACATGTGATAGCTGTGATGGTAGTGTTTCTTCAATGCAGTCCTTCTCTTGGTGCTCTATGCTTGTGCTGCTACAAAGTGACAGTGTTAGGTACAGTGTTTTCAATTATAGTCAAGTATGATCAACCATTCTTGAAAGGTTCTTATGACAACACTTCATATCAAGATGTATATTTTTAAGGCAAAGATGATAAGCGGTCAACAATCTCTACATTTTTGTCAACATGTAGGAATGATCTCAGCAAGGATGTGTGTAGTCAAGGATTTCATGGTGTGGTATTCAAGCAGACTGTGAAATCAATGCATGACAGAAGTTTGTTGTTTTGTAACAATGAAATGTTTGTGGCAGTTTCACATGGTTTGTAAGACAGTGATTTATCTCATGCAAAAGACATGGAGTGGAAGTTCATTTGTCATGTCCCCTTCTAGTTGACATCTCTCAGAGCTCACAATTAGCCTATTATGTGACCCTCGTAGGCTGATGGGATGGATAGAGGGTCTTGATGGAGCTTGGCTCGGCTTCAGTTGTCAGTATTTGATCAGTTGGCTTTCGTTCGGGCTCATTCAGACACCATTTTCCTGAGCTGCTATTTTTAGCAGTATAGTTTGGTCACGTGCAAAATCACTCCGTAGTTTGCCAGCTTCAGACGGTTTGAGAATCAGGTAGTTTTTGAGGAAGATATTAATATTTAATTGATTTAATTAAATATTAATTTTCGGAGTTATATTATAAAGTTATAATATTTTTATATTATAACTTAAGTGCTTGACTCAAGGGGGCGTCCATCATTGAAAGGGGGCCGTTTTTTATTATATTTTATAATTAAAAATTTGATCAAAGACTATTGGAATAATTAAAAAGAAAAGTCGAATTTATTTTAATGATGCTTTTTGAAGGAATTCGCACTTTTCAAAGGTTATAAGACTTTGCTTTGGAAATCGAGCTCATTATGTCATTGAATCTTGAAAATTGATCAAGTCTTCAACCAGAGCACGGAAGCCAAGGGTTTCAGTCTCAGAGCATTGGGGAATGAGCCATCTCCAGTGAAAGCAATTCAGAGGTTGTGAAATATCATCCGATTTATTGCCAGGCAAAGAGATTTCTTCATCCAGGAGAGATCACAGAATATTTATTGTCAGAGTTTTCAGAGTGATATTATTCCGGCAGGGATTCTACAATCAATGCGCCTATTTCATTGAGATCTGGCAATTTAAGGAAGGGCCGTACTTTTTTATTTGTTGATTGCTGCTATTTCAAGGCCGTACTATTCTGTACTAGGCCATACCTCCATTAAAAAGGGCGTACCCTCAAGTTCAAGCAAAACGCCTTCCATTTCCTCAGTCTATCTCCACTAACAGGGGCGCCTATGCACCTGGCATTATTCTGGATCGTCTAACGGAGGGAGAAAGGGTTATTCATTGCTGCCGTACCAGATCAAGGGTATTCTTCATCTTGCTGCAAATCAGGTTTTTGAAACAATATTTTTACATTATCTTGTATGCATGCCAGAGATCCTCTATTGTAGTCTTCTGAAATGAATAATAAGATCATAGATTAGACATTTCAAAGGTTTACTGCCTCAATATTCGTTTATTTGAATTTATACAAATTTCTTGGAAAATCGCATTCTCTCTTTATTCAAGCAAAAATCACAAAAAACCAAAAACTACAAAAACAAACCAAAAAAAAGTCAGATTTAGAAAACAGGGGAAACAAGGGTTTCTACAGTGGTATCAGAGCTAAATCTTGCCATCCTGAGGGTTTAGCAATCTTATGCAACCACAAGAGTTTGGGTCACATAGATATTATACACGCAGACGAGCCTTGATTGACAGGCAACAGAGTTTGAGCAGGCAGCCAGGAAACATGGCTGACAGGACTGACAGGACTGACAGGGCAGAGATACCTCATAACCACAGAGATCAGGACGATGCAGAGGTTTTACATTCTCTCAGAGACTTATGAGCAGGTCAACGGTAGTCTAATGATGTATTATAGCAGTTGACAGTAGCACTTCAGAGATTGGGTACTCCGAGGAGACCGTCACCACATCGTGACGATGACAGGAGTGATGCAGGATCTCACAGAACACCTAGGACAGCTTCACAGACAGCAGACAGGCCCACTAGGCCTACTTTTGTGAGACAGGAGCCCAATGAGGCTATTGCAGGTGAGGAGCATGAGGAGTTGTTCGCAGATACACTTATGGCAGTGAACGAGGAGTGGGAGTTAGTACCTCTTGAGGTCAAAGAGAGGATCACTTTTGACCGATTCATTACACAGAGGAGAGAACATCACAGAGGTCAACAGGATTGGAGACCTAGACATCAGAACAATGATCTTAAACATGCTACAAACAGACTTACACTAGCTATGTTCGACGATAATGGCAAGGTCACAGCACAGGCCTGGATTAGTAAGTTAGACACATTTCTCACACTACGTCCGATGGCTGAGAGAGATGCTATCAGATATGTGACATTGCATCTCGAGGGAGTAGCTTACGACTGGTGGCACCATGGGATGGTGACACTCCAGCATGATAGGATCACCTCTTATCAGGAGTTTGTTGACAGGTTGGTGGAGCGGTTTGACAAGAAGGATCCAGAATCCTATTTCAGAGATTTGGCTCAGCTAAGACAGAGTGGCAGTTTGGAGTCTTATATTGGTGACTTTCAGAAGTTATCAATTATGGTTCTGAATATTTCAGAGAGGCGACTTGTAGTGCTCTTCATGGAGGGATTGACGGAACCATTGAGAGGTTGGATCAAAGCCTTTGATCCTCCTTCGTTACAAGAAGCGATGAAGAAGGCACGTAGTATGGAGTTGGCAGCACCATCCAGTAGATTCAACTCCAAAAACAATTCTTCTTTCAGGGACAATAAGGGCTTTAATAAAAACAGAGAGAAGTTTGATTTTAACAAAGAAAAATCAGATTTTAAGAATGATTCAAAGGGTAAATCAGCAGCACCACCTTTGGATTGAGAGGCTCTTAACGATCTACGCAGAAAGAAGATTTGCTTCTATTGCAAGGGTCCCTATGACGCCAATCACGATTGTCCTTTGAGGCCTAAGGGCAAGGCAAATCGAGTGATGTGGGCGTATTACGAGGATTCGGAGTCAGAGAATTCCGAAACAGCAGGAGAGTTCTGAGGAGTCAGAGGCTTCAGAGCCTAAGGCAAAGGCAGAGTCAGAACTTCAGATACAGGAGGCCCACCTATCTAGCATTCAGCAGGAGGGTTCATTCAGGATTCGTGGAGTGTTGGCAGGACAGAGGGTCATTACCCTTCTTGATACAGGAGCCACACACAATTTCATCGATGCTAGATTTGTTGAGAAACGCGGACTCATCACTGAGGAGTTCGAAGGCATTAGGGTTAAGGTGGCCGACGGTTACACTCTTAGGTGTGAACGCATGATTAAGGATCTCCCCTTACGCTTGAACAATTATGAGTTCAAGGCTGATTACTATGTAGTTAACATGGAAGATATTGATTTGGTCTTGGGCATGAAGTGGCTTCATTCTCTAGAGGAAGTCACTCTTCGTCTCAAGGACATGGAGATCCGTTTTGATGTGGATGGGAAGACACATATTCTGAAAGCAATTCGGGACAGCAACATCAAAACTATTTCCTTTCGTCGGATGGAGAGGTTCATGCGACACGACATGGTAGAGTGGGCTGCCAAGTGCACATTGGCACCTATACAGGAGGGACAGCAGAAGACTGAATATCATCCTGACATACGGCAGTTGTGAATCAAGCATGATAAGGTATTCAGTGATATTCCACTAGGGAGACCTCCAAACAGGGGCATTGAGCATATTATTGAGCTTGAGGAGAGCGCTAAGCCCGTTATGATTACGCCCTATAGACATCCTAAGCGGCTGAAAGATGAGATCGAGAAAACGATCAAGCAGTTACTTGCTATGGGTCACATTCGACCTAGCAAATCATCATTCGCTTCTTCAGTTGTTTTGGTAAAGAAGGATGGCACCTTACGCATGTGCATTGACTACAGAGTCCTGAATAAGAGGACTATCAAAAACAGGTATCCAATACCTCGTATAGACGAGCTTATTGATGAGCTCCATGGTGCATGCTACTTCACTAAAATCGACTTAAGGTCAGGATATCATCAAATCAGGGTTCGTGAACAGGACATCGAGAAGACTGCCTTCCGTTGTCATTGTGGGCATTTCGAGTTTGTGGTGATGCCATTTGGGCTCACTAATGCGCCAGCTACTTTTCAATCCACCATGAACAGGGTTTTTCATTCACTGCTGAGGAGATTTGTGTTGGGTTTTTTTGATGATATCCTTATTTACAGCAGGACTTGGCAAGAGCATTTGGCTCATCTGGAGACCGTGCTCAGTATTTTGGAGAGGGAGTTCTTGTACGCCAAGGAGTCCAAATGTGATTTGGGGATGACCGAATTGTTATATTTAGGTCATATTATCAGTGCAGAGGGAGTGCGGATGAATCCTGAGAAGATCCGCGCTATTATTGACTGGCCTACACTGGCAAACCTTACACAATTGCGAGGCTTTCTAGGTTTGTGTGGGTTTTACCGCAGATTCGTGAATGGTTATTCACGACATGCAGCACCTATGACAGATTTGTTGAAAAAAGGTGCATTTTGTTGGACTCCTGAGGCACAAGAATGTTTTGTGAGATTTAAGGAGTTGATGACTACATGCCCTGTGTTGGCACTACCAGACTTTCGAAGCCTTTTGAGCTTCAGTGCGATGCATCAGGTGAGGGCATTAGAGCGGTGCTTATGCAGGACAAGCACCCCATCATGTATGAGAGCCGTAAACTCAGAGGGCCAGAGAGACTCTACAGCATTTACGATAAGGAGATGCTCACTATAATACATGCCTTGGCAAAATTTAGGCAATATCTTGTTGGCAGCAAATTTTGCATCAAAACTGACCATAATAGTTTGAGACACTTCCTAGGGCAGCGAGATCTCAATGATCGTCAGCAGAAGTGGGTGAGAAAATTGCAGGCATATGACTTTGATATCTCTTTCATCAAAGGCACCCAGAATGTAGTGGCCGATGCTCTTTCACGCAGGCCATATTTGAGCTCTATGGTTCATATTACGGAGTATTGGAGGCATATGATTGTGGCAGAGTATGCCAAGGATTCATGGGCATCCAGCATCGTTGAGGGATCGACGATTGACACTAGATACACGCTTGTGAATGACTTGATCATTTACAAGAACAGGATTTATTTGGTCCCAGGTTCAGAGGTGAAGAACATTATCATGCGAGCCTTTCATGACGTACCTACAGCAGGACATCCCGGGTATTTCAAAACCTACAGACAGATTCGGGAGAGATTCACATGGAAAGGACTTAAGGAAGATGTTCTTCAGTACGTGCGTGAGTGCCCTGTTTGTCAGCAGAACAAGCAGGAGAACACATACCCGACAAGATTATTGCAGCCACTTCCGATTCCTGACAGGAAGTGGGAATGCCTGTCGATGGACTTCATTACGGGCTTGCCTAAAGCCCAAGGACGGGATTGCATATATGTGGTTGTGGATTGGCTGACGAAGTATGCCCACTTCTTTCCGATTACCACTACCTACACAGCTACACAGGTGGCAGAGGTCTTTTTCCGTGAGGTATTCAGACTACATGGGTTGCCTCGGAGCATAGTGAGCGACAGAGATAGTCGGTTCTTGAGTCACTTCTGGCAGGAGGTGTTCAGACTCTGTGGGACCGAGCTTACACCGAGCACCAGTTACCACCCGCAGACCGATGGGAAAACGGAGATAGTGAATAAATGGGTGGAGGGTTACCTCAGGAACTATATTGCAAGGTAGCAGAAGGCATGGGTCAAATGGATTCATTTGTGTGAGTATTGCTACAACACGACATTCCATATGACCATTCAGATGTCCCCTTTCATGGCGTTGTATGGTTATGAGGCACCGAGTTTTTTGGATTTGCTACTGAGTGACAGTAGAGTGCCGAGTGCTAGAGACTTGTTGCAGGAGAATCAGGATACTATGAAGGCTCTCAAGGAGAATATTGCCAAGGCACAGAATCAGCAAAAGCAGTACGCAGATCAGAAGAGGACAGAGAGGTCTTTTGAGGTGGGTGACATGGTTTATCTTATGCTGCAACCCTACCGTCAGTCTGCTCTTCGGAAGAGTGGGTCAGAGAAGCTTAAGCCATGATATTACGGTCCTTTCAGGATCCTGAGGCGTGTTGGAGAGGTGGCTTATGAGCTTGAGCTTCCGGCAGAGAGCAAGGTACACAATGTTTTTCACATTTCACGTCTCAAGAAGGCGTTGGGTCACCGTGTGGTACCTTCTATAGTTTTACCTCCCTTAGATGATGAGGGAAAGCTGATTTTAGTACCTGAGTCTATCCTGGAGTACAAAGAGAGACAGTTGCATAGGAGGACTATCAGGGAATATTTAGTGAAATGGAGAAATTTGCCAGTGGAGGATGCTACATGGGAGAGCGAGCATATTTTGCAGCATCCGGGGTTGAGATTGCTTGAGGACAAGCAATTTCAGGAGGGGCGGACTGTCATGTCCCCTTCTAGTTGACATCTCTCAGAGCTCACGATTAGCCTATTATGTGACCCTCGTAGGCTGATGGGATGGATAGAGGGTCTTGATGGAGCTTGGCTCGGCTTTAGTTGCCAGTATTTGATCAGTTGGATTTCATTCGGGCTCATTCGGACACCGTTTGCCTGAGCTGCTATTTTTAGCAGTATAGTTTGGTCACGTGCAGAATCACTCCGTGGTTCGCCAGCTTCAAACGGTTTGAGAATCGGATAGTTTTTGAGGAAGATATTAATATTTAATTGATTTAATTAAATATTAATTTTTGGAGTTATAGTATAAAGTTATAATATTTTTATATTATAACTTAAGTGCTTGACTCAAGGGGGCGTCCATCATTGAAAGGGGACCAATTTTAATTATATTTTATAATTAAAAATTTGATCAAAGACTATTGGAATAATTAAAAAGAAAAGTCGAATTTATTTTAATGATGCTTTTTGAAGGAATTCGCACTTTTCAAAGGTTATAAGACTTTGCTTTGGAAATCGAGCTCATTATGTCATTGAATATTGAAAATTGATCAAGTCTTCAACCAGAGCACAGAAGCCAAGGGTTTCAGTCTCAGAGCATTGGGGAACGAGCCATCTCCAGTGAAAGCAATTCAGAGGTTGTGAAATATCATCTGATTTATTGCTAGGCAAAGAGATTTCTTCATCCAGGAGAGATCACAGAACGTTCACAGAACATTTATTGTCAGAGTTTTCAGAGTGATATTCTTCTGGCAGGGATTCTACAATCAATGCACCTATTTCATTGAGATCTGGCAATTTAAGGAAGGGCCATACTTTTTTATTTGTTGATTTCTGTTGTTTCAAGGCTGTACTATTTTGTACCAAGCCGTACCTCCATTAAAAAGGGCGTACCTTCAAGTTCAAGCAAAATGCCTTCCATTTCCTCAGTCTGTCTCCACTAACAGGGGCGCCTATGCACCTGGCATTATTCTGGATCGTCTGACGGAGGGAGAAAGGGTTATTCATTGCTGTCGTACCAGATCAAGGGTATTCTTCATCTTGCTGCAAATCAGGTTTTTGAAACAATATTTTTACATTATCTTGTATGCATGCCAAAGATCCTCTATTGCAGTCTTCTGAAATGAATAATAAGATCATAGATTAGACATTTCAAAGGTTTACTGCCTCAATATTCGTTTATTTGAATTTATACAAATTTCTTGCAAAATCGCATTCTCTCTTTATTCAAGCAAAAATCACAAAAAACCAAAAACTACAAAAACAAACAAAAAAAAAGTCAGATTCAGAAAACAGGGGAAACAAGGGTTTCTACAATGGTATCAGAGCTAAATCTTGCCATCCTGAGGGTTTAGCAATCTTATGCAGCCACAAGAGTTTGGGTCACACAGATATTATACACGCAGACGAGCCTTGATTGACAAGCAACAGGGTTTGAGCAGGCAGCCAGGAAACATGGCTGACAGGACTGACAGGACTGACAGGGCAGAGATACCTCATAACCACAGAGATCAGGACGATGCAGAGGTTTTACATGCTCTCAGAGACTTACGAGCAGGTCAACGGCAGTCTAATGATGTATTACAGCAGTTGACAGTAGCACTTCAGAGATTGGGTACTTCGAGGAGACCGTCACCACATCGTGATGATGACAAGAGTGATGCAGGATCTCACAGAGCACCTAGGACAGCTTCACAGACAGGAAACAGGCCCACTAGGCCTACTTTTGTGAGACAGGAGCCCGATGAGGCTATTGCAGGTGAGGATCATGATGAGTTGTTCGCAGATACACTTATGGCAGTGAACGAATGGGAGTTTGTACCTCCTAAGGTCAGAGAGAGGATCACTTTTGACCGATTCATTACACAGAGGAGAGAACATCACAGAGGTCGACATGATTGGAGACCTAGACATCAGAACAATGATCTAAAACATGCTACGAATAGACTTACACTAGCTATGTTTGACGGTAGTGGCAAGGTCACAGCATAGGCCTAGATTAGTAAGTTAGACACATTTCTCACGCTACGTCCGATGGCTGAGAGAGATGCTATCAAATATGCGACATTGCATCTTGAGGGAGTAGCTTACGACTGGTGGCACCACGGGATGGTGACACTCCAACATGATAGGATCACCTCTTATCAGGAGTTTGTTGACAGGTTGGTGGAGCGGTTTGACAGGAAGGATCCAGAATCCTATTTCAGAGATTTGGCTCAGCTGAGACAAAGTGGCAGTTTGGAGTCTTATATTGGTGACTTTCAGAAGTTATCAGTTATGGTTCCGAATATTTTAGAGAGGCGACTTGTAGTGCTCTTCATGGAGGGATTGACTGTTTTTTTTGTTTGTCTTTATTCAAGCAAAAATCACATAAAACCAAAAACTACAAAAACAAACAAAAAAAACAGTCAGATTCAGAAAATAGGGGAAACAAGGGTTTCTACATCATTCAAGAGCAGTATGTATATAATGACTATAGCAAATACACTACAAGAGACAATAAAAATGGTAAGGGGTAGTGTTGATGTGATTTTCGTGACCGCACCAACACAGAATAAAGTCGCCAACGGCTACCCTATTCTCTCTTGATCAAAGTATTCAGCACGCTAAGATTGCAAGAAAGTTCGTGTGTTCAACTCCAAGGTTCCTTCTAGGTGTGGATAATCTCAGTTGGCTAGATGTGATTTGCTGGTATTTCAAGGAGACTTACGCAATTATTTGGCAGCAGACAGCAGACAGCAGATTAAGGGCTTCACGTGGTGCGAATGATTCGGCAGGTAAGTGCAAGTTTCCTAATACTAACCAGAAATGAACTGAATTTAAATGAGTGTAGGGATAAGAAGGTTTTAATCTACTCTAAGGCGTGGGACATGGCGATCAATTCTCGTAGACTTCCACCGAGCTTTTCTTTGCCTTGCTTCAGACAACTTCCATAAAACAGGTGCAATCTTCAGAGGAGTAATCAAAGGTATTCAAATCACGATTTAGCATGAAGACACCATCACAACGATGCATGCCAACATATAAACCATAATCGAAGTTAAGTTTCACAATGTTCCAGTTGACCACGCAAGGCGAACCCACCGTCAACGAGCCCGCTAGTGGTATGTATAAGCGAAGTTTTGTTAAAATCGAGCACCACATTCCACAATTACTAAGTACTTGCATGAAATGAAATCTACTTTACTTTAAGCTACCTCAGGATTATAGGTAAATTGGAAGGACGAAGAACCTGTTGATGCGTGTTTTATGACACAACAAACATTTTAGAACAAAGTGTCACAGACGCTCTATTCTCTCTTGAAAAACTACCTTGTATGGTAAGATTGCTAGTAAGATCACATGGTAATTCCAATGTTTAAGATGAATTTGGATAGGCTCTGTGGTATGGATGTGATTTGCTGTGGGCACAATTAAGATTTTGCAAGTTATTTGGAAAAGCGGAGACATAAATGCAGTATCATTTTGAGTTTTTTGATTTTAAAAAAAAGGTAAAAGTAGTAAGGGTTTTAGAGATCCTATGCTATTCCTAAGAAATCAAGAGAAGACAAGGATTAAATGAAACCAACTAAACAATACTCTGCTTCGCCATGTTAAACGACAACTACACAGAGCAAGTGCAATCTTCTGTGAATGTGCTTGTGATTTTCACGTAATGAATAATTACCATCAAATCGAACAATAATTATCCAAAAAGAAGTTAAGCATCCACGATGAAGCTCAGTCTAACTTTGCACATTGAGTAAAAATCATCCACTCAAAGAAAGTATGAGCTCGATTTCACTAATCTCCGTTATGAATCTATCATTCTTCTAACATACATTATAATTCAAATTCACTAAGCGAGAAAGAAAATATGCGACCATGCAACTATTCGACAATCAAGTATTCAAGGCACCTCATGAATTTGAACTCTATTATCAAAGTAGTGTTTTCACAACAATCTCATAAAACTCTCTCTTTATTTCTACAATCTAACTATCTTGAATCTGCTCTAACTGATCTTCTTAATCTCTAATCTCTAATTTTCTAATCTTCTAATTTCTAATCTTCTAATGAATATGAGAGAGTGAGGGGGGGTTTATATAGTTTTTCAGAATTACAATGAACGGCCGAGATTGATTCAGGATCAAAGGCCCAGATTAAACAGAACTAAACCCCAATTAGGGTTTCTAAAACCTTAACCAGTTAACTAAAGAGAACTCTAGACATCTGGAGTGGCATCCTTATCCACTTGTGCGGCTTTGCTTTCAGCGAATCTGGACACGATCAAGCCGACCTCTTCCATGACAATGTCAAGCAGCACGTTGACATTCTACTCCAACAAATCCAAGCTCTCGGCACACTCTACAAAAATAGTCGCCCATTCTAGTTCCTGCAGCAAGAAAGAACTCCTGACGGCCATGAAGTTGAATACCTTGGTGAAGCCTTCTTTCATGATTGGCCCGGTGGTGGAGAAAATTATCTGCACTTGTTCTCTTAAATTCTTTGGCCGCATATGTTTCTTCCGGACAACATCTTTATCGAGCATATCGGCAGCCATCTGGTAAACTTTATTCTGAATTTCTTTTGCTTGTTCTTCAACTCTGGCACCATCCTGCTTCACCTTTTCGAGGACTCCTCTTCTTGAGATTAGAACATAATACCATCCATTGAAATCATACGCAGCTCCGGCTTCAATAACCTTGTCCTCAATTAACCTTTGCTTTGAGATGCCCTTCAATTCCCGAATACATGGGATGATCCTGCTTTGAATATCTTTGAGACTACTCCATGATTCTGCCAGGTCTGCAACTCATGATAGCATAAAGGAAGCCAACTCATTTACTTGTGCCAACTTTTCTGCAAACACCAATGCCTCTTCTTTCCTTTCAGCCATCCAGTCCTTAGCCTCTCTCGCCGTAGTCAGCTCTTCCTCAAAATTTGCGCCTGGTTCTTGCGAAGAATTTGGAGGCGGAAGTGCTGCTTGGTCACCTTCATTTAGCGGCTTGGTCAAGTGCTGGATGTAATCTTTTAGGCGTTGAATTTCTTTTTTATATTGTCTTTTCTTGGCAACCTCTTTTTCTAACCTAGACTTGATGGTGGCCACGGAATTGTCCAAGTCCTCGACCTCTTGCCCTTTTGTTGTCGGACCCATGTCAATGGTCGTGATAGCATATTCATCAAGAGCAATTTCATCTTGGAACTTGTCAGCTGTAGGTACTGCAATTTGTACTGAGCGATTGCCAGCCTCATCTCTCTGGATGGTAGAGAATTTCTTGGCCTTCTTCCTTGGGGCAACTTGTTCTAGCCTTGCCAAGAAATCCGTGTCATTGTCCTCCTCAGGAACCTCTACTGGCGCCTTTCTTTTCAATCTTCCTTTCAGCCACTCTAGGATTGTTAGCTGCTCAATTCCGTCCTCCTGTTGATCTTGGACGTCTTGTATATCCTGTACTTCCTACTCTTCCTGAATCTTCGACATATTTTGAACTTCTTCGATCAATTGCATACCCTGAATTTCTTGGACGGTGTTGTGACCATTTCACACATTGCCCCATTGCAAATGGGGACCCCCTGTTTTCGCTTTTTGCCTCGATGTTGCAACTGCTTATCATTTGTCTTTTTACAATGAGGTCATCATTTTGAGGGTTTCAAGTCAATTTGCCGAGAGTCATCTGAGCCAAGTCAAGAATCCATGCTTGAATCAGCGCGTAAACGTCACCATCGTGCTTAGAAGGCCTGGGAGACGAAGATCGACTGCCGTTTCAGTCAAATCCGACACTTCCAAATTTTTAGGGTTTCTCACCCCGGGCCCCCTATTTTTTTAGGACCTACTTTTTTGGCACTTTTGGGCAATTCTGGGATCCCTATTTTTTAGGGTCTATTTTGAAAGTTGCTATTTTGGAAAATTTCTATTTTTAGAAAGTTTCTATTTTTAGAAAGGTCACGAGTTTCAAAAATCCACTCAGAAGTTCGAAAAGATCAACGAAACTCTCAGAAAATCGATTCAAAATTTTTTTAGAAATTTTGGTAAAATTCTAGAAAATCACATAAAAAAGGTCAAAAAACATGAAAATCAAACCAAAAACGTTCAAAATCTGGAAAAAATCAGTCAAAACCAGTTCATGATCAATCAGATCTGAGGTTGAAATCATGGAAAATCAGCTCTTAAATAATGAAATTCATTTGAAATCTGGTCAAGTCTGAAATTCGCCATGGGAAAATGGAAGGAGGATGAAGGAAGGATGGAGAATATGTCAAGGAAATTTGCCCAGCAGCAAGCTTGCACATCCTTGGACCCTTCAAAGTCCGCCCATGCTCATCCTCATCAGTTCCAAAGTCCGCCATGCATCTTGAGGACATATCCAAGCATCCTAGAAAGTCCGCCATGCAGCAAGGAAGCTCATCCTAGGATCTTTTGAAGTCCGCCCTGCATGTCCAAAAGGTTGATGAAGTCCGCCATGTGCAAGAAAGGGATGTGCTAAAGAGCCTTGAAGTCCGCCCAAGCTCATCCTTGACAGCTCTGAAGTCCGCCATCCTTGTCCAAGCAGCCAACAAAGTCCGCCATTCACTTTAAGGGACGTCCAAAAGGCCTTAGAAGTCCGCCTTGACTTGAAGACTCGTCCAAAATGCTTGTGAAGTCCGCCCTTGAAAGGTGGGACTTGGCTGAAGACCATCTAAAGTCCGCCCTTGACATCCTTGACCCTTCCAAAGTCCGCCTAGGCATGTAAAATGAAGGAAAATCAAAATTTTTGCTAAGTGTTGGTACCCAGCAAAGAGAATTTCGAAAATCTGCTAAGTATGAGGGCCTAAAAAGGGTGGAAAACTGATTTTTTTGGCTAAGTGTTGTGATATTTCCAAAGAGACAAATGCTGAGAAGCTAAGAGGTCCACCCTAGAAAGGAGGGACATCCAAGATGCTTGTCCAAAATGCTAAGGAAGTCCGCCTAAGATGGAAAAGGATGATTTTTATGCTAAGTGTTGATGTCATGTCCAAAGAAAAGTTCGAATATTTGCCTAAGTATAGAGGCTAAATGATGAAAAATGAAGGTTTTTGGCTAGGAAGTATGACGTTTTCGAGAAGCTAAGTGCCAAGTTTGAAAGGACACGTGCTAGAGAAGATTGGGATATGGCGAGGAATAAAACGGAATGTGCCCAACTCAAAAGGGGGAAAACAAATTAAATTTGCCTAAGTATGGTGAAAATGTTGAGAAATTGACAACTTTGGCCGAGGAAAAATGCACAAGGCAAAGAGAAAGGAAGGATCGTCCTTGGCCAGAAGGAAGGAGAATTTGTCAAGCGTCAAAGAAATTCGCCCGATGAAGACATCCAGACAAGGATTTTGCCTAGAAAAATTCGACTGAGCAAGAGAAAATTTGACTTTGGCAGAAGAAAATAGGCCCAGTGTTATTAAAAATCTCGCCTCGGCAAAGAAAAGTAGGGATCTGGCAATAAAATTTTCGACGGAATGGCTTAAGTTTTGACTTGGCTAGACGAAATTGAGGATAAAATTGGAAGATACACTCTTAGCCAAGAAAAATGAAAGGAAAATCAAAATAGCCATGGGTCCAAAACGAACGGGTTGGAATTAATTAAAATATTTTTAATATTTTAATAATTAATTTTCAACTATTTGGAAATTAAAAATGCCTTGGACAAAATCAAATTCGCCAGACGATGTTTTGGAGGAAAATAATTTGTGCCGGCCAGAGATAAAATCCGATGGGCAAAATTAAATTCACCATGGCTTCAAGAGAGAGAGTAGTAAAAATTCAGGAGAGAGAAAATCTGAATTTGTTTATTTTATTTCTTGCAGGTGGATGACGACGCGAGGTGAGTCTTCAAGGAAGAAGCAAAGGCATGGAATGGAGACAAGTCTGCTTCAAGCCAGATAGAGTGACGGAAAAAGATGGCACAAGCACGAGAAAGTCTGACTTTGCCCAAGCTCAGCATGTCCAAACCTTTTCCGACTTTGCTTGGAGAAGGTATGTCCAGACATCCATAAGATCTGCCAAGTACAATGGCAAACATGATGCAAAGTCCGACCTAGACCAAGAAAAGAAATGTCAAAGTGTTGAGAAGGTTCGCCAAGCATAAAGAAAAGATGGCAAAACCACTAGCAAATCCGACTTTGCTCAACTGAGAAATGGCACAAGCATGATAAAGTTCGACTTCTCCCTAGAAATGTTTGTCCAAAGTGGCTTGAAGTCTGACTTAGGCCGAGAGAGAAAACGTCCAAGCTCATGTGAAGTCCGCCCAAGGAGAGGACGAGAAAATTGGCTACAAGAATTCACTAAGTGTTGGACGGAAAACAGGAAGGGTGAAGAGGAAAATAAAGAGGAAGTGAATAAAATTCTTGTCCAGGGATGGAATTTGTCCTACATAGCACAAGCCAGATTCAGAATTGAAGGCAAATCCACAGGCAAAGTTCGTTCGAGCATGGTGTTGAATGATCCAGATGATGTTACAAAATGAACCTGAATAGCCAAAATTTGGCTAAGTCTAGGAAATACTTCACAGAGGAAATTCCAATTTCCTCCATTGTGGCGAAAGCACAAAGGCATTCTTCTCCAAATTCTAGACACTTGAAAGGAATCCAAGATCAAAGTTAGGAAGGAACAAGCACAACGGACAGAGTTATCGGCAGGGAAAATATTCTAAGGCAAGCACGTGAAGAAAAATGAAGCAACCAAGGAAGACATCCAGCACGCTGAGGTGGCGCCTCGTCATCTTCCAACCAATCAAATTGTTCCAAATCAACATATAACAACTTTCTATTTTATTGTTGATTTATATTTAGCAAAAGGGACAAGTGTCCTCAAATGAAATTTTCTCATTGGTCGAAAGTGACAAACCCTAATTAGGGTTTTATTTTGTAATCTCGGCCGTTGATTTGAAATCAATCTTGGCCATTGAATTGTAATTGGGGAGCCTATAAATTGAGCTCGCCCCCTCATTTGTAATGTGTGGAGACAGATTATGTATATTGTCGCATTGAGACTATTTTGAATGATAAAAGCTCTTGAGCATGATTTGCCTTGAATAACTTCTTATTGTTGAATAGTAAGCGAGGTTGCATATTATCTTCCGCCATAGATTAGAGTTAAAGTTAGGTTAAGTAGAATTTGCTTTGAAAGTTGTTAATTGAATGAGAGATTGATCGCATTGACTCAATGGTGAAGTGTAGCTCATACTTTTTTCGAATGGATGATTTGCATTCGATTTGTAAAGTTAGCCTGAGCTCTTAATCGTGGAAGCTTAACTTCAGCCTCCTCATTCGAGGTTTGAAAATTATTCTCACAAACCCCTTGAAGATTGCACCCATTTTGCGTATGTTGTCCTGCAGGAGGCGAAACAAAGTGTGGTTTATTTCTCTTCACCGAGTCCTTACTGTCTCTTGAGTTCTAGGCTTAGACTAGATTCTCTGAACCCTATTCTTTTTGCCATTTTTTTGAGATCCACAATTGAAAGTCCTAATTGAGAACCTACAAAGATAAATTTCCTAAGTCCCTAGCTTGTGTAGACTTTCTACGTAAGTCCCCTTGTTTATTACCAGCATTATCACAACGACCATTGAGCTTATCTACACGTCGAGACCCGACTAAAGAAACCTTGGAATCGCCATATGATCTTCTCGCAATCTTAGCATACGCGGTGATTTTTCAAGAGAGGATAGAGTGTCTTTGGGAATTTTTATTCTGATGTTTGGTGGATGATAAAACACTCATCAACAGACGGATGGGTCATCTTGGATTCCTTTGAGGGCGGAAATCATTCCTTCCTCAAATTCTCCATCCATAATATCTGTATCATTATCTAATTCTAGGATTTATGTGCTTGCTGGAGAAGGTTGATCATCATCTTCTACTTGTATTGGCTCCACATTTCTGACTAGGGAAGGGATCCTGGCATTCTCCAAAGATTCTCTATCCATGGCGAGTATTTCTTCTATGTTCCTGGAAGTGGCCGACTGAAGGGGTTTAGACTTGTGCTTCTTTCGAGAAGGCCCTTCATCTATCACTTTACCCTTGTCCTGTCTTGTAGATTTATCAACTTCTTTCCTCTTTCTCGAGTTGGCAGCATCTGTTGGTCCATCTCCACGAGATGCACCGGCATTTGAAGAACAAGACTCTGTATTGCCCATCAATTCGTAGGTGAATTGCACATTTCTTTGTCTTAGGACTTCTACCTGCCGATCTATCCACCACTGAGAATACTTGAAAACAAGTCACATAAAAGTGGCTAGGTCACCCATCTAGGGCTCGAACCATCTTATAGGAGGGAGTGGCTCGTTCTCATTGAAGCCCGATTGCACGTATATTCCATCATCTTGTAGTTGATCGGGTATTTTGAAGAGCTCTATTGCCCTTATCATGCTTAATGGCAATCTTGACCACAACCTCCTTCTTACGTCATATTCATCTGCTGTGTTGGCCCAGAAGTCTTCCAAGTCAACTCGATGCTTGTACCTCTCTTCGTCCACAGTTCTGATGTGATGGAGCGGATCAAAGTTGTTCCTGGATTTGTATGACATGAATGGATATTGTTGAATTTCCAGTCGAGCAACCTCTACTGCTTGTGCTGTCGGACATGACTCCTCCATATTGCCGATGAAAAAAGGAAAGGTGACAGCCGCTTTCTGCTTTGGCCTTTGAATATTCTAATACGCCTCTAATTGCCTCAGCACTTCCAGCAATACCATCTTGTTGGTCGGATAGATGGGCAGTCTGTAAGGATTTCCTGAGAATCCTTGGATCCTGATATAAGTGAACTTAGGATACTGAATGAACCAGAATCCATACCGACTAATTAGGCTCTTGGCTTCATGTGAGAGTCTTTGGTGCGTTCCGCCTTGGAGAAGCCGGGTGATATACATCAAAAAGGCGTCATGAGCTTGACGGAAATGAGACTTCTCTTTCAATTGCAACTGTGGATAACAATCGTAGGCTTTGAGTTGCCCCTCGCCGTTGCCGACCACGCCTTTGCAAATCAAGCCAGGATACTTATAATATCTTGCAAGTGAATATACAATGTATGAGCTCATGTGAAAATTTTTGGTCTCCTCAAAGTTGACTAACTGCTCGTGCAGGCTATCACTAATCATTCTAGACCAATTGAACATCTTGACTCCAGTGATTATTTCATCAATAAAATAGTACATCCAGTTTTCAAAAGGTGCACCATGGGAATTGCCTACAATTCTGTTTAGTAGCAAAACGATGTCACCATATTCCTCTTTGAAATGAGTTATGATCAATTTCTTTGGCATCTTGCCTGCAGTAGTCTTGGGTTTTAGTAACCAATTCTTGTTTATGTTGGATGCACAAAGATCCTGCTCGCTCTGATAAAGCTTGAGTGCATCTTGCTTGGTGCGGTCGGATGTTCGATTGTAAACTGGAATTCCAAAGGTTTCTTGGATTGCTGGCTCGGACAAGTAGGCAAGGACTCTTCCATCAGGAGCTTCTATCTGTCTGTCTCGTGCATTGTAGTGTAATGCGCATTCTACCATAAGCTCCGGACATTCTTTTGCTGGTGGAAATCCAGCTGCGTGGACAATTCCATTGCGCATCATCCTCATGGCAATTGGTGTAGGCAGACGTCCATCAGTCCCGTACATTCTTTTCCTGAAGTCCTCAAGGTCAACGTGGCCAAGATCAGTGTCCACAACGTGCTCCCACTTGGACTTGATTTTCCATTGTGTTTGCACACCTTTGCTAGCAAACTTCATCTTTACCATTTCGAAAATAAATCTGCAAGAACAAGTAGAGAGAATTATCAGAATTCGAAACTTAAATCAGTTCGAAAGACATTCCAGCTAGTTATCAAATTAGACTTCGCGAAAAAAAAAAAATCCAGCTGGAAAGAAAATAAACGATGAAGTTTCATGCTAAAATGAAATGGACAAAGTAGATCTGCCTGTGACTTCTGGAGAAGTGATCACAATCACAACGCAAGCTGATAAAAAAATATTTCCTTCACTTTGCTGCAGATTTTCTCAACAAGTTTCTTCTCACACCTTCAAAAATTGAATGATTGTGCAAATGAGAAGTGAAATCAGTTATAGAGGTGAGAAAATCGATCTTTTTAGCAAATTTGCATTGTTTCCTTCGAATTGAGTTTGAACTCATCTTTCACTTTGCTTCCGGGTGGCAAGTTTTATCTTCAATGATCTTGTCTGGGAAAGTTTCCAATTTCATCGCCAGTTCAATAAAACCTTTTTGTCCTTTTTCCAATTTCGAATTTTTTCAAGTTTATCTCTTTGGGTTCGAAAAATGAATAATTAAAATAATTAAAATAATTATTTTATGTGTTATCTCCAACCCATTCATTTTTTATGGCAAATTATATTTTTTTTTGTCTAAGGCAATTCAATTTTTGAAATTTTCCTTGCCAATGCCTTAGGCGAATTTTCATTTTGTCCAATTTTCTTGCCATAACTTAAATCATCCAACTTATTTGGCCATGAATTTCTTTCTTTTTCCAGAATTATTTGGCCACGTCCAATTTTATTTGGCCATATTTTCTTGATTTTTCCACAATTTATCTAGCCATGTCCAATTTTATTTGGCCATAAATTTGCCTCGTCCGGAATTATTTGGCCATTACCTTTCTTCGTCCAAAATTATTTGGCCATGATTTTTAATCATCTGAAGTTATTTGGCCAAAATTTATTTCATCACTTAGGTGAATTTTCAAAGTGCCAAGCATATTTTAACATTTTCCAAAGGTTTATACTTAGGCAAAATTTTAATTTTTTCTCACCCCTCAGCATGGCGGACTTTGCTTTTTACCCAGCCACTCAACTCTTGCTCAAGGCGGACTTTCATTTGCCTTAGGCCATTCGAATTTTACTTGGCTATGCCTTAGACATTTCATCTTTTGCCTTGGGGCAGACTTTCCTCTATGGCTAGCCATTTCTCTTCTAACTCAAGGCGGACTTCATTCAATTTGTTGCCATTTTAGTCTCTTGGCTAAGGCGGACTTCATCAATTTCCTTCCCATCTACATTCTAACTTAGGGCGGACTTCCTCACTTCTTAAGCCATTGTCTTATGCTCAAGGCGGACTTGATCAAATGCTTGGCCATTTGCATAGGGGCGGACTTCCTTCATGGTCTTGCCATTGGACATTTATCTCAAGGCGGACTTCACCTCTTGGCATGCCATTTCACATTTTTATCTTACCATACAAGGGCGGACTTTAGCCTTTGGATAGCCATTGACATCTTAGCCAAGGCGGACTTTAGCTTTTGTCTAGCCACTTAACTTTATGCTGCTGGGCGGAGTTACCAAGTGTTCATGCCATTCTTTATTGGCTGAGGGCGGACTTCATCATATTGATTGCCATTCAAGGCGGACTTCACCAGATTTCAGGCCATTTCCTCTTATGTCTAGGGCAGACTTGCTTGATTGTTTAGCCATTGACATCTTAGCTGAAGCTTCTTGACATTACCTTCCCTTTCTCCATGCTGAGTAAACCCCATACTTAGGCGAATTTCTCACAAACTTCAGTCTTCTCCATGAATTTTCAGTCGTTACCTTGCCATGAATGTTCAGATTTCTCATGAGTTTCTCAAATTTTTCATGAATTGCTCAGATTTCTTGATGAATTTCCCGATTTTTCACCAATTTGTTGACGGATTCATCATCTTATTCACCATTTTCTGTGCTTTTCACCAGATTTCTCTGTGATTTTTACCAGATTTCTCACCATTTTCGAGCAAATTCTCCAGATTTTTAACTTTTTCTATGATTTTACCAAAATTTCAAAAAAAAATCGAATTGATTTTCTGAGAGTTTCGTTGATCTTTTCGAACTTTTGAGTGGATTTTTGAAACTCGAGCCCTTTCCAAATATAGAAATTTTCTAAAAATAGAAATTTTCCAAAAATAGCAACTTTCCAAAAATAGACCCTAAAAAATAGGGATCTCAGAATTGCCCAAAAGTGCCAAAAAAGTAGGTCCTAAAAAATAGGGGGCCCGGGGTGAGAAACCCTAAAAACTTGGAGGTGTCGGAATTGACCGAAATGACAGTCGATCTTTGTCTCCCAGGCCTTCTAAGCGTGATGGCGACATTTATACAGTGATCCAGGCTAAAACTCATTTGCTTGACTCGGGCGACCATTCAAAATTCAGACTCAAAAACCCCAAACGGAGAGCAGACAAAACGAGGCACGCGAAAGCAAAACCCTAAAAGGAAAACAACAAGGGTCCCCATTTGCAATGGGGCGAGGTGTGAATTAGGTCACAACGTAACCCTTCCTAGCTACTCATAACAAAGAAGAGATTACCATCAATGAAAACTCTTTTATTATGAAAGTGTTCACAACAACTTCTTACAAAGTACTCAAAGGGAAGATTTTCCTTCCTTTTCAATCTAAGCTAAACTATCAAACTATGCTACCTTCTATTCTATGAATCTCTCTCTATTCCTTCTCTGCTATTCTAATTCTAATGAGGTACAAATGAGGGGGGATGTCCCTTTATATAGCTAGCCAAGTCCAGTGGATGGCCCAAATTACAATCAAATGAAGGGCTCAGATTGAGCCACATAAGCCCTAACCCTAAAAACTGCCACCAAGAAGAGTGGGGTAATCAATGCGCCATTAATGTCCACCATCTTCTAGAAGACTCTTGTCCGGAAACGCATTCACATTGTTCTTTCTCTGACCGCAAATGACCTGAATTTGGTCAACACTGCTTCAACTCCTTGAACTGGTAAGGCAGGCACATTCTCAATCTGAAACTTCAAGGCTGTAACTTTTTAACTTGTTTGATGGTGATTTTCTTCCTTCCTGCCACTGTATCTTGAGTTGTACGAAGCACGTCAGAGAACATCTTTTGGGTCATCGAAGGATTTTACACTTAAGGAGAATTTCTCTGTTTTGCTCTTTAGCCCATTCCGCTGTCATTCTTTAACCTTGAAGCCTTTTGTTCACTCCTCATCCTTAGCCTTGAGGGCGTTTTAGTAATTGAGGATGATTCTTCCTGCTTGGGTTTTCATCTCTTTTTCTCCACTCTAAGCTTTGAAAACATTTCTTCTTTGCCACTTGAGTTGGGCACATACTAGGTCTCAACACTTAGCCATTTTTTCCAAGTATTCGCTTCATCTCCCCAAGTCATTATGCCTTGGCCTTGGTGTTCACCCTGCAAAACAAGCAAGGAGAAGAGCATCAGAACACTTCATAATATAAACTCACCTTACTTACCTGATTTTCATGCTTTGACTCCCAAGGTCTGAGTGATCTCCGAATCCGATAAGTTTCATCGTTGTTCTCTAGCCAACTCTGCTTTCTTCATGATTTTTCAACATCTGTAGGCTGGGGCATATAACACCTGTGCATCATATTTCAATGCCTTAGACAAATTTCATCTTCCTCAAGGGCATATTTAAGAGATGCATTCTTAAAATCATCTCTTGAAAGTGTTAACTTCAACTGCATCTTCTTCAAGAAATTTATTTCACCAGCTGAGGTGTTGACAACTTTGATTTTATTCATCTCTAGCTCAAGAAGATTATTTTCACATAGCATTTGATCAAATTCACCTAGCAAATCAACTTTAAATTCATCAGCCAAGGCATTTTATTTCAACATCTTTTTCCCTTCTTGCCTTAGAAATTTTTTTCAAAATTTTACTAGGAAATTTCATTAAGTGCCCGTCAAAAATCTTCATCTCGGAATCCTTGGTTGTAATGTCCCCTTCTAGTTGGCAATGACATATCAACAGGATTAGACTATTAATGGCTCTCGTAGGCTAATGAGGCATGGTGAGAGAGTCATCTGGCAGTCATTCGGTGATTACTTGGCTCAGTTTTTGGTTGGAGTAAGGTTTTTCCATCATATATCATTATTGTTTCTATTTATGGAAACCTTATTTTATAATTTGATGTTGAGATGCACTTTATTAATAATATAATATTTTAATATTTTATAAAGTGCAAAAATTAAAATATATTGGAATCTTCTAGAAGTCAAAAAGATAATATTATTTTATTGAGGCCGACCTCTAGAGGAAAAAACATAAATAGACCTTGAGGTCTCACTATTGAGGCAGGCAGATTTGATGTTGATGAATGATGATTTCTTCTTGAGTATTTGTGGAGCCAAGTGGTCTGCAGATAATCAATTTGTCTTTGGGAATGAAAACTCCCATTGATAACAATTTTGAGGGTGTGAAATATCACCTAAATTATTGCAGATTGGAGGTGATAATTCAGTCACTTCATCAAGCAAAAATTTGTGGCCAAGGGCCAATATTTGAGGAATACGATTTTGGGAGAAGTATAACATCTTTGGGCATTGGGGTATTACACTCTAGGGTATTGAAAATTGAAGAAGAGATCAGATTATATTTCCAGAAGTCTGAAGCTAAATCTGCAGCACTCAAGGACGCCATTAGAAATACGAATTTGTTTGTGGAAGCTTGAATGTGCATTGATTTGTTCTTGGGTTTGGTACGCCCTCATCCTTAGATCATATTAATCTTATTTGAAGAGATTAGAAGCCAGGAATGTTGGAGATTAATTACCTTTGAAGAATCAGATCTGAAACAGGGGCGATTTCTCATTGTGCATACCCAGATTTGGTATCAGTCTATTTCCAGATTTTTATGACAGCTTATAAGGGATACGACTTTGCATGAGGAGCCTCCAATAAATTTCGATTTCACTCAAGGAGGGTGGCGCATGGTTTGAGGAGGAAGGACGACCCTTTTGGAGGTGATTTGAAGTATTCAAAGGCTCCCAATTATTTAATTTCTGCCACTACATGTCATGTCCCCTTCTCAATGACATCTCTCAGAGGACAGGATTGGCCTATCACATGACCCTCGTAGGCCGATAGACTGGATAGAGGGTCACGAGCTTCTCAGCCTCACCTAAGTTTGATCGGTTGTCGCTCTCGACGCGGTGCACTATTTTTTTAGCGCCTCGTGCCTGGACCGCTATTTTAGCGCATGGCATGCATCGAATCACTTCAGAGTTCGTCAGCATCAGACGGATCAGTCATCGGGTTAGAAACGAGGAAGATATTAATATTTGATCGTATTGATTAAATATTAATTAATTAATGTTTATAATATAAAGTTATAATTTTAAATTATAACTTAAGTGACTGCCTTGAGGGGTGCGCCATCATGAAGGGGGCCAGTTTAACATTTAAATTATGATTTAAATATTTGACGGAGAACTATGGAGAAATAAGAAAATTAAAAGTCAAATATTAATTAAAACCCTATTTTCAAGGGAATCGCACTTTTCAGCTTATTTGAGGTTTTGCCTTGGAAAGTGAGCCATTATGTGATTATTGAGTTTTGAGAAACTGATCAATTGATCTGAGCCTGAGACTTTAGGGTTTCGCGTTCGACTTCCTTGGGGAACGAGCCATCTCCAGCGGAAAGCAATTCAGAGAGTGTGCAATATCACTTGATCTATTGCCTACAGAAGTTTTCTTACTCAGAGAAAACTACAGAGCTTCAGAGATTATTATTTGTCAGAGACTTCTTCAGTTGTTTGTATCCAGAGCATATCTATGCATTAAGGCGCCCATCTCAGAGTCATTTGCATTGATTTTTGGTGAGGCCGTACAGCATTAATTGCTGCTTCTGACAGGCCGTACCTTCCTGTCAGGCCGTACCTGTGCAGAAACACGTGTTTCTTTCCTTGTGAGAAACTCCTCTCAGATAAGCTTCAAATTTACATCATAGGAGGCGCCAATATTGCTGGAGTTATATTTGATCATCAGTTAGCAGGAGAAGGAGGACATTTATCTCTGCCGTACTATTTTGTACCTTCAGCCGTACCAGTAAAAACAGGTTCTTTTCACAATAAAAATCATTGTTTCTTATTGCATGCCAGTTAAATCATATTGTGTTGAGCTATCATGAATAAAAGTTGAAGCGCCTTCATTCTCTGCTATATTTCCAATACATATTGTTCAACAATCATTTTCATTGAATTTATTATTATTTTTCTGTAAAAACCGTACTATTCATTATTGCTTTGAAAACACAAAAATTGCAAAAAAATCACAAAACTTCAAAAAATGTCAGAAAACTTAAAAATATCAGTCAGAGCAGTGTCAGAGGGAAACCTAGGGTTTCTACACTACATCTGCAACAGGGGTGACTGGTCCAGGGTTTGATCTGCATACAAGAGATGCATATTATGATAGGATATTGCTTACTTCTTCATCACAGCTCCAAGGCGACTTCTTTTCCAGGTTCCATTGTTTGTCCCATGCATGTTAGATGTCAATTTAGTTGCATAATAAGAGGTACGGCTGTAGATGACAGTCTATATCAGTCTTAAGCATTGTACTTGCCAAGAGTCTTGGCCATTTGCTGTTATCATTGTATTGATGCATTCACAATAATAATTGGAGACATAAGTTGCTGATTACCGTAGATGTTCTTGCAATTAAACTATAGATGTTATGTTGCATGGCAAGTGTTTGACTTAATGCCTACTTGTTGTAGCTAAGCATTGCATACCTAGTTCTCATATATTTTCATTGGAAAGTCCAAAAGAATTGCATTTTGCATTCATGATCAGATTATTGGCATTGTAGAAGTGTTAAATCAGCCTTAGCATTCATTTCTATCAAAGCATCTTAAACTGAAACCCTACAACAGCAAGTCACAAGGTTGCACTAGAACTGTTTGACAAAATTACAAGTAGCAAATAAGGGAAATTTGTGATCAGTTTTGAGCAAGGCTCATTACATTGGCGAGCTGTGGAAGACTTTAAAATCCATTCCTTGTCAAAGATGTCTGATACCCAGAAGAAAATTCCCTTTAGAAAGCATTGAATTCATGGGTCTACAAACGAAGGGGTACATTTAATTTTTGAATTTTTTAACCTTAGAAAAACATTTTTCAATCAAATTTATTCTCATCCTTCATCTCTGGGCTCTGTCTTGAAAATTTTCATCAATTTCGTGAAGTTGGCACCTTCTGACTCCTTCTTGCCAATTTCTATCCATGCCTCGGAAAAATTTCATCACTCCTTCAAGCCTAGGCATATTTTCGGAAAAATGGAAAGATGTTTCAAGTTAAGAGCATCCAAAATTTGAGTATCTTATGTGATGCAAGAATGGTTTAACTACACTTTCCCCTCTATGGTATAAAGGAAATATATGATAGAGAAAAGTGTAGGAAAGTGCTCAATGCATTATGAAGATGGTCATTGTTGGCGTAACAACTAGCACCTCTGGAGTAAGAGTTGGTACAGACAGCTATGCACACTACGCAATGAGTGCTCTTCAAATTAGGAGGGGAAGCTCCCTCGTTGTGCTTTAACAAAAATGCTTGGAAAGTAATCTAAAATATCTCCTGTCTTTTTGTCTCAGCAGTAGAGGTACAAGGCTTTCAAGAAAACTCTATACGTTGCAACTAAGTATTTTCTGGTTTTGCAGATCACTAACTACAACTAGGCTAATTACTTAAAATCTATCCAGTTTCCTCAAGAAAACAGAGCATGAGGAAATGGAGCAAGGATGACTATCTGACGATAAACAAGTATAGATTCTCAACTTGAAGGCAAGGTGGCACATCTATCAGCTCAATCTAAACAAGTTTATTGGAAACAACAATATACTATAAACTAAGTACGGATTCTCAACTTGAGGGCAAGGTGGCACAACTATCAGCTCAATCCGAATTAGTTTATTATTCACACGCATCAAATGATAACCAAGTACAGATTCTCTGCTTGAGGGCAAGGTGGCACAACTATCATCTCAATCTGAACAAGTTTATTGAACACAAAACAGATTTATCTAAGGAAAGAATTCACCATTATAATTGCATGAAACCCTATGTGGTATAAAAATTCATCATAATAGTAAAAACGCATGAAAAGATACAGAACGAGCAACATTGACGGCAAAGTGGGCACAGCATATATTTCTCTCTAGTGCAAAAATTATGTACAAATGAGCAAAAGCTCCTATTTATAGACAACAAAAAGTGTAGGGAACGCTAAAATCACCTTGAGTCAACTACAATCTTGCAATGCATGCAAGATTTATTGCTAAGCCCTAATAAAGTAAACTATACAGTTAACTGGAAACTACCATCAGTTAACTAAAACATCTAATCTAAAAATGGACAATTGTGCAAGCATGCACGCCCTTATTGAAAGCAAGTTAACTGGAACACTACCATCAGTTAACGTAAACCCTAAATGTAACTCCAAGTGAACAAAGTGAATCTCAGAATAGATATGCATGAGACAAGACAGCGAGTCAACTTGAGAAGGTAATGTCAAGTTTAACTCCTGTGTGTAATATCTATCCTGAGAGGTGGGAACTGAAGTCTACTGGCCGTGATCTCGAGCAACCAATCCCTCAACGAGATTGTTAACTACATCACTTTCTGGAGCTATGATACTCTGTCGAAGTATGCTATGTCTGTGCAGCATGTCCTCACCAGTTGTGATCTGGGACTGAAGTTCACCTCTGCTCTTGGTTGCTTCATCGAATAATGTCGACATAACTGTAAACTGACTAATCTTACAGCCAACGGTCTCCCCAATGAAAATAGTATGAATGAGGGCCTGGAGCTCTGACTGAACATCGGTAAGCTCAACGTAGGCACCACCCTCAATCTAATATCGGCACGGTAAGCGAGAAACTAAAGTCCTCACAAACCGGAGTGCACTAGTAACGTGCTCTCTACTCTCAACCAACTCTAACGCCAAAGTCTCTTCTATCTTTGCCTTGAAAACTAACTGTGTTCTCCAAGAGTAGATAGCCTCTTTGTCCTCTGCATCTGTGATTGCATCATATGCCATACTCAGGTGAGCAATCATAATCTCATCCCGAGGTCTACCAATTGCCAAGTCTTGCTCCTCATCTTGGAGACGTAGACGGAGTTCTCGAGCATTGTACCAAAACTAATATAACTCTGTGAGCATAGAACGGCCTCTAGCAATGAACTCTTCCTCCCATTCATCCAAACGCTTGCCATATGCAACTAAGTGATTAAGTTGGCCTTGTTCTACTGGAGGCTCAAGCATCGGCGGTTTTGTGGCGGTGACATCTAACCTGTGTACAAGGCTGGAAATGTACTGACGAAGCTATCTGATTTCAGCCTTGAGGGCTGCCTTATCTTCTCCGTCTTTCAGCATTCTATCCCTGGCACTGTCTATAGCAACCTGTAGGAGATCAACCTAAGTCTAGCGTGTGCTGCTACCAAGGTTGACTGTGATAACTTCAAAATCATGAGATTCTAACTCAGCCAAGTTCTTCCCCTGTGGAGGTATAGCAATCTCAATAATGACCTCCATATCAGTATTCCTCTGTACGTGAACCATGTTCTTGATCCTCTTGTCTAGCGCATCCTAGTAAACCTGATCAAAATCTAAATGATTAAGAACATGTATACCCTCCCGCCTAAACCATCCAAGACCGGGTTCCCGCCAATGCTACCGAAGGGTTCATCGCATCTAGCGCCGAGGTAATGCAGAGTGAATGGCGTAAGAGCTACTACGTAGGGATGGTGGTTTCAAGCTCAATTATATGAATTGGGACTGCGATTGCTCGAACTGGTGTAGAACCGTAGTCAATCTCGTGCACTAGTGGGATCAATTGGCCTCCTCAACTGCTATGTAATGAAGCTGGAGTATCGCTCCATGTGTGCTAGTGACAAAGCCTTACCTTGGAATTGTTTGGCTTGATTCTTTCTGGGAGTGATTACTCTCTTCTTTCTCGCTTAAGTTTGACGTAGAAGGTAGCGGCGATCCACCAACGCGGCTCTCTACCGCACACTTACCCTTCTTATCTCTTTGGTTGCGGTAAGTATACCGTTATGAATGACTCTACTTTAACTCTCCTTAATTGTTGGTGCGCGGTCTTTGCATACCAATCAACTCGCTATAACAATGCAAACCTTCGAAGAACTGTAGGAAGAACTTCCTCATCATTCGAGAACCTCCCACATCTTCCTCTCACAAGAAACAACTGTGGAGAGAGAAAAAGCTGCCATAGCTACTGCCTCATGAACCAAAGTCATCCATGCATTGGCCCAATAGTCCTCCCATAGAAGGCTTTCTATGAAATGCGACTCACCCAAGGTGAAATGTGGTAATGTAACCATGAAAGATCATGGGCCTGTTTCCCCAACAAGACAGGCTTCCTGAGGTGAGGCCCCCTGGAAGCCTATCCGCCGCCTTAGTAGCATCAATAGCTGACTTGCACCAATGCATACCAAACTGAAAAGGAAAATTGACAGATAATTTATGTTTGCGGCACAAAAGACTATGAACATCATGCAATTGCCCAAGGAACTCCAAGAAAACTGTCTTATCCAAAGGATAACGTGGAAGCATAGCTGGATTTCCTATAAATCCATATACTCGGATGTAGGTGTATGTCGGGAACTGAATAAACCAATCTGCCCAACCATCCATCATTGCTCTAACAACTGCCGAGATATGAATGTGCAACTCCCGGTCCAAATTCCTCACTGTATAAGTCAAGAAAGCCTCATGAACACGCTTAAAATGACGTTCAGCCTTAGTGAACTCAAGCTGATCATAATAGTGATAGACTTTCTAAACACTAAGAATTCCCATGGTATTTAGTCCTCGGAACTGACCTTGATAAGCAATCAAGTACACAAGATAAGAACACATGTGAAACTCATGGGCAACCAAGAAACCGGTGATCTGCTCATGGATAATATCGTTGACGAAGGATGCCTAGTCATAAGTCATAACGCTCTTGCCCAGATATGATGCGACCAATAATGTAATACATCCAAGGCTGGAAAGCATTAGCATGTGGCTGACCTGAGACATGACTCAAGAGTGTGATTAGAATCGCGTATTCATCCTTGTACTCACCATGACCTACAATGTTTGGCAATCTGCTCTTCGCTTGCTTTAACCATCTTTCTGCTATTTTATTCTGAAACTTGCCCACATCAGCATTGAACATGGAAATAACAAGACTGTTAGGATGTTGAGGTATGCCAAAACTCCTTTCAATGTCCAAAGGCTTGAGACTGCAAATGACTTGTCCATCTACTAACACTATCTCACGAGTAACAGAGTTGTAATGCTTAATGCAAGACATCATGAACTCAATATAGTGAACGAAAATAGGAATGGAAGCGGCCTCTAATAACCCAGACTGTTGAATGTTCTAGATAATCGAACCTCTGATCTTGACTAGATCCAAGACTGCTTTTGGAAGCACCTTATCAAGATTCGTCTCAACTGTCTTGATGAAGTCATGAGTGAGGACTGTTTTGGTCCTATATTTGAGCTGAGTGTACTGCATTCTGAAAAACTTGCCTGTTGACTGTGAACTTAACTATGTTCTGACAAGATTTCTGAGAGCTAAAAATAGCCTGCTGAGAGTAAAAATAACCTGTTTGAAAAGTTATTTTCGGCAAAAAATCTGAGATATGGGTTTTTTCCAGAAAAAGATCCTAAGACAACCCAGAACATCAAAAATGCGAAAATATGACTTCTACTCGACTGTGCAACAAATTTTCAGTTGAGAAAATTAGAAACTCATGAACGAATGTTCTGAAGTTAAAAATTCCTAAAAATTCAAGCGCATGATTTTAACTCGAGGAAACTGTATGAAAATGATCCAAATGTTTGAACTTGTCGAATTTTCCAATTTCAGGAACATGCGATTTAAATTTTCAAAGAAATCTGAGAATCAAGGAGGAAAAAGACGTTTTTTGTATGCTCTTCTTTAATGAAAATCATCCTTAAATTCTTCAAATTGCTGATAAATGTGAACTGAAACCTGCAAAAGAATGAGTTTGAAGAAATCGCCCCTACAAATGGATGAAGAATTTGCCTTTTCTTTGAAAATTCGCCCTTTGCTTGAAGAAATATGAATTTACTTGAGCTCTATGAATGAATAATGAACAATGAAGATGGCGCCGTGTTTAAATAAGAAAAATTCGCACCACCTTGTGAATTGCAAGATTTAAAACCCTGATTGAAATAGAAGCCTTCCAATTGGTCCCCCTTCAGTGAAACTACCACTGACTCGGAGTTCGAAATTCAAATAATAATAAAATATTCATTATGCAATTTCCAAAGGCGCCAATTATAGAAATTCGCCATTTTAATGCCAAAATATGCAAAATAAATATTAAAAATTATTCAACTTTAGTTGACAAGCTGAATGAAGCTTTAGGATTCACCGACAAACTTCACTGATTTCAAAAAGTCATCATTTGAACTCATAGGCATCCATTTTCTCAAGATATTGCACTTTTATTAACTTCCTATTTTATAGCCGACTTCAACGTTACAACTGAGCATCTTCAACACTGATTTCTGGGTGACCAGGCGATGTTGAGACTGAACTGGAGAATTCATCGCGAAGCCTGCTAAACAAGGAAGAAATGTCTGTTGGGAGTCATCACTGCAAAATCCATCATTTGACACCTCAAGAAATTGGGCGCCCTTGATTAAATTGATTTTACGACACCAGACAGCCATTTTTCCAAACTACCATCTGATGCTTCAAATGGCTGCTGACGACAAACAATGAACCCTACTGACAGGCAACCAAGCTTGCTGCATGACTGAAGGTATTCTACATCCAACGGATATATGCAAAGCATCTAACAACTACATTAAGGGCCTCAGAAGTGAAGGCGCCCCTGACCCGAAAAGGCTCAAATGCCATTTTGACAAAATTGCCACTCTCAACCAAATGACCTACTTTGACCTCTGATATCTAGAGTTGGGGTGACCCAATTCGAACACTGTCTGTCTTGAAGCGTAACCAGAAAGGCCCACAAGAGATGTCTCTAGAGGCGACGAAGCGAGAAAACTGCTTCTAAGACCTCAAAAAGAAATGGGCCTTTCCCAAAATGAAATTGACGACCAGACTTAGCCATTTTTTGAACTATCTTTGCTTTGCAGTATTTCATCAAAGAGCTCGCTCGTACAAGCGTTTGCAAAATCCCAAAGGCTGATGGCTGGGCTCATTGAATAGCAAAAATAATTATGCTCAACTCCCGTGAAGGCTTCGATGACGAACAGCCTCATCTAACAGGCCAAAAGGCAAGGCGCCCTTGACCTACAAAAATACAATGAATATTTTATGCCAGTCTGCCCGTGAAATTACATGCTTGGTAGAAACTCTGCCACGAACACTTGGAATGTCGGATTGGCAGGAAGGATGGTGCATCACAGAGCTGGACTAGAATAGCACAGACGCCAGGAAGACTTCGTCAGCAAACTCTACCATCTGAGGGGTCTCTTAGAAGGGCGCCCCTGAGCTACAAGGGCGCAGCTTGTCATCTGGGGAGGTTTTGTGACATGATTTCATCTCAAAAGCTTATCTCTTGTCGCTAACTATCAAAGCCTCGGACCTTGGATCACTACATTTGATAACTCGTTGGATAGGCGGACTGATCGTGAAGAAACAGAACACATCAAACATCATAAATGCCAAGATATGACCCCCTTTGAAGAGGTGCGCCCTCAAGCTAAAGGGGCGCAAAAGCCTAAAAAGGATAAGTTTTTACAATCTACAACTTCGGGATCTTAAACTTCTAATGTTGGAAAGGCTCACAGGTTAGCTTGTCGAATAGGCAGACCAATTCTAAAGAGATTGACTATATTCATGAGCATTTTCAACAAAATTTTGACCTTCAAAAAGAAGGGCGCCCCTGGGCTACAGGGGCGCAATTCTGCTTTTCCTTGAAAAATCTTCAAGAATCAACCACTGGAATCTCCGTCTCAGCCACTGAAATGATCATGCGAAAGCATAATTGTTGTCGTGAAATGCTCCTCTGTCAAGAAATGTTTCGTTTTGAGCCTCCAATTCAAGTACTGATCAATGGATGATGCCTTTGACTGACAAACTACTGACAAAACTCCATGCTTGATATTGCCCAAAAACTATACTTGACATCATTTTAACAACGTTTAGACTCTTTTAAGCAAAATGCCTTGATGAAGCAAAAAATTTGGTTTTGGGTACAACAGTCATCATAGACTTAAAACAATCAAGAAGACAAAGGCAGCATTTCTATGCATGAACCTTCAATAAAAAACAACAGGCTTTAACACCAAAAGGAGGCAACTCTCACAGTCAAAGTGCAGCAATCTTATGACAAATAGCAGCAATCTTATGACAGTCAAAGGGCAACAAGTTTCACAGTCAAAGAGCAGCAAATTTCACAATCTCATGAGCATAAATAATTATAAAATATGAGTAGAATTATGTGAAATATGAACAGAAAATTTCACAATCTCATGAGCAGCAAATAACTATGAAATAATGAGAAGAAATATGAGTACATAATGAGCAAAAATTTATGAGAATATGAGCAGAAATAATTATGGAATATGAGCAACAAATAATGTTGAAATATGAGCAGAAAATAATGGCACTAAAAATGCAGCAAGAGTGACATGAAAGGTGCAGAAACAGTGGCAGAAAAATAGTGTTTCAGACCTTGCATTAGGTAATTGAACAGTTCATACTCATCCCCAAAACATTGGGAAACAAAACCAAAGGCCTCATGTATGTCTAGAAGATTAACATTAGGTTGAAAGGACAGTTAAGAAAAGACTTCAAGGGGCAGCCAACTAATACCTAGGACAGTCATTAATGTGTATGACAGTTATCAAAAAGAATCATAGTTAATGTCTCCAAGGTATGACAGTCCTTGCAAGGGAAAAGATCACAATAAAGGATGCATCAAGTGAGAGACAAATTGCCCATTCACTTTGCAACGAATCATAAAGGCATTTGAAGGCACAAGTTGCAAAGTCATATAGAAGACAGTCTTGTTAATAGTGACTGAGATGCATCATTGTGAAAGTGAGAAAGCACTTGACAACATGAAAGGACAAGGCAGAGTTTTACTTGAGAGTAAAGTTTCAAATCAAGCAATAAGGGCAGTGTATGCTCGACAAATGTAAATTCATAAGGGTTCTTAAAAAAGTAAACCCAATAGAAAAGGGGACAGTGGTAAACTATGATAATGGTAGTGCCCACAGTGATGAGGACCTTGGTAGTTATACTGACTTTGTGTAATGTCCCCATTTTAGCTATATGCCCTTCGGTGACTACTAACCTATTTCCGGAAGCCCGTAGGCTCGTCAAAGGTAAAATTAGTGTTTCCTATTTTATAGGGTTTCTAATGCATTTCTGATGGCTTGTATGTTAGAGTTTCAGATGCATGTCTAGTGGGGTTTTTCTGGGTTTTCAAAGAGCTTCACAATGATATAACATGCAAAGTGTGTTGAGCAACTTTTCAAAATTTACTATTTTTAGTAAATTTTATTTTTGGCTGTGCCATCTTGGGCAGTAGCATCAA
>VDFB02168118.1:135165268-135370891 GCA_007258455.2 Sequoia sempervirens | reverse complement strand
AGAACCGGGGTGGAAAATGGAGAACCCAGGCAAACCTAGAGAAGAACCGAACCAGAATCAGAACCCACACGTATTTTGGCTGGTTTGGGGGCTAAAATGAAGAACCCAGTAACAGAGTTTTTTTTTTCTCAGATCAGCAAACCTGACTTGGACTTTGGAGTTTGAGTAAAATCTGATAATTACAGCTTTCAAGGGAGGTTTGGCTGATCATGCAACATATCTCTATCGATCAATCTCTTTCTATAGCATTGTTAGATAAAGGTATAAGGCTAAGCTTTGATAACCTTTGAGATTGAATACAGTATATGTATGTTAACTCTACAACCACCTTTGACTTCTGTCCTTTGAGGGACAGGAAGGGAAAACTCATTCATGAAAAGTTCACATGAGATTAGAAGCTAAGAATGCTACTGATGCCATCCAGTGAGCCACCAAATATTTACAATTCAAGAATGCTGAACTAAGAGAGACTATCCAAATTCAAATGGTAATCAGGAACCCAGAAATTCTAAATAAGAGGTTACAATATCTCATCCCTATGTAATTATCAGTTAAGCTTTAGAACATATCAATCAATTAGTAAAAAAAGACAGATATGCTGGTATTTTCCAAACTCTATAACTTATTGGACTGTTTCTTAATTTTATTCCCATCCATATAGCTGGGAATGTATTAGGCTACTGAGGTAGTAAAAATTGATGAATGTGTTGATACAAACACACAATGGGCCCGTTTCTGCCATCTTTTCCTTCAATATTGAGGATCAACAGATTCTAAATATGGTGAACTTTTTCTAGTATTTAATTTTAAGGAACTAAAACAAATGCATTCTGTAAGCTTGTAAACCTCAAGGGGATTGATGAGTTCTAATTAGAAAAAATGGAATAAGCCATCTAGTTGCAAAATGGATTCAAGGATCAGAGTTGGAAGAACTCCCATCTTTTGTGCCTTTTTGTTGTCAACAAAATTACGTCAGCCTCCAAAGTAGAGGTGAAGTCATAGAGGAAGTTTCAGTATGGAAAGACAAGGAACCGGTTAGTGTATGTAATGGAGCACAATTGTTAGCAAATTGCGAAATGCTTTGCCACCAATGCCTTGGTGTTCCTTATATGCCAAATATTGCTGGCTGGTAACCTTTTTACCCTTATCATCCCTTAGAACAGGAAGGTGCAGCTAATGGAGGGTGATTTTTGGCACCCACACAGCAAGAGACAGCATGTTCATCATCACACCCCAGTGAAGGAGATACGTTGCTCTCTCCTTGTTCAAAGTAATGAAGAAGTATTTATCCATAGCAATATTTTGCTTACTATATCTACTATATTATATCATGACATTTAGAGTTTAATCATTATTGTTCTTTTTCGTAACTACTTATCACCATAACACTAGCATCCGTTAGTTTGGTCAACCATCATAGTTTTTGGTTTTCTTCTTGGTTATAATTACCTAATTTCCACTTCTTTGTACTTCACTGAGTGGTTTTTCCCTCTGCTGTCCCACTGATGTTTTTTTTGTAATATTTTATAAGTATTGATACAATTATCTTTTATCTAAAAAAGCTATTCTAGATGTGCTCTTTCTACTTGCCCCAAAGTTGAACACCATTTTTATAGAAGCTTGGTAATACCTCAGTGAAAATCCTGTTCTCATCCTTGGACTGCTATGCATGAATTACAGATGGGAAAAGCAAAGATCTGTTAACAATGAAGCAAGATAAGGATGAATGGATAGAGTATCACGAGGCTATGAAGGATACCATTACAAAGAGTGGACTACGGGAGGAAATCTTTTATGATCTACGTGGAAACCATGATACATTTGGAGTACCATTGCATAATACTCATTTTGATTTCTTCTCCCAGTACAGCTTAAGTGCATCTGTAAATCGCACAGGAAATGTTCACAGCGTCACACTTCAGGTGAGTGGATAAAACCCTTGATGGTGATCATTTGCAATTTTTATGTTCCTGGAGGCTGGAATCATTGTTTGATTGTGGTGCTCGAAATTGAAGTGTTGAATTCAATATCAAAAGCAATTATGCCCTATTAATTGTAAGACTACTCTGATTCTATAATTTATCCTATGCTTTGATGGGGTTGTTAGGCTTTGAAATGTATCCCAGAATAGGAAACAAATTAAGCACTTTCGGTTCTTACGTTGTCTCAAGCAAAAGCTGAAAATAATTGCACTTCTGTTTCAAATTTTAACATGTGGCAGCAGACTAACTGTGGCATGTCACGTTAATGTCAGACTCACCTTTTTGCTGTATTATTATTGTAAAGTTGATCAAATTTTTAATTAGACATTTGGGGACTTGAAAAGGAAATACCAACCAAATATTCGATTTTTCATGTATGTATTTGCTGCCCTGTTTAGGCTGAAATATAAAATTGTGTCAGATATATGGTATTCAACTT
The DNA here is from genome assembly GCA_007258455.2 of Sequoia sempervirens. NCBI lineage: Eukaryota > Viridiplantae > Streptophyta > Pinopsida > Cupressales > Cupressaceae > Sequoia > Sequoia sempervirens. Next base: position 135,368,470 of record VDFB02168118.1, on the reverse strand, counting down.
AGATGTTGAACTGCAACATATAAGTAGACTTCGAAACATAATGACATGCAAATTTGTTTAAATAGGACGCAACTATGAAATAATTATCTTAATTCCCAGCTTGTCATTCAATTATGTTCTGTAAAAGTATGATATAGAGTTCCATGACACACCATTATGATGCTAAGGTAGCTTTCTGTTGATTGCATGTAGAATAATGGATGGAAACACCTTTTCATTGGTTTCGACAGTGCTCAATCTGTTGGTTTGCGTGGACCGACAAATCTGTTTGGGCATCCGACAGATAAAATGTTTTCAGAACTTGATACAGAATTAAGTCAATGGGACACGCAACAATCAGATCCAGTGACCAAAATTGCCTTCGGTCATTTCCCATTATCATTCTCAGAAGCTACTGAGACAGGGAAGCGTCTAGAAGATCTTTTCTCCAAGCATGCCATATCAGCCTATCTCTGCGGGCATTTGCATACAAAGTTTGGTAGAAATTTACAGAGGCATCATTCTCATTTACCCCATCCCTCTAAAACATTTAATAAGTATTTTCAGATTAATGCACATGATATAACAACTAGCACTAATGAAAAACAACTATGTGGCTTCAATAGCTTGGAGGAATTTTGGGAATGGGAAATGGGGGATTGGAGGAAAAGCAGGATAATGCGAGTCATTGCCATTGACAAGGGGCATGCATCATTTGTTGACTTTGACTATGAAAGTATTCTTGATAATGCATCAACAGCAATGCCAACCATCATAGTTCCAACATTTCCTTTGGATTCACGCATGATGCAAAGGATATCTTCCTCGCATATGCAGCAGTGCAGATCAAATAACATATCTTCTCGTGAATCAATACGAGCTTTGGTATTTTCAGCTACTCCAATCACTTCTGTCCAAGCCAAAATCTATGACTCCATATCAGGAAAATTTGATGTGATTATGGAAGCACAAATGGAAATGGAAAAACATACAGACACAACAAATAGAGGGAACTTATATAGTGCAAATTGGGACTGGCAAAGGTTTATAGATTCATCTCCCAACCGATATTGGTTACAAGTTGAGGTATTTGACGTCTCTGGCAAGCACACAAACAGCCAGATAAGACCATTCTCTGTAAATTTTAAAGCAGCTCCATTAAAATGGACATGGAAAGAATTTCTGGTTCTAGGGTGTCAGTGGGATTTGCTATATAAACCGCTGCTCTGGTTTATGTTTGTTTCTCTCCTTGCTCTTCTTTTACTTCCAAAATTATTACTTTTTTATACAGGAAATGGGAATCAGTTTAACAGATGGAGATCAGCTACCTTGAACCGGAAAAATTTGGGTAATGTTTTATTTAAAATCCCCTTATGGATTCTGATGGAAGCATCTAAAATACACCTTATCTGGTGGGGTCAGCTTCTTCATTTAGTATACTTGATCTTCTTTCCCTGGTTTTATGGACAAGTTCTGACAGAGGATTACAAAACTGGCTATATGACCCATAAGGGTTGGACGGTTAGCCTTCCAGAATTACCATCTAGTCAATCTGGCATTGGAGTGCCAGATGTAATGGTGATCATTTTGCCTCACCTTTATTTTGTAGTATTTCCTCTTCTTTGGGTTGTCTCAGCTTTTGCTGCTGAGAGGGTAGTTTGTCAAATGCATTGTTTATTAAAATCAGAAAAGAAGGAAGTGGAGAGTCCAGTGAGAAGGATAAACAATGCAAAGAATTTTGATGCTGATGTTATGACCAAGTTGCAGATAAACAAATCAAGTCCTTTACCTGCAAAGATGGACAGTGTAAACACTGATCGATGTTCCCATAACCATTATGCAAAGGGTTGTGCTGCCTCTTGTATGCATTGTGGCCGCTGGGTCAGGAAGGCTCTCCTGGGAGTTTGCCTTGTAATTTTATGGCATCATTGCAAGGTAAAGCTTCACATTTCAGGTTTACCTCTTCTATTTTTCATGTTGATTGTTTACACAGATGCTAGGAACACAGTCAAGTTTTTTCTGTAATGTGTGGATAAAGAAATCTTGTCTCCATCTCAGATTGCTCACTTATATCTGTGATTACATTATTTGTCTCTACAGCAAAGCTATGCCCTGATTCATGCATATGGAGCAAAGGCGATCCTTTCTTCTCCTGGATTTGTCTGGCCAGTGCCCCTGCTGCTGGCTTTAGCGGTTTGGAAGACTAAAGATTTGATTTGAATTACATTAGAAGTGGCTGAACTGTGCAAAGCAATGGCTGGAAGGGTCAGCTTCACTGTCTTATCTATGAAGAAAAGCACTCTTCTTAATCTTTCTATCAAAGTTAATTGACAGAAAACTATGCACAATCATTAGCATTGTGACAAGTTCAAGTATCATACCTAGGGGCAATGTTATGACCAGCTCCATAGTGCAATGGATTTAACATAGTGACACCTCATTCACCAACAGGAGTTATAAGCAATCACATATAGGTAAGTTCTTGCCTCCCCAAGCTTTTCAGGAGGAATGAAGACAGCACAGGTTGTTTCTGACATGAATTGCATTTATGATTTTACATCGAATCCATGTTACACAATCATGATCCATTTTACTGATCATTAGAAATAGTACCATCAGTATTCATGGATGTAGTTGCAAAGATGTTTGCCCATTTCCTATAGGAATTATATAGTTTTCTACGTTCTATTATGCCCTGCACAGAAATGTATATTGATTAGCAGTTTAGCTAGAAGTTCTCGAAATGACTCCTAAGTTAATACTAAATAGCAGCAGCACATATTGCTTTGTACAACATTTATGTCCTCCATCATCATAAGTAAACAAGAAATAAAAAGGACCATGTGTTTGCTTATTTTGGAATTCAGTTTTGCATGTCTGAATGCTGAGCAGTTCACATTTGCACAAAGATATTTTCTGTTGAAAATATACATAGCTGGGAATCTTTCAAAGTATGAATATTATAAATTTGTTACAATTCTCAATGTAGTCATGCTTCACACCGCATGAGTTACAAACACTCAGTTTTGTTTAGGTATTTTTTATGCAATAATTAGTGTATATTATTGAGATAATGCTCTCTAGGAGCAGTAGAAACACCAAATGTTTGAGTGGTTACCACTACCAGCAAAAATTCTAATCCATCCCTCTCCCTTTCAGCCATATTTTGTAATGGGTACCAACTGAAATATTAATATGATACTGTAGATGACCTTAAAACATTTAGATCTACATTTCTTTTGGTAAAGTTGAAAATTATTTAATTAAAAGGTAGTAAAGAAATTGCAATTCTCAGCTTCCAAATCTGGTAACTCTCAATGTGACCCTGCCTTGTTAACTATATTGATCTTTGACCCAACACTGTCAATGACCATCCCAAAGCTATTGCCAAGCCAAGCATTTGAACAAGTGTTTCTTTTAAATCCATGCTGTTGATTGTGAAAAGAGTTTTGGTCCATGGTTCAACTCGTTCACCTGTTGTGAAGATTAAAATAGAATTGTAGGGCCTTGAGAACTAGACAACCAGCTCAAGCATTAACTATTAAACAAAATAGAGATTGTTTGTGGAAAACCTAAAAAATTATATGATTAATTTGCTTAAGAAAACAACTATTAGCAAGTTGTTTGTTTTGATACAAATTAAAAAAGTCCATCAAATGATTATATAATTATTAGTTTAAAATGTATTAATTTTGAAAAGTATCATAACCAATATCTAATTGTTATAGAGAAAGGAACCGCAAGAATAAATGTGAAACTAAAAGATACAAAAGCTCAATTTAAAAAGAACCTAACAAAATTTAAATCCAAGGAAAGGAAAAAAAAATCTAAATATTTAAGTAGATGATGAAATAAATTAATATAATAGATAAATAAAATATAGAAAGTGTTGCCAATAAAATGAGTATTTACAAAAGTAATTTTTTTAATCTAAATGATGACTAGCAACTGTTAATATGCTCAGGATAGAAATATAGTTTTATGTGACAATTTTTTTAGTTGGGAGGACAAATATTTGTTGATGATTAAGCCTTGGCATTCAAATTTTAACCTTGCTTCTGAAACTTTCAACAAGATCCCGATTTGGGTGCGTTTGCCCAATCTTCCCCTCCACCTGTGGACTGGCCCCTTTATGGAGGAAGTGGGTGATGCCCTTGGTGATTTTTTGTTGGTGGATGATGAATCTTCTGACATTTTTCATTCCACCTTTGCCCACATACTAGTTGAAATAGATGTTTCAAAAGGGTTGCCTGCTGAGGTTTTACTTAAGTCATCTAAAAGTTCTTGGATCCAAGCTTTGGACTATGAAGGGATTCCCTTTCGATGTAGAAGATGTTTTAAAACAAGTCATGTTGCTGCACAATGCGGATTCGAGAAAAAAACTATGACGACCACATGGTGGAAAGGAGCTTCTCAACAGTATTATACGGTTGAAAAGAAATTTGATCAATACAGGAGTTTTTCGAAGGTTGTTGTTTCAGATTCTCAGGGTCTTGGGGCATCCCCCCCAGATGTCCCAAAAGGTGGGGCTGCGGAGGCGTCCCCTTTTGAGCAAGGGATTGGATCTCAGGCTACCATTTCTGGTGTTAGCGTCACGGTGGCCAATTCTAGTGGCTCTTCAGATAAGGCTATGCCTGCATGAAGGCATAATGATGAAATCTCCAAGACGAAGGTTGCTGGCTTTCATCTTCAGGAAATTTGTGGGCTGGCCTGGCATGATAAGGTAGCGCATGTGGAAGAAGGTTGGATTACTGTTAAGGGCAAGAAAAAATCTTCTAGGCCTTCTTTTGACATGACTCTCCATTCCCACAAGAGTAGTTCTAAATGTAAATCTTGACGGGTCTTGTTTGGGGGCTGGTTTTTGGTTGGCTACAGGCTGTCCTTTCTGCAACCTTGTTTTTTATTGTAAAGGGTTTCGGGTCCCTTCAAAACCTGTTTTTACCTTAATCAAAAACTGTTAATTATAATTTGAAAATAATAAATTATTAGACAAATGTTTGCATATATAATTATAACAAAATTATTATTAAATATTTTGCAATCATCAAATGATCAATCCTGAAATAATAACATAATCCAAAAGATGATTAATTCATATTTCAAGCCAAATACATCTCCATATTTTATCATCATAGAAAATATCATCAATCTTCTTGTAATTAATGCTTTAACTAAAAAATATTCTTCACAAAAATAATTAAGAACTCTTTATACTTGCCTAGAATCCCTTTTTTCATGCACCATTCATTTTAAAGCCTTCAAACTTTAGAGTTGGTTATAATAGATGCTATATCTTGAATAATTATGTCCTTTTTATAAAACTTAATACATAATATAAAAATGATTTATAATTAATGTTACTATTTCTTAATTATATTTCTATGGATTGGGGCTACTACCATTCTACACTTTTAGTTAACTAGCACTTGCACTAGAAGGGGTACAAGGGGCATGCTGATAGAGAAGTATATGTAAGTAAAAATGCTAAGAAGTGTACTTTTATAGAGAGAATTTTTTTAATAAAATGGACAAGAATTGTGTACTAATATTGATCAAATTAGAAAGATGTGCAATAATATTGATCAAATTAGAAGGAAGAGGCAGGTTATGGTTATCTCTCTTGGATCTCCGCCTTCAACTATCTGGTTAGGTGTCAGACACATGCTATCATACCGAGGAAGATATTACGATCAACAATTTATTACTAAATCTGTTATGGGATAAAAAATATAAATGCATTTCATTATTCACAAATTGCAACCATTGAATTTCAGCTAAGAATAGCTTCAGTTTTGACGTGTCAATTTATAATTATAGATCACGAATTTGTAATGCATTTTAGCATGGATGTCAAGCAAGGCCAAATTCTACTAACACGTGGCTTTTGACCATATTTGTAGCTGGTTTAATGTGGTTGTGGTTCGTTATGAAGCAATGGAATGGAGTAGCCATAAAGTAGAGGAAGCATAGAGACTCGTAACAATACTTGTGTCCAAATGGCTGCAAAGATGTTGATCGCTGCACTTTGCATGGTGGCGCTGCTGGGTGCAAATGTTGTGCTTGCACAGGAGAAGGGAGATGGAAACAGAAAGGGAAAGGGAAAGGCATTCATTGCCAAAAAATATCTTACAACCATGTCCCGTGTATATTCATTCGGGGTGAATAGGGTGGAAAAGAAAAAGGAAACAATTAAGTATTATTTCTGCTTGGGCCATGGCTTGCAATGCCCAAAAAACATGTTTCCCTCTCCTTAGCCACCGCCTTGTCAATCTGGGACTCACAGTGATGAATCTTGGCCTGTAGGAGAGAACAATAGAAGACATTAAAAATAATATTCTGGCCACTGTGGCTTTAAAAAAAAAAAAATATATAATAACGAGAAAAGAAAGGGCAAAAAATCTATCGCCTCCATATTACCCCTTTCACCTGGCTATGGTGTTATTATGACTTCCCATGTATTTCCACCACCATATCAATCCTGCACAGCCATGTTAAACATTTCGGAAGAGAAGACCCTGCACAGCCATGTTAAACATTTCGGAAGAGAAGTTTTATACAAGACTTTGGCAGCCTTTTAAACAAAAATATTGGTTGCAGAGTTAAAGTTTGTCTTCAGGTGGAGGGCAAGGAATATTTCAACTACCTGGTAGTTGTTTTCCCAGCGTGAGAAATAATTTCAGAAAACATAACCCTTGCTATTGAATTGATCCTGAGTAGCCACATTCCCCTAAAACAAAATCTACCTGATCAGAAAATCAAATCTACATATGTGGATACTAGCATCATTCACCCCATCAAATCATCCCCAATTGTAATGGTTAAAATGATATTCAACGATATTTAGCATCATTCACCCAAAGTTCCCAAGGTACCTGTGAAAAGAAGCGTTGCATGTTTAGTGGCAGCCTCGATGGCAAGTCTCCTCAATGGTTAAGTGATTGCAGGGATAGGGTAAGCAACATCATAAGTGCAAGCAACTTGTGCAGCAGTAGAATACATGACTAGCCCTGCCCACAACCTGCAATTGGGCATCCTTATCTTAGACACCCATTTCCCCATGATCTCTTTCTCACTCCTCTGTATCTTTTAACTTCACACACCATCTTTTGTAGCTCAAGATATCATGGAATTGACTCCAACAATGCCTCTCCTCTCAGTCATAATATATTTTTTAACAATAAGATTTATTTTTCTTCCTTTTTGGGGAGGGTTTTCCTTAAGCTTTCTTATTAACTTACAACATTTGAAATGCCTATGATTCATTTACTTATGGATTGTGTTCCTATCTGGCATTGAAAATCAAATCTTGTTTGGAATGTTAAATGCATTGGTAGTGGAATAAAGAAATTGGCGAATGAAGATCCTACTACACTTTGCTGTTGTGGGACTCCGACTTTTTTAATACATATTTTTGTAATTATTTTGCTTGTATAATATATTAATTATAGCATATTCGCACAAATGGGACCCCGCACCAAATAACAAATTGATCGATCAACATACAATTTATTTGGACATTATAGATTGCCATATGGATTCACATCTCTTTGTGGAGTCTTTCTCATCTCTTTGTATTGATTTGGCATTTGACATTGAACTACAAAGTATATCTCGAGGACAACAATGATGTTCACTTCAGTAGCACAAAAGCAACTCCAATTCATTTAATTTTTCCGAGGTTCTCCCATTAAAAGAAATTAAATTGGTTCCATGAAACAAGACTTACCACTTTTTATTTCATACTTGCTTGCATTGCGAGAAACTCCAAGGATACTGTAATAGTCATGTAGCCAGAATATGTTATTTAGCAATAGCTATGCCTTTTACAAAATGTATTTAAGTAATTTAAAACCATAAAACGAGATTCATAGAACAAACTTTATTTAAGCAAAAACAATGTGCAAAATATTCTTAGAACATAAATTTTGACTTGTCGAATTTGCTCTGTCAACTAGTCTATTGCCTCGTCATCTAGAATCCTGGAAATATAAGCTTGAATCAAACATTAAACTGATAGATTCTTTTGCAATGAAGCTTGAATTTGATGAAGCCAAAAGATTCTCTCTACTCCAAACACTGTAAAACATTCAATCCACATTATTAGCATTTGTTGAATCTAATTTAGTGACGACATATTATGAAATAAAAACTTAATTAAATTAAAAATAAAAATAAAATAAAAAAGGGGGGAGGAAATGCTTATCATAACACCCATTTCTATAGAAACAACAAAGAATGAATTTTGATAATCCCAAACATTTGTATAGAGGGCCTCACAAATAGGAAAACATAAACCTTTATGATTTACTTTTATTCCCTAGTTGAACAACTTTCTGGTACTTTTTATGAAGGGGCATTGTTTATAAGAACAAAGCATTAAAATTGGGCCCCCCATTAAGCTATTTGTAGAAAAGATGAGAGATATAGAAACTACCATAAACCAGTACCTCCTTCAAAACAATCAAATTAGGAACAAGCCTACAACTTTGGGCAATAGAAAAAATAGAACAACCTGCAATGAAGACTTGTCACTTGTTGTGGCTGTGCAAGAGTATGAGCTTGTGGAAAAGAACATCCCACCAAAAACTGATATTGTGGCCTCAAACGCACTGACCATGCACCTCTACATGGTATACACACTATCAGATAGCTTATCTGAAGAAGATGGTCAATTCACTATTATATATTTTTCCTTGGATGCAAAAAAAATCCAATATGAAATTAGTTTTTCACTTTTTTTACTAACAAGACAAGAAAATATCTCTCTACATAAATAATAATAAAAAATAAATTCCATATTTTGTCATTATTAAGCTATAAAATAGTTTGCACAATGCAGTTTACTTCATCAAGTTAAATCTTTTCTCTAGGTATCATAAGACCCTTGAGAAGAGACACGCATAAAACAACAATCCATAACTCATTACAGTCACTAAAAGTCATGTGCATGAACACTAACAAGATACTATAATGTTTTGTCTGAAATTATGCTCGTAATGCAACGTCATTGACAACCTTGTTGAAGAAATCATTCAAAAGACCTACAATCACAAATAGAGCATTCTAAAACTCTAGAAGACTCACTTCCTCAAAAATTCTCATAGCCCTAGAATTCACTAAAACAACCACTATTAATGTGCCAAAAAAAGACAAAGGATTGAAGCAATTTTGATGCAAGGGAATCCATTTTGAAAGCAAACAGTTGACGAGGAAGAGTCCTCCCCAACCAACATATGAACAATTGATGTTGACCACATACTGTATATCATCAAGCAATATCACCATATCTCATGGGTAGCCATTTGGGAGTTGGACGACTTATACAATGTTAAGCACCCTAACAACAATAAGAAGTCCAAGTCAGCCACAACGGGTTCATGTGCAAAGAGACAAAAGGTAAATTAGAAAAATAGGGTAGGAGGCGAGAAGAGGCATCAGAAGTGGGAGGAGGAAGGTGGATGAGGGAAGCAATAAGGTGAGGTGCCCTAATCCTCCTCTGTAGAGTCATCACATGTCGTACCCCCCGAATCATGAAGTGCACCTTCTTTGTAGCACCCCTTTCTCTATCAACACTTCCACATTCTTCAAATCCACCCCAACAAAACCCCGCTCATTTACCATCTACAGATAGAAACCCTAGCAAAACAAAGCGAAAATTACTTATGGGTCACTACCGATGTAGAGGAATTGGAATCTCCAAGTTCAGGTGAGTCCATCCCGATATCCATCTCCGTCTTCATCTCCACGTCCTGAGTCATTCTGTATTTTCTCTAAGCATATGGATTTCACCAACAGCGGGCCTAAATTCAACTTTTAGTATACTATAGGTAGTTATTTAATAAGTAATAAGTAATAATTATGCACAAATTATGTTATCTCTCAATGATGCCAATGAGAAAAAATGGGCAGAGTTTGCAAAAATAATTTAAGAAACCCTACCACAACAGAACATTTTTTAACGAAAAGTGGATCTAAAAATAGAAGATTTTTAGGGTTTTATGACTCGCATGCAGACAAAAATCTGATTTGTATATTAATATGCGAGTCAAGGGAAATCCAATTTGATTATGAGATCCCAAAATTAAATGTGATGAACAACAAACGATGGATTAAATGCGATGAACAACAAACAACGACAACAAATTGTTTTACGACTAGTTGTTTATGGCGTGAGACAAGGTTCAGGTGAAACTTCACTCTAAATGTAGCCTATTGGCTAAAACATTTAAGGGAAAACTAATAATGCTTTCTCTTGTATTGATTTGGTCATATTAAGATCTCAATGTAATAGGATTTCAAACATAAGCCATTATCCAAGTTCAAATTAGGAAATATTTCCTCTATAACAAAACCTTGACTACAACTATGTAAACAACCTAGAATTCTTGAATCACAGGTGTCAATACAAGAAATCCATCTCGCCATTGTTTAATTCACAAAATTCCAAAACTAAAGCAAGAGAACAATCACACATCTTTACCCTTAACAACCATTAAACCCTTATCATGCATTAGCAAAATGTAAACATGAGAAATAGTAATGCAAACACATTTATACACATGAAAACACCAAATTTATGTGGAAAACCCAAGAAGGGAAAAACCAATACAATAGGCTCACTGCCCAAAAGAAAGAAGGGCTCACTGCCAGAATAGAAAGAAGAAGATAGAAAATTGTTACAATGAGAAATCCATCTCAGAGCAATAGAAAAGTTCAACCATTGCTTCACTAGTACATTCACACTCTCTCTATAGAATGTAGAAACTTTATGTTCACTACTTCCAGTAGTCTTAGTCGTTCAAGCTCACACTGGATTTCACACTTCACATCATGATTCACATCACAAACACTTCACACTATCATCCTTCATCAACTCAAGACACACACACACACATATATATGTCTCCTCAACCTTGAAAACAAGTTACAAGGTCGGCTATGCACCTCAAACGTGCAAATTCAAATTAGGTCGGCACCAAAATATTCCCGCAGTGGAGAGTAATGAAGGCAAACAACACACCTTAACTTAGACCTAAATCCACATATACTCACTACACCACACTTCCACAAAGATCGAAGCATATCCACAATTAGTGTAAACACCTAAGGTCGACCGAACATGTGTTAACACCATTAAACCTAAGTACACGATTCCTCAAGTCCAAAGATAACTTGAGTACCACACACAACACTTAAGCACAATCTGGAATATTCCATCAACACCCTGAAATCCAACAAATCCTTCGCAACATCATACACTTGAAGAACATACACATTTTGTACAACCAATTAACCTTCCACACACTGAAACATATGAATCCAACCTTGCAGAGCACCAAGACTCAAACAACTTAGATTAAAGATAGATATGAACAGTACAAGCACACTTCCAGATCCGCAAAACCAAAAACCACCACGTGGAGAAATGTAGAGCAAAACCATTTCTCCCAGACAACACTACAACACAGTTCACACAACTTTTTTCTGCCGAATTTTAAAACCTAAAACTTTGGATATAACACCTCCTATCAACATATCTGAACCACATAAGCAGATCTTCAACCATGAAAAAATCTGGAGCAAAACATTGAACACTACTCTGCCATATTGAACACTCTTTACCACACTATTTTCTCTTTTATTCATTTTTTCTCAAAAGAACTTGGAAACCAAACACCACAAACACCATCTCAACATCTGCAACATGAAACCAATTGCAATACAACAACTCAACCACACAAGAGGTTGAATATCCACAAACATATGCTCATCAAAGCAACACTAGAGGTTGACATCAGTGAGACTACTACTGACAACATAATGCATCTAATCAAAGCATCTCCATAGGTTGACATCAATGCAACAACAAGGATCTGTTGACATCAATGACAACACAAACTTCCGACAATCTCCCCTTTTGTCATTGATCGCAACACATGATATGAACAACCATCATCAAAAACTCTTGATCACCAACTCATATACAACACCATAGTGCATAATGCTCCCCCTTACATAAGCATCTATACTTTCCAATACTTTCTCTTTTACTGGACTTCTCTCCCCCTTACTTCATATGGTTTATTCAGTTAACTCTCTTTCCCCCAATGACATCAATGGTAAAGGTCAACACATATCTTCTTTTCTTTTCTTCTCCTTTGACAACAATCGCATACACTTTCTCTCCCTCAAGGAGAACACCTATAAGGGATGACAACTGCTCTAAAACCATTTCTTTCACCACAATGACAACACTTACTCCCCTTGACTGCAACAACCAACAATGCCACTACCTACTCCTTATGAGAGGTAGCCACCAAAATTAGTCCAGAACAAGGAATGAATCTTGAGATCCACTAGACTGATGCATAACCTTATGCATCTAATTGAAAGGAGGGGCAATAACCCCTAACTTCTCCCAAAGATACTCAAAAGTATCCTTAGGAAGAGCCTTAGTAAAGATATCTGCAACTTGACCCTTAGTAGGCATATACTCCAACTTCACCTCATTCTTTGCAACCTTTTCTTTTAGAAAGTGATACTGGATTGAGATATGTTTTGTCCTCGAATGCATTACTGAATCCTTTGAAATATTGATAGCACTTGTATTGTCACATAAGATATGAACTAGTTCATCATATGACACTTTGATATCCTTCTAGGTTTGCTTCATCCACAACACCTGTGTGCAACATGATGCTGCAACAATGTATTATGCCTTTGCAATAGATAAAGACATTGAATCTTTCTTCTTATTTATCCAAGACACCAACTTGCTTCCAAGAAAGAAAGCACCACCAGTTGTACTTCTCCTATAATCCACACAACCTGCCCAATCTACATTTGTATAAGCACTCAGAGAGAAATCAGTATCCTCTGGATACCATAAACCATGTTCCAGAGTGCCTTTCAAGTATCTAAATATTATTTTTACTACCATCACATGTGACTCTCTAGGATCTTCTTGGAATCTAGCCACAAGACAAACTGCATGCATGATATCCGGTCTAATAGTAGTTAAATATAGCAATCCTCCAATCATTGATCTATACTCGCTATGATCAGCCTTAGGAGATTCTTCATTCTTACTTAGCTTGCAACTAGTAACTATAGGAGTACATAGTCTTCCGTTCCAAAAAAAATCACCATTTCCTTGACATACTTCGATTGTGAAATGAATATATACCTTTCTCTGTCTAATTGATTTGAAGTCCAAGGAAGAAATTCATCTCCCCAAACATAGACATCTCAAACTCTTTCTACATCTCTTCTGCAAATCTCTTGCACATACTTTCATTTTCTCCAAAAATTATATCATCAACATACACAACCACAATCAAAAATTGGTCTTCTCAACTTTATAGTAAAGATTGCTATCTACAATACCTTTATTGAATCTTTGTTGTAACAAGCACCTATCTAATCTTGCATACCAAGCTCTAGGAGCTTGCTTGAGTCCATATAATGTCTTCTTCAATCTGCAGACCATATTAAGATCTTCTGACAATTGAAAGCCTTCCAATTGTTCAATGTATACTTCTTCCACATCACCGAAAGCAAACTTCACACCCATCTGATAAACTTTGAAATCCTTATGTGTTGCAAAAGCAAAAAACATCCTAATAGCTTTCATCATTTCCATCCAAGAAAATGTCTCTTCAAAGTCTATTCCTTCTACTTGTGAGTAGCCTTTAGACACAAGCCTTTCTTTATTCTTAACAACTTCTCCATTCTCATTCAGCTTGTTCCAGAACACCCACTTGGTTCCAATCACATTCTTGTTCACTGGTCTTGGGACAAGTTCCCAAGTTTGATTCTTCTCAATCTGCATCAATTCTTCTTACATATCCTTGATCCAAAATTCATCTTTGCATGCCTCACTCATTGTTTCTAGGTTCAACTTTGGAAAGTAAACATAAGTTTACTTGTTCTTTTGTCTTAATAGCCTTTCTCCTTGTCAATACACCTCTACTTTTATCACCAATGATTTGATCTTTAAAACATTTTGATTCTTTTGCACATACTTAGGGATCTTAGGGATCCTTTCCAAAGCTTTTTCCTCTTCAACTTGAACTTATTTTTCCTTAACTTCATCCTTTTCTTCTTCTCTACAAGAGGACTCATCTAGTTCATATCCATCTATCAAAATTGAACTTTTATTTAAGTCTTCATCCACTTTGACACTTGCACTTTCAACAATCTTTTTAGCCTCTTGTAGCATCGGTAAGCCTTGATTTTTGTAGAGTATCAAAGGAAGATTCCTTCATTAGATCTTGCATCAAACTTTCTTAAGTTTTCTTCATCTCTTCTAATATAACACTTGCTTCCAAACACTTTGAAATACTTGACAGTAGGAGTTCCTCCATACCACAACTCATAGGGAGTCTTTGAACTATTTTTCCTTGCTTGTGCTCTGTTAAGTATGCAGACTGTAGTATGAATTACTTCTCTCCAATAGACATCCAATAGATTTGCTTCCTTCATCTTGTCCTTGTCGCTTCTTGAATAGTCCTATTCTTCTTTCCACCACTCCATTCTGTTGAGAAGTCCTAGGAGCTGACAAATGTCTCTTTATTCCATGCTCTTCACAAAAAATGATAAAGTCATTGGAGGTGAACTCTCCACTTCTGTTAGATCTTAAGCATTTGATTTTCAAATCCATTTCATTCTCAACCATAGTTTTAAAAGCCTTAAAATTATCTAGAGCTTATGATTTTTCTTTGAGAAAAATTACCCAAGTCATTCTAGAGTAATCATCAATCAACAACATGAAATACTTGTCATCTTGAAAACTCCTTGTTTTTGTAGGTCCACAAAGATTTGTATGCACCAACTTCAAAGGCCTTGCGATATTCTTTGACATTGAACCTTTTTCTTGTTTGCTTCCAAACTTGACTTTCCTTACAAAATACATTTATAGGTTTTGTAATCTTTGACAGATCTCTCACAGCTTAAGCAGAGTTGATTCTAACTAGACTATCAAAAATTGATTTGACACATTCTTCTATTCCATAGACAACTTTCATTGATTTGAGGACCATAAAGCACATGCCATTAGTGCCCTTAAGTTGATAAACATTTCCATCTTTTCTTCTTCCTGCAGCAACCAAAGTTCTGACGCCTTTCCTGATTTCACTACCACCATCCTAAAATACAAGATTATATCCTTTGCTACACATTTGTCCTACACGTAGAAGATTATGCTGGAGACCCTTAACATAAAGAACATCATTTGTGTTATGCTTGCCATCAAAACTGATTGAACCTTTTCCACATATCTTAGTAGATGTATCATCACCAAACTTAACAAGACCACCTTCAAACTTTTCAAGTTTAACAAACTTACTCTTATCACTTGTCATGTGATTTGAGCATCCGTTGTCAACAATCAAGTAGTTTTTGTCTTCTCTTGCAGGGAAAGAAGTCACAATAGTTCCATTATAACCCACTTCCAGAGCAACTTCATACATCTCTCAAATTTAACATAATTGGTTCCAACATTTAGAGCCATGAACAAGCATTCATCATTTTCATCATCCAGGTAATCAGATTCATGGTCAGATGTACTGACATCTTCTTTAACATAGTAACTTCTTTGAATTGATTTACCTTTATTCCCCATCTATCATTTCAAGCTTTGACTAGACATCTTGAAGCATAATGACCTATCTTTCCACAATTGAAACATTTGAAAGGTAACTTACCTCTATATTTTCCAATGCCCTTTCCCAATTTTCTCACAAAAGTTTGCTTCTAACTCATCAAACTCATCTAGATCAAATTTCTCATTCTTCTTTTCTTTGCCAACTTTAAAAACAATTTCTTTTCTTGAATCACTAGTACCAAACTCTCTCAATTCAAAAGTAGTTAAATCACCAAACAACTGATCTCTAAAATAATGATCTAAATTCTAAGCTTCTTCAATAGCAAAAACCTTATGAATATAAGATTTAGGAAGAGTTGTTAATACCTTATTTACAACCTCATCTTCTTCAAGGTTTCCACCAAGCGCTTTGATAGAATTGACAACTTCGTCCACTTTATGCATGCATGTAGCCTATAATATCTTCATCTTCTGTCATCTTTAAGGTTTCAAATTTAGTCTTCAGATTCTACATCTTTGCTTTCTTGACATTGTCATCTCCTTCATAGACACTTTCCAATTTCCTCCAGACCTCACTAGTAGATTTATAACTCATAACTTTCACAAGTTTTGAATTAGAAAGACCACCCAAGAGAGCATACCTTGCTTTTCCATTGTTCTCATATGCCTTGATCTTATCATCAATATTCATTAAACCATTTGCAAGCATTGCATATCTAGTTTCAACAGACTTCCAAAATCCAAACCCTAGAGAAATAAGGACACCTTCCATCTTGGTCTTTCAAAATGCATAATCAGATCCATCAAACAAAGGAGCCTCCTTCTTATGTGCCATCCCAGATCTACCTCAAGCGGTTAAGCTTTCTTTTAAGGAACCTTGCTCTAATACCAATTGTTGAATGCACAAGACAACTGAGCGGGGGGGGGGGGGGTGAATCAGTTGTACATTAAAACATCAAAATCCTCATTAACATTCAGATTTGCATTAATCCTTAAACCCTTAACAACCATTAAACCCTTATCATGCATTAGCATAATGCAAACACATGCATACACTTGAGAACACTAGATTTACGTGGAAAACCCAAGAAGGGAAAAACCACGGTGAGGATTAGCTCAAAATATAAAGTAATTGCAACAATATCGAATACAATAGAATCACTACTAGAGGACTCACTGCCAATGGCTCTCTGCTAGAATAGAAAGAAGATAGAAGATTGTTACAATGAGAAATCCATCTCAGAGGAACAAAAAAGTTCCACCACTGCTTCACCAGTACTTTCACAGTCTCTCTTTGTAGAATGTAGACACCTTATGCTCACTACTTCCAGTAGTATTAATCGTTAAAGCTCACACTACACTTCACACTTTCACACTTCACATCATGATTCACATCACACACACTTCGAACTATCATCCTTCATCAACTCAACCCAACCTTGAAAACAATTTACAAGGTCAACTATGCACCTCAAACATGCAAATTCAAATTAGGTCAACACCAAAATATTCTCACAATGGAGAGGAATGAAGGAAAACCACAACACACCTTAATTCAAACCTAAATCCACATATACTCGCCACACCACACTTCCACAAACACTAAAGCATATCTACAATTAGTGTAAACACCCAAGGATGGTTGAACTTGTGTTAAAATCATTAAACTTTTAAGACACATTTCCTCAAATCCAAAGACGACTCATAGACCACACACAACACTTAAGCACAATCTGGAATATTCCATCAACACCCTTAAATCCAACAAATCTTTTGCAACATCATACACCTGAAGAACATACACATTTTGTACAACTAGTTAACCTTCCACACACTAAAACACACAAATCCAACCTTACGGAGAACCAAGACTCAAACAACTCAAACTAAAGATAGATATGAACAATATAAGCACACTTCCAAATCCACAAAACTAGAAACGACCACACTAAGAAATGCAGAGAAAACCATTTCTCCCAGACAACACTGCAATACAGTTCACACACTCACAAATTCTACCGGATGATCAAGAACTTGAAACTTTGGATATGACGCCTCTGAACACCTCTGATCAACACATCCAAACTACACAAGAAAATCTTCAACCATGAAGAAATGCAAAGAAAAACACTAAACACTACTCTTCCATACTAAACACTCGTTACGACACTGTTTCCTCTTTTATTCAAATTTTCTCAAAAGCACTTGAAAACCAAGCACCACAAACACCATCTCAACATCTTCAACACCAAACCAATTGCAATACAACAAATCAACCACACAAGAGGTTGAACATCCACAAACATATGCTCATCAAAGTAACACGAGAGGTTGACATTAATGAGACTACTAATGACAACATAATGCAACTAATCAAAGTATCTCCATAAGTTGACATCAATGCAACAACAAAGATCTATTGACATCAATGACAACATAAACTTCCAACAAATCATTCATTATTAAACTATTTTCTAAAGTCAAAATAACTCAACTCAAATTATAAAAGAAGTTTGAAGCCTACAATATAGAAGGGTTTGCTAAGGTCTAAATTTTAATGACAACAATAAAAAATATCATTTGAAAATATTCAATTTCATTTCTTTTGTCCTCTAGATCAACTAAACAAGTCAAGTGTACTAAGGTGATAACTTGAACCATCTCACACTCTCATATGGAGTCCTCATGATCTCTAAAATCACATTACATGTCCATTGCCCACTTCAAATTTAATCTTCCTCTCAAGTTGTGTGATCACAATTGAGGTTGAAGAGGGTTGAGCATGTTTAGAATTTGAGGGGAAAAGATATTCCCTCTCATGTACAATGGGGATTGAAAAATAGGGTGTGGTAGATTTATTTTGCATAAGTGAGGTTGGGTTGTGAGTAACAGGTGGGATTCAAGGTACTAAGCCTTTACCATGAACATGGAGAGTTTCAAAAACTTATGCTACATCTTCTATAACAAGCAAGTCATGAGGTAAAGAATGAGCACTTTGATTACTTTGGTTGGATGGGTTATGAATTAGGGTACATAAAAGAGTATTATGAATTTGTTGAATGTGACAAGGGTGATTAAAGCAATGTTAGAGGCCATATTTATAATGTTCCATTCTTGGGGTTCTCTTGCATCAAAATGCAAAAGAAGCTTTGTTCCCTACTATTGTACCCAAAATAAATTTTTGGCATTCTGTATAAATTGAGCTAAATCTTGTTAAAATTCCATGTTAAGTCAGTTTTAGGTCAAACCAATCATAGAATCTTGGTGGGTTTCTGTCAAAGAACACACGTGAAAAATTCTGAAAATTTGAAAATTAGGGTTTTTCGCCCCTATTTTCGGGAAACCCGAAAATAGGACCTTCCCAGAAATGATTGAAAATGATTTTGATAGGATTAAAAGGCTTCACGATCACATTGGTCAAGTCAGAATCATCAAAAGACATGTTTTACTCTGGTGGGTCTATTTCTATTTTTCAGGAACAAAGTTAGAACCTCTGCAGCCATTAATGGCAGATTGGCCAGTACCAGGTGCTGAAAGTTAAGCTTCAAAAGCTTCAACGACACAACCATGGCGGAAAAGGTCAAAAATGATGCTGTTTGATGAAGGAGATTCCTGAAAGTGAAAAAGGTCAAAATTTGACTAACTCTGGAAACGTTACGAAGGAGAAAACTCAAAATGCTGAAAAGAGCCTTTTTCAAGCAGGGGCGCCCATGATCTTTGAGGGTCAAATGCAGTCAGTAAGATCATCCAAAGCAGTCATTCTTGACGTTTGATTGCTGCTCGACAGTGAAACAAACATCTAGATCATCCGATGAATAGATCACAAGCAGCTGCTGACAAAGCAAAAAGAGGCAGTTGAGGAAATGTCAGGAAACCACAGTTAACGGCGAAGTTCTAAGAAAAAGAGCCTTTCCAAAAGAAAGGCGCCCTTCTTTCTTGACCTCCAGATGCTGATAAATGACAAAAGGCTTCCCAGGATAACCTTCTCAAGTAGATCTCGGAAACGCAACTGCAAGCACCAACATCTGACAGAGCATTCAACGGATAATCCAGATCAAAGTAGGCAACTTTTCAGATGAAGATGATCAGGCCAAAAGACAAAAGTGCCCTTTTCAAGGAGGGGTGCCCTTGAATAAAGGAACCCTAAATTGAGATCCAGGTTTTCTAAAGTCAGTCATTTTTGACAGTACAGAGCTGGGTACCTGATGAGACATCAAGCGAAATCATCTGACTCTCCGATCAACGAGAAATCTAGATCAAAGCACGAGAGGTCATTCCAAAAGGCTGAAGAACGAAGTTTGAAAATTCACTAAGGCATTAGCAAAAGCGCCTTTCCTTGGAAAAGACGCCCATTCTTTTGAAGCCCTAAACTCAGCTTTTCATCATCATATCTCCCAGGCACTTCTTTCCAGTTTGGATCCAGCTCCGCAGTGAATGTGTTTGAAACATCTCAGGATCAACAAATAACGCTAGATTCAAGATCAAACAGAGGGCTTTTAGGAGAGAAAACATTTAAAAGTTTGCAAGAAACCAAAAGGGACGCCTAAAGAAGTCAAGGGTCAATTTGTTGACTAAGTCAAGAGCTTTTTGAGTTAAAGTTGGCTAAAACACTCCACGATTGGTGGAAATCACCTTTTCAACTTTAGATCAAGCCAAAATCACCTTTTGAGCTTGAGTTAGGTCCCCAAACTTGTGGATCTGAAGCTTAAACATATATATTCAAGGTGAAGGCGTCCCATTTCATTATTTCATTGCAGGTTAAGAGATCAAGATCAGCCACAAGCTCTCAAGGACGCCATTAGCAGATCTGAACAAGGTTTTCATCCGTTCTTCAATTTTTCTTGCAGATCTGAAGCAGAAGAGGATTGCTATTTTGAGGATTGGACCCAGAGATAGATTTTTTTCAGGGAATCAGATAAAACTTCTAATCCACCTTCTGTCTATTTCCTCCTTCTGTCTATTTCCTCTCTTCTGGTCTTAGGTTTTCTTGCATTTGAAAGAAAAAGCAGCAGGCTACATCAGATCAGATCAACTGGGTAGATTCAGCATTATTTTCCAGAGAAACCCATCTTGACAAATTTTCCAAAATCAGCAAACTTGCTGCCCCTATTTTTGGGGGTTTTTCCGAAAAAGTTTCAGAATCCAAATTCTGAGGAACTGGGTTTGTTCAGCATTGACGCACGAACAAAACCCATGTGCCAGATTTTTTCTAGAAAAATACTTCTCGGCGAGGTGCTATTTTCAAGGGTTTCTGAAAATCATATGAACAAGGTCAAGATTACATTCAATCTTTAAGTTTTTCAAGATGCAGTACTCCCAGGTACAATACGAGACCAAGACGGTCTTACTCCATGATTACTTGAAAACAGTTGACACAAATTTGCACCAAGTAAATCCAGTGGTTGATTTGGAGCAACTAGAAGGCATGAATCAAATCACATTGCAAAATATTGAAGAATTCGGGTTGCTGCAGGCCGCATCAATTCCCATCACACTACAGAGCGTAGAGCTTGTAATCGCTTGTATCAAGCATTACAATCCTACCACCAGAGAAATCAGAGCAGCAGATGGAAGAATTGTTTGTAGTCTAAAGCCTCAGGATATCGAAAGGTGTTTTGATATTCCATCATGTCCTAACAGCAAAGTCATATCAGTGACGGAATGTGAGAAGGCATTTGAGACAGCTAAGGACAAATGTCAAAAGGTAATGGCTGAAAAATGGTTAAAAGTGACAAAGGCAAGCTTGCCTAAGCCGTTGGGACGAGGAGAATGTAAAGATGAGTACGCAGTGTTAATCACTCTACTCAATAGAATCACTGGAGAAGAAGATGGTCGTCAATTCCAGCCATGGATGTACTATGTCATTGCTAAAATCGTTGGCAGAAGGGAATATTACGACTGGGCCACTTTGATTAGTGACACACTCCACCGACAAATCACTGGGTATCTGGAAGCTCATAGGTTCCACATGTGCTCTTACCTGGTATACTTGATAGCCTTCCAAGGTGAATTCAGGTTATTGAACAATGTGGGAACCTTAGGTGTGCAGAAGGTTCACGAACATTTCACACGTCTTGAGTTTACTCAAGCGGAAAGACACTTCAAGAAAACAAGTGATCTCTTCACTATGCACACAGTACGTGAGCTTAACCATGAGATGCACGTGCGTATTTCACAGACAGCCAGAGAGGCAATGGCGGATTGGGCAGATTGGTTCATCCAATTTCCTATGTTCTCCTACATACGCGTGTATGGCTACATTGGCCACCCCGCCATGCTACCAAGATACCCTTCAGATAGGGTAGTCTTCATGGAATTCCTGAGACAGTTGTTTGAGGTTCATGTCTACTTGCGCTTGAAGAGGAAGACAGCTGTTAACTTTCCCATTGGAATGGGACTATATAGATGTGGATTCGCGGTAGATGCTAAGATGATGAGTCAAGAAACAGTGAGGTTTAATCTCAAGTATCTCATTGAGAGAAGATCCTATGATCCCAGAGGACTCTATGCAGCACACCTCGAGCAACACTCATCACATAAGTCTTCTATGGAAGATTATTGGGTAAATTCTAAAGATGAGTATGAAGTGCAAAGAAGGAACTACAGCAGATTCAGACTCCCACAAATTGCTGATTTTATGTCAGCAGACATTGAGGGTCTATCCGATGATGAAGGGGAAGTCATTCTCCCCTCATTCTTTGCAGATTCAGTTGACTCCCAACCGCTCCCGAGAGTGGATTGGTATGCCAAAGAAGACACGTCTATAGAAGAAAGAACGAGTAGAGTGGTTAGAAATAGCCAACTCTATCTCGATAGCAAGAAATCAAGGAAGGTGATACCTCACATAACAGAGCCGCCACAGGTTCAGTCTACACCACCTTCCACTTCAAGAAGGAAACCTAGGCAGAAGCAATGGTGTAATCCTCCCCGAGGGATGAGGATGTCAAAGCCTAGAACACAGAGGACACCAGTGGAGAAAGCCACACATAGTCCTGAAATAATCACAGGTATTGCTGCCCCAGAACAAAGAGTAGAGACTGTTACTCCTAATTCAGCAGAAGTTATCATGGAGGAACTAGCAGCAGTAGTTGTTGAAGAACCAGTGGCTGAGCCAATGGCAGAAGCAACAATAGTAGAAGTAGCAGCAGAAATAGTGCATGTTATGGAAGCAGAGCCGCCAATATCACCAGTACCACAGCGGTCACAAGTCCTCATCGACTTGGATTCGCCACTGAGAGACATTGCTCCAGCACAGTCTCACACATCTAGCATTCAAGGGCCTCACGTCCCTCCTAGCGAAGTTCGTTGAGATTCTATTTGGCTTGAAGGCTTCCTAGGAAGAAAGAGGGAAAAACCCTCTTATGAACTTGACTTTACCGAATTCGATCACGTCCCACAAGACACGTCGGCGAAAAGGTTGAAGAATCAAGTTCACATAGAAAGGAATGCAGAGTGTGAGATCATCATAGAGACTGTCGCTCCACCAGTAGAGAAAAGCATACACGAGGTCCAAGTAGAAGACTACACTTTGTCTCAACTTAACCTTGGGAAGACTACACGACAGGTGGAGGCAGACCTTCTTGGAATAGCCTCGGTGAGTGCACAAGAAAGAATGGCTAAGGATGCTAAAGAAAAAGCAGCCTTAAAGGCTGAAAATCAAAAACTGAGGTCTTACATAACCAGCTTGATACATGGCACACCAAACGTCTCAGCCCTACCAGCAGGACTACTAGATCTCCTCGCTGAACAAAATCATCGGCAATTGATAACATTCGGCAAACACTTGAGAGATCAAGTGGAAGAGTTTGTTCTTAAGGGTAGATGTATACTGGAAAACCTATACCAGTTATGGGATAGAGCACATGGACTTCGTGCAAAGATCCAGCAGTCAGAACAAAGGATTACAGAAAAGAGGCTTGAAGACGAAAGCACAATTGTAGGTTTGCAATTGGCATATCAATCAGTATACTCTGAGAAAAAAAAGCAACATCTTTTTGCTTGGAAGGAACAATTGGCGTACAAGGTGAAAGCCTACGACGCTCATTCAGTAGAGTTGATTGATTACAGACGGGTGGTTGCCACTATTATCAACTTCACAAGAATGTTGGTGATATCTTTCCCTTGCATGGAATATCAGCGTGAGGGAGGAGAATACGTCGAGATGGTTACTGTACAGAACCAGTTCAGGGATGTCATCCACAGTACCTTTCTTGATGATCCAGATGGTTGCAAGCTGGCTAAGGTAGCAACTTTATCAACCAAGTTTGAAGAGGCAGCATCTCAGTGTATTGACTTCGGAAATCAGCTCACAACGGGTGAGATCATGCTACGACGCCACGTAATCATCCTACAGAGCATTAACTCCCCAGAGGCTGATGAAGCCAATCAATGGATAGAGACACTGCTGATTAATGGCGAATTATAAATGCACCCAAAAAGGACGCCATACACCCTCCAAGTGGCATTTATGAGACTTGAGTTTGACTTGATGCTTCTTTCCAAGTCAACTCAAGATGGTATTAAATGTAGTTGGAGTTAACTTGATGCTTCTTTCCAAGTTTAACTCCACTTTCCTTAAATCATGCATTGTCAGATCCCACTGATTAAGGATGTCTATTTGACTTCCATGATTTGTGGATCTTAGATCTCCACTAAATGTGGATGTCTATTTTGGAGGGATACTTTCATTAAAGTTTACCTTTAGTTTACTTTCAGTCAACTGAAGTAGTTTCCAGTTGACTCTTTGTTGACTTTCAGTTAACTGAAGTAGTTTTCCAGTTAACTGCTTGTTCCCCCTTTTTAGGAATAAATCTTGCTAATTGATTGGCAAGAACTCATTGTTAACTCAAGGAGATTTTGGGGTTGCCCACTCCTTTGAGTTCTATAAATAAGAGCCTTGGGCTCATTATTTGTTTAACTTTTACTTGCTATGCAAAATTGTTGCGCCATTGTTGCCAACAGCTTTGAAAGCGGATATTTGTTCACTCTTGGATGAGAGTTCGTTGGTCGATTGTAATTGTGCATGATTTCGTGCCTTTGCTATCCCAACCTTTGTAATTCGTTGATGAAGCTTTGAAGAAGAATATCAGAAGGCGCTTGCATTTTGGTCAATCTTTTTGAGTTGTGTCCACGTCTTGTGTCAAATAGCTCGTTGTCTCATTTCCCTCCTCGGATAGGAGTCCCTCCTCCTTGGACATTTGTTATTGACAAGTTATCGTTTGTTGTTGTTTAATGTGTTGACTTCCAAGCTATACTTCGGATAGGAGTCCCTCCTCCTTAGCAAGCTCGTTGGCCAAGGCATCGTAAAATTGTTGTTTCTCGTGAACTATTTCCTAGCCCATACCTCGGATAGGAGTCCCTCCTCCTTGGCAGGTCTCAGATCTAGTTTACCGTATAGAGTGTTTGCTTGTACCAACCTTATCTTGGTGTATACCCGAGAGTTCAGAGCCTCGGTCATATTCTCAGGAGACGGCGAATTCAGGTGATCCAACCAACCCATTCCCGCTCCTTTACCCTCATGCTCTGTTTACCTTGAAGGTATTGGATAGATAGAAGCTAGATTAGTCATAGTTGAGATCTGCAGAAACCAGAGAAAAAGCTTAGCTACGACGCATTGTGTTTGTGCACCCTTGTGTCCTGTCGCTGAAGCATAAAAAGATAGGAACTTTAGTTTACATTTCCCTTCCTTACGCATTGCTCCCAGCAGAGAGGGACTTCTCCTCTTTAAATAACGAAGAAGTGTTGCAAAACATTTGAAATAACTGAACGTTTACAATCAGCACTCCAGAGGTGCTAATTTAAACGCCAACACCTACCAAGTTCTCTTATCACAATAAGGTGAAATTGTATATTTGGATGATACTTGCCACCTTGTCAAAATGTGTAAGGACCTTCCCCCCCTCTCCCCCATACTAGATTTGACCCTAAATTTTTTTCAAAACTTTGACCATTATGTCACTCTGATATTTTGAAAAATGCTTATACAAAAGGAAACAATGTTGTAGATGTTAAAGCTACCAAAAATTTCAAAACTTTCTAGGTGAGAATCTTATCGACTTAATTAAATATGCATACAATATGAAAAGAATGATGTGAAAATACTTTAATTTTTAGAGTTTGTAACCTCCCTAAGAGTAAAAAGAGTATTGTGTATTAGCCTTGACGACAACATTTAATTTTCTCAAATTAAAAATGAATTTCATAATTGAAAAGACAATTCAGCTATATGCAATATGGCATCTTAACTTCCTTCATATCATAATGACATCACCAATAACATGTATCAAAATAAAAATAAACCACAATATGCAAAATTTGTTCTCTTAAAACTTGATTCATGTACAATTTTTTGACTAGAAATCAAGAAAGAACATGCAAAGTCAAGAATTAATTTTGTTGACCAGTATCATAGAGGCAATATTAAGAATCATTCATTTTCATACTTATCTCACTATTACAAATGACCTCATATGAATCAAGTAATGTCAACTTGATTTCTTATAATTGAAAAAGACAGAAAATCTTAAATTAGAATTCCACTTTACATTTTAACCTATTTTTCAAAAGTAGAATCATCTACTAACAATCAACTTTGTATCAATAAACATAGAAAATTTACCCACTCACTTCAAACTCAAATTAAGAATTGATTGCAATAAATTAAACTGATATAGTCGAGACCAGAGACCCTTACCAAGCAACCCAATATTGCAACAATAAGACACAAAAAAATTATTTGCATAACAACACATTTTCATTTCATTTATTCAATCATCAATTACAATGGTTCTACATAACACAAACAAATTTTCTTCTTTACCATATTCCTAATGTCACTACACTTTTCCAACATCCCACTTCTCTGGTTCTCTCTTCAAACTTTATTCATGACGATTTCTACATTCATGGTGGTTGTAACCCTCAATAGTCATTTATGTCCATGTCGAGCCTTCTTCCCTCAGCCAAAAAGCTCCCTAAAATGAAGCCATCGGTTCCTTTTATACTTCAAGCCTTAGGAAGTTCAATGGTTTCAAGATCTGGCAGTTACAAAACTGAATCACAACAAAAAAATTGAAGTGCAGATGCAAACCAAAAGTTTGCAAGATTCTAATGACCCCCAAATTCCCACAAGGTACAGATGCAGATAAAAATTTATTTAAATGCAAATGCAAGTAAAAACTTCACAAGTGCAAATACAAATGAAAAATCAACAATCGACAACTTAATCACACAATTCCGGGTTCAATTCACTTAGGTGTATTTGCAAATGTTTTTTTATTATGGAACAAACATGTTTTAGAGGGATCCCAAAACCCTTAACAGTAAGATAGCATAAGATAAAACATTAACAGAGCACAGAAAAAAATAGGAAACTTCCCACAAAGAAGAACACACAAGATAACCAGGGAAGAAAAGCCAAAAAAAAAAACCAACAAAAAGCCACAAAACAACCAACCTCTAGGCCAGGTTCTGAAGGATCTTTGCCGCTTCCTACTCCAGACTGTTCATGTTGAGTGCAGACTTCTTGATCTCCTGGATGTTGACTAAAGCTTGGTCTGCCTTCCTTTTCAAATTTGCTCCGGTCCTGTTACTCGGCCCCCCACTATCCGGTTGCCCTTCCTCATTGTCCAAATCAAGAAACACATCAGTCTTTACCTGATGGGATTTTTCCAGGTTTTCCACCATGGTATTCATGGTATGTGCAGTGGATTTTAAAATTTTATGGTTCATAATCAACACTTTGTGGAGAGAAATTTTAATGTTCCTCAACTGCTCCTCCATATCTGCCTGCTTGCCATCATGATTGCATTTGAAATCCTGTAATTCCTCCACCGTTTTCTTGAGGCACTCAACCATATACTTCTTCTCCTCTTCCATCCATAAATCAGTAGCCCGACCACTTCCACTACCTCTGTTATTGTCATCAGTAGCTTTCTCCAGTTTACTATTCATGGCTCTTTGATTTAACTTAATTTCCTTAATTTCAAAGAACACCCATCTCATAAGCCTAAAGTTATCCACCACCCCATTATGAGCAACTACAAGCACATCAGTGGGAAATTCTCGTTCCTCCTTAAAATAATGATCCCCTGCCTTGAGGTCCATTGGGAAGCAAGGTCTCTCTTCTCTATCAGTCGCAGGATGTCTGGAATACTCAGACAATGACTCTGACTACGACTCCTCTTCATTCACATCATAGGAGGGGTCCTCCGACACTTTTCTGTTTCCCTTTTTCAGAGTAGAATCTCTAGGTTTTCCTTTCTCCTTGTCATCAACCCTAACCTTAGGCAACAGTGGCTGGTGAGGCAGAGCCGACATGGATTTGAAATGATCATAGATTAGGACAAGCAATCCTTCATGAAGAATAGAATACCTGATGGGGTTATGTCTATGGTTTTTCAGACTAGTATTCAGAGAAGATGCCAGATAAAAAGGAAAAGAAATCCTGACCTGGTGCCTGAAATGATTCAGCAGGACAAAATGATACCCAAAGACTCTGGTATAACGGCCATCCAAAGTAACATACTCCATCAGCACATTCAAAACCCTCCTCCAATGCAAAACAATTATGTTTGTGTCATAGTAGCTTCTGGAAGTCCTTCGTAACTCCTCCCTCTCAGCATCCGACTTGGGAAACTTGTCGACCGCTTCATTAGATTGTTTCCTATCCCTATAGAATTTAATACCCTCCATCGAGAGGCCAGTAACCTCAGCAATCAGCTGTTCATTGATAACTACATGTCTGCCAAACAGGTTTATCTCACCATCTTTCCAATCTTTCTCAAAAACCCTAGTAACCTTCGGGTCCCAGCCATGGAGCTTTTCAATAAAAATAGTAATACCACCATTCTCTAGCTTCTTCCATAGCTTTGGATTGCTCTTCAGTTGTTCACTGCTTATCGGCTCCACTCTGTGACTTTCGCCACCCATTGTATCGCCATCAGGAATAGAATAGTCCAGAACCTTGTAGAAACAAACACCTAAAATGCCCAAAAAGCGTGCGAAAATAATCACATGCAACCGGGGGATGAAGTAATTACTCCTCGGCCAACTTAAATTAATCATTAAAACGCAGTCTTGAGACTGCAGGGGAGGACACTCAACCATCATTCAATGGAATGGGAAATTGCACCTTCCCTTGAGCATGGTCATACGTCAGCAGGGCTTTAACATCAGCCTCCAACTCATCCTACCCCTACCACATCACCTTTTTCGAAGCTTTGACACCTTTGTTGGCGAAGAAATCTGCCACCGTGTTTATTTCCCGATAGGCATGCATAATATAAATTTTCTCAAAGGTATTAATAATTTCCTTAGAGAGATCTATCCAATTTTGTATAGACCATGAAGGTTTCTGACGACCCTTTAAACATTGGATAATATTATTCGAAACCCCTTCAATCCACACATTTATACCTCAATTGGCTAGCCAGCTTCAAGGTCTGGAAAACACCAGAGGATTCAGCTACATGGTTGGTCTGAGTGCCTAAGGGAACCGCAACAACCACAATAAAAACACCATTCTCATCCCTTATCACCCCTCCACTCCCGGCAGGCCCAGGATTTCCCTTGGCCACACCATCAAAGTTGATTTTGACCCAACCAGGGGGAGGAAGACTCCAGAATATTCCATCTCTAGGATCCTTGATGCTTTTGGACATATTGAACATATCCACATTAATCTTCCAGGCTCCCACAATTCTACTATCATACTCCTGCATACTGACCTTACCTTTGCCTTTAAACTTATTGTTAAGCAAATTAAAATTTTCAACCATAGCTCTAGTAATCTTACCAAAGACCACTTCCTCTGAGAGAGCAACATCCCTGAAGATTCTATTATTGCGTTCTTTCTAGATACCCCAAGCAAGGTGAGGAAAGATATAGTTCCATAGCAGATTCAGGGCCCAATTCTTTGAGGGGGCCTTCCATTGGTTATAAAAATCCACAATAGTTCCAGGAAAAACCCAGCTAAGATCCCACATTCACAGAATCCTACACCATATGGCATGAGCAAATGGGAAAAGAAGAAACAGATGTGAGGAGGTCTCAGCCTCAGCACAACACAAATAACACCTATTAGGAAAATAGAATCCCCTCTTATAAAGATTATCATTGGTTAGTTGCTTATTCTAAAGAAGGATCCAGACAAACAAATTAACTTTCGGAGTAAGGTTGTTCACCCACACCTTATCCCAAACATGGACGTCAATGTCAGAGTAATAAGAAGCCACAATAGAAGAGACAGAGTAGGTACCAGAGATGATAGCTTCCATATCAAAGTGTCCTCCTTCCCTTGAGAGCTGATCCTAATCGAATTAAGAAGAGCCTGTAGAGGTTGAAGATCCTGACTAATAGAAGAGATCTCAACCCACTAATCATTCCTCCAATAATCCCCAACCAACCAGCCAAACCTGGACTTGCAATCCTCCATATAAATACTATAGATCGGATTATTGCATAGAAACTCCTTGCCAATCCACTTATCTTCCCATAACCAAATTTTTTGTCCATCACCCACCTTCCAAAAAGCTTCTTTGCTAGCCAGGTCTCTAGTTTTAATGGTATTATTCCAAAGAAAAGAACGAGAGGGAAGGTTCTGAGAGTTGAGAAAATCTTGAAAGGAGTCAACCTCCCTCAAGTATTTACTACGCCAAATAGAATTCCATTTACGAATGTCTGCAAAAGTTCTCCAAACCTGCTTAGCCAGGAGTGCTTTATTAAACACTCTGATATTTCTCAAACCAAGGCCTCTAGACTTCTTGGGTCTACACACTCTCTCCCAAGCCACCACGAAATACTCTTCTTCTCCTCAACCCCCGACCAGAGGAACCGTTTCTGGATCTTTTCAATAATATTAGCAAACTTCGCAAATGTTGATGTCCACAAAAACCCCACAAACATCTAGTTGAACATAAAAATTTTGTAGAAGGAAAATGGCACCAACAATCTTGCAACATCCAGATGCACACAAAATTCCCACAACGCACTATTCAAAGCCAATTATACTTTTTACAATTCTTCTTGCGATAGGTGGATATTGACTTTAGTTTTTTCTCTTGTTTTATAGCTTTCTCAAATACTTGATCCATAGTGGTTGGACCATGCACATCAACTTCTCCACCTATTTGGGTGTTCAGTCCCATAATGAATATCTTAATTTTGAACCTTTCATCCTTGTGGTACTAAGGTGCGTACTTCAAAAGATGTGTAAACTTCTCCAGTTCTCAACCACAAACAAGTCTCCTTGGCACAAATTTTGAAAGTCAGTAAGCTTTTCGTCAAAGAAAAGTTGGGGTAACCACCTTTTTCTAAATATGACTAGAAAGTAATCCCAAATTAAGCTTAAGGAACTTAACCCCAATTCCCTTTTCTTATTCATCCACCACATGGATGCTTCTCTTGCCAACTAATAGGCACCCCAAAATACCTTAGTTACTTCATAGTAATTTATAATCTCATAATACTTTTCCATCTATGTAAGCCAAGCTTCCACATCATCACCACTCACAGTGCCATCAAAATTGGGTGGCGTTACCTTTTTCATCTCTTGAAAACTCAAGAGCTAACTAATTCTTCTTTTCATTATTAACTCGTGTCAGAATTATTTTCTCCTCACTCACTTTGAGTGTAATGCCCTGTCGCGCGAACCCCCAAGGACAAATACACAATAATTACTGCACATTTTTTTATTTTTTTTATTTTTAATTTTTTAAAAGTAAACATAACATACATGTAATACACATTAAGTCATGACATGAATTTCATTTAAGCAGATTCATTAACACATACATCCCTTGGGGTACACGAGGAATCATTACGCGACTTAGATCCACACAACGAAAATAAAAGCCAAAGATATAAACATTAATAAAATAAACATTAACAAATATAACACATACATGATAATCATTGATAAGAAACCATCTATGTACATAAATACAACATATGCATAATTAACTTAACACATTGAATGACAACTGCCAATAGCCACATAAGATTTAACGTTACATTACAATACAATGTTCAAGATGTACAATGATACAAAAGTGGTTCCAATCATAAATGGAAACCATACACGAGATAACATGATGCACAATATCATAACTGGCTCCAAGACAGATACAACTCTGGAGTCGCCGCAACAGCACCAATCCGCACCTCTCGATCCTGGACTGGGGACCCAATGGGGTGCTTAGCACGTTCCACCCGACCATGTGAGTCTGAAGACCCACCCCCATGCTAAGGAGCTAACAAGAAGAGTCCTCAACCAAGAACATCCAAACACGGAACCACAAGGCTCAACATCATACAAAAGTATCATAAAACTCAAGGATTACAATGACATAATCAGCAACACCCAAGAGTCAACATAATAACTTAAAGTCATAAATCTCATCACAAGCGATAATCAGTAAACAAGTAACCAAAGGAAGTTCATGAAACACTTCCAAATCAAACTGGATTAATAAACATAATACAATTCCAAATTGCACTAAACAATACAATAACATCATAACACAGTACCATAAAAGTACAAGGTCATAAATCAAATATAAATGAGATCATACAAAACCACAAAGTACACCAAAGATGTATCAAGGCAATAATCACAAATCCATATATCAACAATCTAAACCAACTCCCACAACCTACTTCCAGAGGAACACAATAAAATAAAACACATGGGTAACTAGGGGAGAGTGTCATCGCATAGTCCTACATGGGCTGTCCTGTGCTCTTCCTCCCAACTGGAGGTGCCAGTCCCATCTATGGCTGTCCTGTGCTCTTCCTCCCAACTGGAGGCGCCGGTCCATAGGGTGACTCATGCGGAGCCGTAGACCTCTCGTGAAGATGAGGTCACGACCTTGCCAACCACGGCCTTCTCAGCCTTCCATTAGCCTGCGGAAGCACTAATGAAGACAATGCATCCATTTTTTTATTAAATCTTATAATGATATTACTACCCAACCCTCCTAAGTTAATTATTAGGTTTTCACTTGTTTACTAACTCACTCGTGGGTTATCCTGTGCCCTTCCCCTTAAACGGGGCGTCGGCCCCCACGAGGAGCCACTCTCCCTAGAGACCCAACAACATAAAAACCAAGGTTTGTACCATCATAATTTGAACAAAGAATCACAATAGAGAAGTATGCGAGGCATTACCCATCTCGCTAACAAGTACAAAATCAGAGTCTCAACAATTCTCGCACAACCCTTTTCAAAATCCTGATACCAAAACACTTGCCACTTCAAGGCACATAAAAGGAGAGACATTGACCAACAATAAAAATAAACAAGCCTCTGGAAGACTCCCAAAAAGTTTATACTAGGGTTTCCCCATCAAAGAACTGACAACAAAAATTGCAAGGCCACAAAAACTATCTTCAATTTAAATACAATGAGTGAATACACCAAAATAAGATCAACAACTTCATTCAAACAACATCAACAACTTCAATACGAACTAAATCAAAAATCCAAGGAAAACCTCTATTTTCCTCTCTCGGAATACCCATAACTCAAAGAACTTTTCAATTTGACTCATTAACAACTCAAGCAGAATCATCAATCATGACAAAGATAACATTAACCGATTTACCACTTAGGTAAAGAACAAAAGAAAACATATGGGTTCCCAACGAATAGCAACATAATTTAAATGAGAGAAAATCTCCAACTCAAAATCAACTCACAAAAAGTCACATCGAAAGGGTCTATCAAAACAATCCATAAAACCACACATTCAAATACAATATATCCATTCATTCAATAAGAAGTAACCTGAAACAATCTAAAAAGAACATTATTTTAAAGATCAATCATTCCCAACATTTAAGGATAGCACAATATTGCGAAGTGAAGATTAAACCTAATGTTTTTAAGCCATAAGACACCAATCACAAGTATACAAAATTAAAACGAATACGTCCAATTTACACATTATACAACAATCTCCATTCCTAGTTCTATCACTCTCCTATTGTCAAGATTACTTAATCCCTTTATATAAAAAAACAAGTTAATAACTTTACGATGATATAATTCAAAAACTTCCTTAATATTACTCAATTAATCATCTAAACTATTTAATCATTCTCTTTCTTCTAATCTACAAAAAGTGATAACATTAAACTAGTATTTAAGGCTTCCTTTATATCCTATCTCTTCTATTATTGAGACATCATTCGAGTTCATTCAAAGAAAACGAAGAGACATATTTTAATATCTATCTCACTACACATTTATCACAATTGTAACTCCACTCCCCTAAAGCTATATGCATAAAACATACAACCTCTACTTCTACGAACATGCAACTTCCACATATTTCGCCTAAAGCCACGAGACACCATGATTCCAAGAACTACCAAAGTGACACTTAAACCAAAATAATTCACATTAAGATATCCCAAAGTAACCCTAACCTCCTAATTTAATCAATTTTAAAACAAAGTGAGAACACAATAATCCAACCCACTATATACAACAATTAACACGTAAGAATGACTTTCATCTGTTAAATGGCTTAAAGGAATTCAACAATAAAAGAAATTATCTAGAAGGAGTCCTCCAACTACCTAACGCAATAAAATCAACTCATAACTAAATCTACTTATCTAAAATAAAATAAAATAAACCATTTGAACTCTAAATAAAATAAATTAGTAAGGCTAACCTTCATTTAAATTCTAAATCAAATAAATAAGTGAAACAATTCTTTCTCAATTAATTATATGCTTAACATATGTCCTTATAAAGGATAATAAAACAAAAGTTTATTTTAGATAAAGGAATAATATCGTAAACTTATCTATTGCCTTACAACATAGATACCTCACATACTAGAAATTACTTTCATTTAAACAACCCTTTCAAATATCTAAATGCAATTAATTCACTTTTAATTATTATAACTATCCCCATTTCATTTCCAATTGCTAATTGTTGCAATGATGAAAATAACATACAAATACATGGGTATATACATTTATATCTTTCATTTGTTTACTCTTAAGTTATAATCATGATATACTTGTATATACATATATACATATAATAAAATCAGAAAACAAATTTCATTACTCTAATTAATAAGTTAACAACAACATAAATATACAAACATGTATATATATATATTAATTGGGGAGGAAACGTTGTTTTTAAATACGCAGGGAGAGCATCTATATATATTTACATGATATTGGAACAATAAATATATATATATATATATTCCAACCAGATAAATATATTTCTACTGCCATAATCTATTTATGAAAATATTCTTTAATTAGAACAGAAACTCCAAAGAATTGGCAGAGATGGAAGGCAGACCTAGGCACAAGTTTAGGCTTAAATAAGAATAAAGATAGGTGTAGGGAAACAAAATTAGAGAGACAATATTCAGTCTGATTTCCTACGTTTTAAACCACAATCAGAAATAACATCAGTTTATCTGAGGAGATCAAATTCATCTGAAGAGAATGAGGTTAGAGTTAAACAAATTTGCAAAGGTATCAGGGGGGATTATATAAACTTAGATTACCAAACTATGCGAAGGAGCTCATCTAAACACTGTATCCAATAACATGAATTTCACTCAGCTTCGACTGAAACGGAGGTAATTGGCAAAGGCTTGAAACATTGCGCAGACCAAGAGAATTAAATAATCTGCTCATTGGTCCTCAATTTCTTCACTTGAACAATCTGCTCATTGACGGCATCAGAGAAGACACACGAACCAAGCTTCCTCCAAGTTTGAGATGGTTACGGTTGCAAAAACGTGAGAAGCCACTTTTCTTCAGACTTATGGATAACATTCAAGA
Source organism: Sequoia sempervirens (assembly GCA_007258455.2). Taxonomy (NCBI): domain Eukaryota; kingdom Viridiplantae; phylum Streptophyta; class Pinopsida; order Cupressales; family Cupressaceae; genus Sequoia; species Sequoia sempervirens. The sequence goes on along the minus strand of VDFB02168118.1, from coordinate 135,333,061 downwards.
TTTTGATAATAAAATCAAAGAGTTTAATTAAATCTATACACCCTACCATGTTCAAGTGCTGCGGTTGAGACAGGTTGCCAAGTATATCAAAAAGTGAATATTGGAAATTGGAAATATCGCCATCTACTTGCATTATTATCAAACCTCAAATGTTATCAGCAAGGCTGAAGGGAAAGAGAAAGGTGAGGTGCAAATATGTGACTCAAGAGCAGGAGAATAATGTACAACTATCAGAGCTGATAATTCGACATACAATTTATATGTTCTTTTGAGAACATCTGTGAAATATTTGGTGATTACCGAGCTAGGAGAATATCTTTCAATTTATTACCTATTCAAGTCAAATACCAACCATGACATCTAAATAGCGAACTCAGCAAGAAGGGCGATGACTCAAAATGAAAATACACATCATTAGAAATTCAGTTCACAGCTGCGGAAATAGGTGAAAGTATACAACTAATTTCTAACAGAGAATTCTCTTCTATCAACAAAGGAATTTATAATATGCTATCGTTCTCAAGCAGAGGTTGGCGTATGGAATAATAAGCCAACATCAAATTAAATATTTAATATTGCAATAGTGTTGAATATACAGAAACTCGTATGGACACTTTGTTTGCTACGGAGGATATAAAGCTGAGCATACCTTGCACGTTTTTCCCAATTTTCCCATGTCTTCCTCTGCCATCCTCACGAACCGGATTCTTGTTTGTACGAGATCTTCTTCATCCCCCGTATCCCTCTTTCCAAAAGCTAGATATACTTTCTTTATTTTTCATATTCTACAGTTCAGTTCTTTTCGACTTCCAATTGCTTGGTAGGTGAAGTTTCTTTCCAGCTTCTCTTGCCTTTTACACTTCCCAAAAATCTTATCACGATTTATTTAATTAATAAACTATTCACTTTCCATTTTCCAATTGCCTTCCTTTTTATTATTTTCTTTTCCAAATTATTTTGTTCATTATTATTATTAAATCAATTTATCTAATAATATCACTTGTGCTTTTAACAAATTAGTTTAATTTGATTATTTGATCCAAATCATTTGATTTAATTTAATGGATTATTATTTTAATTTCTAATTATATTTTAAATAACCTCGCAGATTTACTTATGATTTAAATTAATTATTTAAACATGACTACTAACATTTGATCTTTTCCACACAATCAAATAACATAGTGATCAATGAAGCATGCACATATACTCACACACAAGACCAGAACAACCGACACGGAGGGGTATTACATTGAGTGTTGCGACCATGCCTATTTTCATTTGCCCCTTCCCAGGATGCCTCATTTTCTCTTTCTAGTTTACTTTGGCCCCTCACTTCCTGCTCCAAGGTACCAAGACTTTCCTTTGTTTCATTTAACATGGTTAGAATTTGATCCAATTCAACCATTGGATGTTTAGAAGGATTTGAAACCTCCTAACTTCCTCCAGGGTTTATTTGAGTTTGCACCATGTTGGATTTCTACTTCACATCTAAAGTTCATTTTAAGTGTTTAATTTAGATCCTCTAAATTTTAACATTTGCACTTAAAAATCATCAATTATAGCAATATTTATTTCAATACACAGATTTGGCTAAAATTAAAAACTTTATTATATTTTATTTAATGGATCTTAAACATCCTTATTTAATACAAAACTTTGATTTTATGTGACTACAGGTCGCTATCAGACAAAGGGATTTCTTTGAGTTCTTCATCATCAAAATCTACTAGGATAAACTTGGAGGGTGGGTGTACTCATAGGTACTCCTCCATCACTTGCTTTCCTACTTTACGTGCATCATGACCATAATTGAATGGCATATCACAATGTGTAGATGGTTTACTTGGTTTAACAAAGGGGACAGGTACTATGGTCTTCTTTGCTATCTTATTACATTATTTCCTTTACAACCAAATGTGCTTAAGAGAATTGGCAAGGGTTTTAGAGTTAGAAATCCATGCACCTCCCAAGTAGTTGATATTTTCTTGGATTTTTACCTTCAGAGATGATTCTTTCTTAGACACTAGGCTAGGCAAGTTCTTAGGTGTATATTTCCTTGCAGTTTTCCTTGTTCTTTTTCCTACCATTCTAGCACAAGAACACTTTCAAACATTAGCTAACTATTTAATGTTTGAAAAAATTTCTCATAATGAGATTATAGGTCCATGTGTTGAACCTAGTAGCTCTGATACCATATGTAACATACTCGTATTTTAAATTTGGAATTACTTAATGAATTAACTAGAAATTAAATAACCACATGCTAAAAATCGATAATTTTTTTGACTTTCATATAACATTTGTTTAGCATGAGCAATAAATAAGTGGAAACTATTAATCATTTGAATTTGAAAAACAACAATTTCAATAAGTAAAGTTATGATAATCTTTTCTTTCACATTACATATATGAACTACATTTAAAGAAAACATGTTTACAATATAGCAGAAGTGTTATAAAGTCTTTCATATCTGAAATTATGCATCTATCTCACAAGTCTTAGTGAAGTCATCTGCAAGAGGGAGAGCATCACCCGAGTTCTTTACCTCCAACCACAGACTGACATTCCCCGCACACCTTCCATCTGGAAGTGGACCTAGCCTTCACAGAGAGTATAGACAAAGGAAACCAACAAATTTATGTAATTTGAGTACTAGTGTTGTGTCCTACATAACCCAATTGACCATACAAATTTAGACAACCTTCTAACTAAGTATGACCAATTTGATTGGATTATGCAATCTAGAACAAAATTCAAACTGACTGAATGCAAGCAAAGACTTTTGCATTACTTTGGCCAAAGTTTTTAATAAAATAAACACTTCCATAAGAAATGTAGTCGTGAGTTCACACACCTCTAACTTGACTTGGAAACAACAATTCACTTATGGTTTAACACTCAGTTGACTTGTGTGACTGTTTATCTAGCATTTCACAAGGATTTAAGACCAATCATGTATATCATTCTATAGTTAGTAAACGACTAAGGTTATAGAAAAATACTCCTGACAATGAACATAATTTGTATTGCGTACTCACAATTTCTCAAATCTTGGCTATTGCCAAGTGTCCATATGTCCTAACAATTATTTCAAGAGTGTAATACTCTCCTATTTATCAAAACATATATATATATATATATATATATACAAGTTATAGTATATTCAGATGATGACACTGACTCATGACTCTATCTATCACTTGAGGTCAGATTATCAACTCGTGACACAACTAAATACAATTTTTATTCACTAATATCAAAATAACTTCATAAATATTTCTAATTATTCTATGTTTTCTCCATCTTCATTCAAGAATACATTTTATAATGCTAATAAATGTACAACATATATATATATATATATGCCAATCAAATATTTACACTTACAAGTATAAAAGAATATTTCTATCCAGTTTAGATCAGCAGGCTAATATATTCAATATTAATATATACATACGTGCATATATACATATGTATATTCATTCCCTTAAATGAACATATTGCAACTAGTACGATAATAAGAAGTCTCATATTCAAGCTAAGCTTCTCTGTTGTACATAAATGAAGATTTAAATGATATAGCTGTAAGTAAATAAACTTAGTTGTGTCATTTTCACATGCACAGATATACATTTTACGTATTAACATTTCTTTTACCTATAAATTATTAGATTTCATATATCATAATAACCGAGAAATGAATGCAATCAAATCAAATAAGACATGCCTATAATATTTCTATTTCTCTGCACTTTCTAATCCTTTATGCTTAGCTTCAAGCTCTTGTTGTCCTTCCCAGATATCCACAACAAGCTCAACAGTATGAATCCTTCTCTCTCCAATAACAAACAACTACTGGTTGGGCTTAAACGTCACACACTAAGCAGCGCTGACTGCTTAGGTGGACATGGCTTTTTAACGTCTCTTTAACAGGGAGGACTTAGCAACCAGCAGCGACGGGATTTACCAGCGGTTACCAGCAGCGGCGGGATTTACCAGCGACAGGGTTTACCTTTTTACCAGCGACAGGGTTTTACCAGGGAGCGGTTACCAACAGCGACAAAGTCAGCCGAGGCAGCGACAGGGAAAGGGGAAAAGGGCACGCAGAAAGTCAAAGCGGGACCAGGGACCCCACAAGCCAGCGAAACAAAGCGATTTCGGATCACGGGAAGGCGTGGATAGTGGGCTGCGTTTCCAACAGTGGGCATCGAGGCACCTTTCCCTTTGGCGTCTTCTGCTTCTGGCATTTAGGGATCTCTGCGTACAGTGGGCTTCAGATCTGTGGTGGACCCTGGGTTTTTTTTGCCTTTTCAACAGCAGGCTTCTCGACAGTGGGAACAGGTGTGCCCCACCTCCAATCTCTTTTCACTGGTGGTTCTGTTTAACAAATAGGCTTTTTATCTTAATATCTTTCTTTATAATATTTCAAAACTCTGCATCCTCAACACAAAACATCTACCTGAAATCTGGGGAGTGTGGGTCCAATTTTAAACTTAAATACTCAAACCAAGGCAGAAACATCAATATCAGTGGTGGGTCTATCAATGGAGATCTCAAAATGCAAAGATGGCACACAGAATGTTTTGTTGAAAGAACTTAGGGAAAACACTGAGAGAGGGAACAAAATGAAACAGACCAAAATGCTAGCACCACACTTTCTCAGTGATTCCTCTTGGAATATGGAGCATCAGGGCTGCACACAAGTTAGAGAGGGTTTGACATTTGTAAATGCCAAGCAATACAAGAGGATCTTGCAACGTAGGCAGGCCAAAATAGCTAGAAAACTAAGATGGCTAGGGCACAATAAATTTATTACTATCCTTCCAAAAGTTATTAGTTTCAATCTGACAACCGTCACATCTGAAACTAAGCAAGAGCAAGTAAAACCAGTGATAGAACTTCTGGAAAATCATGAAAATCTGAAAACTCAAGCTGGAAATCTGGAAAGTCAAGTGGAAAACTTGGAAAATGAAGCTGAAAGGATATATTTGCAGAATCAACAGTTTAAAGATGCTGAGAGAGGGAAGCAGGAAGAAGCAGCAACAGAGGGAGATGTGGAAGATGAAGGTCAGGAGAACCAATATAGTCCTAACTCAACCCCTTTAACCTGGTCTTCAGACTTGTATGTTAATGAATTAATGGAGTTAAAGAAGAGACTCGAAGGTTTAGAAGTTGTAGAACAGAGAAAGTACAACAAATGGCAAGAGATCATGGACACCAATCACAAACTCTCTCAAGAAAACAAGTTTTTTAGAGAGGAGATAGTCAAACTTCAGGCCAATCTGAAAATGGGTCAGCAAGAAATATCAAACATGAAGCAGGAGATAAAGCAGATCAAAGAGGGAAATTCCACAACAGAAGTGGAGGAAAGGAGCAACCCACTACTAGCGGAGTTCCAATCAGCAATAGCAAGCATAGAAATTAGAGAAGCTAAGCTGAAGGAACAACTGGAAGAGACAAAATCATGGGCACAAGTAACGAAAGGGACAACAAAAGCCAAAGAGAACTCATAGAGAAGCAGATTAAGGTACATCTAGGGGAAGAAAAACATAGGAACGATAGAGTAGCAAATGTAATAATAAAAGGATTGAAGGACTATGGAGAAGGGGAGCACACAGATAAGCTAATTAAAGACTTTTTAGTAGATAAGTTGGAGTGGGTGGGGCATATTGAGCAAGCGAGCATAATTGGTAAAGTGGCACAAGATGGCATGAATAGAAATGTAAGGGTAACACTAAAAAATGCAGAGGACAAGAACAAAATTATGAAGAACAAAAGGCTTCTCAAGGGAACACGATTCTACATAGATGAAGATCTAACCCCACTACAATTGGAAGAGAGAAGAAAAGAATGGGAAAAAGTGGTAGCAGCAAGAAATGCAGGTAATGAATCTTGGATGTATAGAGGGAAAGCTCAATTCAGCAACAAAAATACACATGATAAATAGGAAGGCGGGGCCCCCCAGGCACACCTCTCATTGGTAAGCTGGAACTGTAGGGGCTATCCTTGGAGGAGGGGGCCTGGTTTAGGGCCCATAGCTGAGGGGACGAACATAATTGCCCTCCTTGAAACACATGAACATGAGAGCTGCAAGGTTCCGAAATTTGAAGGTTACACAAAGATGTCAGTTTGGAATGAGCTAACCGAAAGCGGCAAGGGATATGGAGGGGTAACAATTTTAGTAAGAGATTCTTGGGGAAAAATCATACAAATTGAAAAGGAAGATACAAATAAGCAGTACATATGGATAAAAATAAAGTTAAAGGAGAAACATAATTTATCTTGCAGCATGTTACTTCGCTCCCCATGGTTCAAAATTCTACAAGAAGAAGAAATTAGACAAAGAAGACCCATATGCAGCCTTGAAAAATGACATAACAGTATATAAACACAAAGGGGAAATCATCTTAATTGGAGATTTTAATGCTAGAACTGCAAATAACCAGTCTCTTTGCCTTGATATTGAGATGGGAAGAGGGGACAACCCTTTATGGCTAGAAGAAGAAGGGAATCAAAAGTGGGAAAGATTATCTCAAGATGGAAAAGGAGATATCACACTGTATGGGGCAGAATTATTAGGCATGTGCAGCTTGTATGATTTAATTATATGCAATGGTTTAAAAATGTGGCCTAGTTCTGGGAACATCACATGTCACACATACAATGGCCAAAGTGTGGTGGACTATGTTATAAGCTCAAAGAAACTCGTGACAAGTCTAATAGGCATGGAGGTAAAGGAGTGTCCCATAGAAATGAATTCAGATCACAATCCAATACAGGTGAAAATCAGCATACAAAATGGTTTTCAACGGCAAGAGATGACGCAGTATAATGAAAAGAAAGAAGCTACTCAAGGTTCAATCCTTTTGACGCAGGAAAACCAAGAAACCTTCCGAACAACGCTGGAAAAACAATTACACGAGGTGGGAACCAATGGGATGTTCAACTCAAATAAAAAAAGTATAGACAGCACCATGCTGACCTCTATTATTCTCAAGGCCCTCAATTCTTGCAAAAGGTCTAGGCCTAAAAAAGTGATAAAAATAGCTTTCCAGCTAACCCATGGTACGATGAGGATTGTAAAGCAGCAAGGAAAAGGGCTAAAAAATGGGGAAATAACAAAGAATATGTAAAGCTGGTCAGACTGAAAAAAGATGTGTATATGCAAACTAGAAGGAAGGAGTTAATATTGCTTGGGAGGCACAACCCAAGGGGCTTTTGGAGAGAATTGCAGCAACAAGACACGAATAAAGAGAACAATATTTCAGACCTTGAATGGTTAGAGTATGCAAAACAACTTTATGAGAGGGGGCAAGATAAAGACAGCCCTCCAATAATTGACTCAAGGGTTAAACTTTTTTCTTCGGAGAACATTAAAGAAGGAATAAAAAGGTTGGCAATGGGTAAAGCTCGTGATATAGATTGTTTACAGGCAGAACACTTAAAATGGGGATTGGAGGCTCTCACGCCTCATATTAAAAAAATATTCAATGAGGTCCTTCAATATGGGTTTCCTGCAAATTGGACGACTAGTGTTGTCATCCCTCTGCTCAAAGGTGGTGACATCAACAACCCTTCAAATTACCGCACTATAATGATCAACCCTCTTTTTGGCAAACTTTTTGGGAGTATGATAGAAAGGCGGATCAGTGTTTGGGCGGAAAAGGAGGGAAAACGCGCAAAAGGGCAAGCGGGCTTCAGGCCAAAACATTCTACTATTGATCATTGCATGACTCTTAGACACTTGATCGAGAAAGTCTGGGATAAACAAGGAGAGGAGGTTTTTTGCTGCTTTGTTGACTTCAGGAAAGCTTTTGATACGGTTCCTAGGAGAAAATTATGGAGTAGGATGGAAGAATTGGAAATTCCAATACACTATAGAGCTGCTGTCCATAGGCTGTATGAACAGGTTTGGGCCAAAATTCGAACCAAACAAGGATTCTCAGAACGTTTTGGAAGCGATATCGGGGTCAAGCAGGGATGCCCTTTATCCCCTACTTTATTTGGGATATACATTGACAAATTAGAGGAGTGGATCGATAAGTTTGGTGGGGGTGGGGTCTACTTGACCAATTATGTCATAAAGCTGCTTTTATATGCGGATGATCTGGTCTTAATGGCAAAAACAGCACAAGATTTGAAGGAACACTTAAAAGCGCTAGAGCTCTTTTGCCATCAGGTGGGGATGCAAGTGAACACTACCAAAACTAAGGTCATGATCTTTACCTTGAAGAGAAAGAAGGTTCATAGGGAATTTGTTTTTGAAGGCAGCCCCTTGCAGGTGGTCAATGAATATAAGTATCTTGGCCTTGATTTCCACAACAAACTCAGCTGGGAAACGTGTAGAGCAAAGAGGATACAAGGGGGATGGAAAGCTTTACACTCATTGCAAAATAGATGCAGAAGGGCCGAGTTATGGGATTGGAAGACAAAGAAAACTCTTTTTGGGCTTTTAGTTGTTCCAGTGGTGCTATATGGTTGTGAAGTTTGGGGTAGCAACACCTCAGCAAAAAAGTGGAGACAGATAGAGAGATTACAAAAACATTTAATCACACAGAGTCTCAGGATTAAATCTACTGTCCCTTACGAGATTGTTCTAGCTGAGGCCGGGGCTTTCCCTGTTGAAGCGTCTGCTATGTCTCGGTTGCTAAGCTATCTAAGAAGACTAGATAACATGGAGACTCATCGCTGGCCAAAAATGGCAGCAAATGAAAAATTAGATAGAAGAAAGAGCACGTGGATGAAACAGAATATCAAATGGATGAGCAAGTGGGGTATTAGCATAAGTGAGTGTCCAAAGGCCAATAGGGAAATAAAAAGGTATGTGCAAGGAAAGTTCAAAGAAAGCATGTGGAAAGGGCCACTTGGGAGGAAGAAAGAATACTATGTCAAACATTTTAACCCTACGCATGACCACACACAAAAGACCTACATCGGAATGGAAATAAAATGGAAAGCGAAAATGTTGATAGCTCAGATTAGAACAAGTTCGCACCAGCTTAGATGTGAGACCGGAAGGTGGATGATACCTAAAGAGGAGTGGGCAGACAGAAGGTGTAGATATTGCACTCAAGGAGTGGTTGAGACAGAATGGCACTACATCAGGGAATGTTCAGCTTACAAGGACATTCAGATCAATTATACTGAGACATTAAAAGGGAACAATTTGGGTGATCTGTTTGAAGAAGAGAAGATAATAGGGTTTGCATATTTTCTGATCAAGATACACAGCAGAAGATCCAAGATGCAGAAAGAAAAAGAAACATAGGTTTTTTGCATTTTCTGGGGTTCACGTCTCTTCGCTTGCTATCTTTGGGTCCCATAGGCTGCTTGGCCTCGTGGACGTGATTGAAAACATTCATTCATTCATTCATTCAAACATAAATACCAGATCTACGGCCTTCCATAGTCAGAACTGCAGGTGTAAATGCATGTCACATCGTCTCTTACTCGCACTTTTTCTTCATCGCTGGGCTTTATCATCCGTGGCAAGTTCATTAATATCGTGCCAGTCTCAAATCATTGCTGGTTTGCGTCGGTCACCCATTGGAGGGCATCGTACCTGCACATCATCTGCGGGTAATTTATATATATTTAAAGCTTTGTTTTATATTTTATTGCCGACGGGTTTATTGTATTTGGCCGACAGTGAATGGTGCATGTGTGTTTTATTTTGCTTTGTTTGGCTATGAGGTCATATGAGTGGTCGTGTTGTAGCCCCCAGGTGCCGAAAATTTGCACCATTTTAGACTTTGTGATTTGCCCCAAGTGCCTATTTATAGGCCTTTTTTTCATTTTTCCATAACTTTCTCATACGGAAGCGAAATTTTTGAAACGAAATATCACCGAAAAGCTGAAGATCTCAAGTTTCCAGTGGTGCAACTATTTTTCAGAAATTTTTCAGTTTGATGGAAGTTTTTTCTGTTTGAAGTCAGATCTTCGTTTTCTACTTCCGAGCTCATATCTTTGTGCTCCGATCTCCGATTTTCTCCAAATTTGCGGCATCAGAAAGGTATTCAGGAGTAATTCAGATCTAATCATGCACTTTTTGCAGATTTGTTTCCAGATTTTCATATTTTCAGTTTGTAGCTGATTTGATAGATTGGGATTCCTTGTAAATTTGCAAAAAAAAGTGCAAATCTTGTTGGGACAAAGGGGTTGATATCTTGTATTGTGAGGGAAAATTGTAGTTCTTCTTTTGTAATATCTCATTGTATCATGGATTTGACAAAATTTGTACTTCTAACTCCATATAACTATCATGAGTGGAAATCTCAAATGGAGTTGTTATTGTTAAAATCAAAGTTGCAACGAATCACATTTGGTCAAGATCCAGAACCTGCAGGAGCAAAAGAGAAAAGAAAATGGCTTGATAGAAGGGATGAAGCTCTTGGTACTTTGAAGTTGTCCATTTCTCCAGATCTTAGATATCATGTTGCATCTTGCACTCATCCTAATGAAGCTTGGAATACTTTAGAAAGTCTCTTTGGTAAGCCAGATAAGATGAGGAAATTTAAGTTGGAGAATGAACTCATGGGTCTTAATCCTTGAGATTTTGACAATGTCCAAGACTTTTTCTCTAAGCTCAACTCTCTTAGATTGCAGTTATCTAATTGTGGGGTCACTAAAGAGGATGAACAATTGATACTTTGTGTTACACATGGCTGGTTCTAATTATTGAGTTTTGTTTCACACCTTCACACTGCAATGGATGCTCTTGAAGTACTTTAAAATGCCTTTCTCTTGATGAATTTGCAGCTCAACTCACCGAGGGGCGCGAAGCGAGTTGGTACCACATGGGCACATTGAAGTCTTCTAGATCTCATGCTCTTGTTGCCAGAGGTGAAAGGATTCAGTGGCATGGGTAGAAGCCCGAACAAGAACTTAAGTCCCAATAGGCAAGATGTGATTCTCTTCACGCAGCTTTTCAAGGGTCCACATCCTCTAAAGGGATGTCTAAAAGAAGAAGTCCAAAATGTTGCATTAGCAAAGGATTTAGGACATGATGAGCAATGTTATAACAGAGTTGATGAACTCACACCTTCTTCCAAAGAAGAACATGGTGCCTCGTAAAGTAATACGGTACTAGCCTAATGCATCTCAATCGGCAACTCCATCATCTTCATCTAAGTCACAGGACACAGGATCTACTTCTGGACTACACAAGATGAAAGGACAAGCACTCTTGGCCTCCACAAGTCTTGAATCTCATAGATGGCTTCTTGATTCAGGGGCATCTCATCATATGGCATCTTCTATGGACATGTTCTCTTCTTTTGAGCCTTATAATTCACCTCATATATTGATGGGTAACAATACATATATGAAGGTAAGTGGGAAGGTTCTATTGACATGGGGGAAGGGACTTTCAATGATGTACTTTGTGTTCCTTTCCCTTGTCCTAATCTCTACTTCTATTTATCAAATTACTCGGCGGAGATTGATGCATGAGTTAGTTCACTCGGTCGTAGGGTGTACATAAGGGACTTGGAGACTAGGGATATTTATATAAAGGATGGTTGATCATTCATCCGAGTATACTCCCTTCTTTTCACGTTTGCTCTGAAGGTAAATATTCCTTTGGCTTGCATCCCACCACTTCCATTGAGTGTGGAACCATGATAGTGGGAGAAGTTTGGTCATTGCCACACCATGGTATTCTAGAAACCAGTGTTCAGCTTCCTACTCCTCCACCTCCTGCTTCTTCAGCCATTGATGCTTCTATTCAGCAGGATGATCATAGTTTTTCAGATCTTGCTTTGTGGGATGAGTATTTGACAGGGATTTCTAACTTGTTCATAGAGTCTCATACTGCAGATTTGGAGGACACACTTGAGGGGATTTCTCTCCTCTTTGATGACAGTTTTAGTACAACTGTTATCCCATCTACTTTGTCTTTGGAGATTGACATTCATGAGTCTCCTCCATCACTTGATTTGTCATGTTTCTTGGTTCAGTTTGATCATGATTCTGTTGTGGCTCATTCAAGCTTGGAGGATCTTCATCAGTTTTCAGAGGCATACATGTTGAGCATTCATGCTTCCTCCTTTCAGTTGGACATGGAGTGGCTTCTACACCAGCTTATGGATTTGTTTCTTCCTAAGGGAAGATGTGTTGCTTGTAGACATTGGGTAATCTTTTGTTTTCAAGCATTCTTCATCAACATTAGACTGCTTCATCATGGGGGATATCTTCTCTCTACTTCCCCAGCGGTGTTTGGTGTATATACAGCAGTGCATGTTGTCCTTGGGGGTATCATTGAGTCCTCCATACATCATGTTTCTTGTTTTGTTTTCTCTCTTTTGGAGAGGAGTTTTTTCCCACAGGGTTTTCTCCTTTTCTTTGCTTGTGAGAGATTTGTTTGCATTTACGTGTAAATGGGTACCGGCCTAGTAGCCGGTTGCACCGATCATGAATGCTTTTGCTGGTTGCATAATAATAATCTTCTCCTAAGTTTATAAGGGGTGTTGGTGTGAATAATTGTCTTGTGCCCCTGCTTCAATTTAAATGCCTACCAGGTAATTAGGGACATATTCACATGGTTAGGTTTATAGGTAAGAAAGATTAACTTTCTAGAACTTTGGAAGTTGGCTTATCTAGAACTTATCTTATCTAGCTAGGATGCATCATTTCCTAGGTGATTAGGTTGTTGGTTGTCTCATGTCATAGGATCATGACATTTGTCAACATCATATTCATACCTATCTCTCAACCTTGCCCATATAAGCAAGGCATCTCATGTACATTTGTAATCAAGCAATTAATTAATCTTGCATTGTGAAGCAAGCTTTCTTGCCATTCTCTCTCTTATGGAAGTGGTTTTGGTCGCAACTGATCTTGGGGGTGTTGGGGAGTCACCATCAACTCCTACAGCTTGGCGTGGATAAATAAAAAATTCAACCTGACTCTTTATCTATTAAAGGATTTGACAATGTAGGAAAACAACCTCTTGGAGTGATTACATTGCCTATTACAGTTGGAAATTCCACATTAGAAACATCAATCCATGCTATGCCTCACGATATTTCATGCAATATTCTTTTAGGAAGGTCACGGATTCATGCAATGAATAGGGTGCCTTCTACCCTTCATGATAAAATAAAATAAAATATCTACAACAACAATGTGTACACATTTGAAGCTGACCCTGAACCAAATAGTTGTTTAAAAATTGAGAAAAATAAAGAGAATCCTTTGAAAACATTAACACCAACTACACAAGCAAAACTTGTGCAACATAAAGAAAAAGAAAAAAATATTGAAGAAATCACAAAGTTATTAGAAGATGATTGGGGCTCCTTATACTTTAAACCAACATTCATGGGTGAACACAAAATCATAAATAAATATTCTAAAAATGGAAAAGAAAAAGTGGTAAAGTCGACTTAAAATTTGGAAGAACCTTCGAAAGTATCCACCTCAACCACTTTAGAAGAAAAGACAATATACACAATAAAACTTTGATTAAGTTGATCATGAGAAACCACCGAATCCTAAAGAAATGAAAAACCATTATGGAAGAGGTTATGAACTTATGAAACAACTTGGTTAGAGTGGAAAATGATCTGGTCCTAGAGAGCAAGGTATCTATGTCCCTACAGAGCCTCACAAGCAAGAAAAGAGTAGTGGTATTGGTTATTGTCCCTTGAAAGAAGGAAACAAGCCTTCGCTCAATATCAACACTATTACAAAAGACTCCTCTAAGCCCACTTTAACATTAGTGCATCCTGAACTAATAGACACTAGTGGTCTTGATTATCATCCCTTGAAATAAATGAAATAAATAGATAAATCTTTGCTTAACATTAATGTCATCACACAAAACACTTATGATTTGAATTTGATAGATTTTACACCCTCCTATAAAGGAGAGTATAAAATCTCACAATCCAAAGAGTCTTGTGTAAGTATGACATCCTGTATTAAGCAAGAGATATATTTATTGCAAAATAAAGGAACATTTTCTCAAGAAAGTATATTGTTGAGAATCCTCCAAGATCACTTGAAATCTCTCCCTCTAAGAACATGAAATAAATTTTATTGGGTATGTGCAGGATCGCCGGTAAAAAGTGTAAACCAGTGGGTATGGTGATACTTATTTTTAACTTATAAAACAAAGAAAAGTTTTAAAGGGAGATTCTGGGTTTCACCGATATAAATTATATACTTCTTTGAGGTTAACAGTAATTATTATTAATTTTTATTCAAAATTAAGACTAAACTCTGATTGATAGGGTTGAAAAAATATCTATAACTTTCAAATGGTATCACATTTTGAATCAAAACATGGCATTCTATCTTCACTTATACTATGGGATTAAAAAGAAATAAAATTAAGATTCGTAGAGTTTATTCAGTTAATTGGTTGATGATTTTTATATTTTTAAAATTGTAATAAAAAAATCATAATTAAATTATTGCGGAAAAAATTATAAAAAAAATCATCACACTCCGAGGTGGTCTCTTGAATCAAAATCTTATAAAAAAATTATCATTTATTAGTAGTTAGAGGTGGTTAGACGGACACTAGCACATATTTTACTTCCACTGAAGTTTGAAGTAATATTGCATTGAAATTTCAAATTTTCTTGAATAAATTTAGCACTTAGAAACGAACCCTAGTAGTTTAGAAAATACATTCAATTTACACTTCTGAATTCTATTATTCTTACATATTTTTGAAATAATATAGATAACTTATGCAAATTTTTATGTTAAATTGCCTAACTCTGATTTTTTTGAATTTTTTGCCACTTAAGGGCCTATTTTTTCCATGATGATCCTACACATACCCTATTGCAAGACTTCATTTTGTGCATATCATAGAGTTCATGGTCATTCTACTAATTAATGTAAGGATTTTTGTAATAGAATTCAATGTTATATTAAGGAATATGGTACTCTTCCTTGTGTTGAGGCACCTATTTCTTCTAATTGACATTTATTTTCATCATATTCGGCTCATCCTTATCCTGCATTAAGTGGGGGCAAGGGGTTAAGTAGCCTTGTCCGCGTATGTCAGTTGTTGTCTCTTTTAGCTAGTTGACCACCTTTCTTGTATACATATAAGAGCAGTCTTGGGATGTGGATGGCATGCCTTAAGTTGACTCACATGTGACATGTACTTATTCATGATGTAGTTCGATTTAGAAACGTATGACTTGGCATAGGGCTTTCTAAATAAGCTCTCATGTATTCTTCTACTTTAAAGAAATTGCTCACAACAATGGTGTTAGCAACCACTTTAAAGTGGGGACATACATCGACACTCGTGTTTCATTTTGTGATTTATTTCTTCTTGTGACACATCATTTTCTTGGTGGTGTCATTGAGCTTGATTTCCTTTGAGAGTGTGATATTTTTTTGACTTGTCCTCTCTTGGAGACATTAAGCACAATTTTCCCTACAAAGAGACCTTACACAAACTAAGAAAAATCCCTTTGAACATTCCTTACACTATTTTTCATTTACAACAATTTTTATATGGCCACCTTGCATAACACACTTTGCTTGCCTGTGGTGCCATCTTGTTTGTTCATGAGTTCCAAACATACAAAGTTTTGCTTGCCTCATGAAGCTCGAATTTCATTGTTTGTTCATGAGCTCCAAGAATATGAAGCTTTGCTTGCCTCATGAAGCTCAAAATTCATTATTATGTGGTGCCTTTCCAAAGTTATCAGGACATATAGCTTTGGTATGGTTAACATATGATGAGAAGCCTAACCATGGGCATGAATTTCTCATTATACTGTGAGAAGCCAATATAGAGGTATGAATTTCTCACTAAGCCAATATAAAATACCTGCTACCCCTACAACTCAATATAACATAGTTGACCAATTGCAAAAAATCCCAACTCAAATATCTTTTAAAACTCCTCAAAATTTCACCAGCTCACAAAGAAATTCTAGAACAAGCTCTAGTAGCCACCACAATACCAAATGATGTGGAATTTTTCCAATTTAAAGCTATGGTGGGACACTTGACTACACCTCATTTCCTATCATTTTTTTTAAAGTGATGTATCGCTCACCCATCCACATAACACTGCCCTCCACATTGAGGTTTTGATTCACAAAAACTAGGTCAAATGTGTCCTAATAGAGGGTGGAGTTGGCCTAAATATTTGCACTTTAAAACTTATCTTTGCACTTGGATATTCAAAAAATGCCATTGATGCTAGAAGAAAGATCACTATCAAAGCCTATGATGACGAAGAAAGATCTTCCCGAGGATTAATCATGTTACCAATTCAAGTAGGGACAATTGTAAAAGAAATAATCTACCAAGTGTTAGACAAATATTTGACATATAATATACTCCTAGGACGTCCTTGGATCCATGAGATGTAATTTGTGTTGTCAACATATCATCAATGTTTGAAATTTCCTTTTAATGGACAAGGAATCACCATTTCAACTGATTCCCACAATCCCCAATATTGCAATACACTCAAATCAGCCCAATACACTTTTTACCACAAAACAGGGAAGCTATCACTCCTAGTTCATCAAACAAGGAAGGTCAAATCAATTCTTCGTCAAATCAGCTTAAGGAAAAGGTTTAGTCAAAAGACAAAGGTATGAGTGATTCTACTCCATCAAAAAATGAAAGACAACTAAATTCCTTATCAAAACAGTTTGAAAAGATCCAATTCAAAGAAAAAGGCCAGAGGGAATATTCAATTGAGCAATCATTATGTCTTTCACAGTTGTTATCTTCTCCTAAGTCCTATGGACATCCATCCACATCAAAACAACAATCCTCACAACCAACCACAATCTTTGAAAGAAGATTTGTAAAAGCAAGCACCCTAGTGGATGAATATGAAGACAAGGATGTTTAAAACTGGTTGTACAAAGATGAAGAACAATCACAAGCATCAACATCCAATGTAGAAATAGAGCAATATGGAAAAGGGAAAACAATCTTAGAAAAGATGGGATATGAGGGAAAAGGTCATGTCGGCAAGAGAAAAAAAGGTATCATAGAACCAATTCAGCCCATCACCATGAATGCCAAGGAAAAACTAGGACTAGGATACAAAGAAGAGTCCCAAGAAGAAACCAAGCAACAAGTTGTTGAGAGAATCCTTCAATTAAGAGATAGTTCTGAAATAGATTCCAATGAGTATGAATGGGACTTGCTTTCTGAAGAATCTTATCATGATAAGGAAATTGATGTGATACAAAGGTATCCACCAACATGTATGGAGGGACAGAGCTCGAGTTCTAGACCACTTGAAATTGGATCACAACATATTGAAGACTCAAGTGAAGATGATTAGAATTCAAGCAAGATAGATACTTCAGAAGAGAGTAACATCATAGACCTTGATATTTCTATCATACAATTTGACGAGGTTGCCATCATGACACTTAGCCCTTTTGAGCTTAGCCAATATGATGATTCCTTGCCATTGGTACACCCTAAACTAATTGATTGGGACCAAAATGAGCTTCTTGACATACCTATCTTTCCAAATGTTGATGCCATTGTAAAATTCCTTTGGTATTATGATCTCGAAACATGTTCCACCAACAAATCTCGTAATGAAGCTTCAAACAAGGGAGTGCCAAATCTCTTAGCTAAAAAATGAATATAAAAAATAGATCTAAAGGTGAAAACCATTTAATGGCAATATTAGATCAGGAAAAAGTAAAAATAAAGAGTGCATATTAAGGTGAAAACCTCTCTAAGGCACTGAGAGATGGGATATTTGACACTCTTCCTGAGCAATATCATGAGAGATCTTTAGTCCTGGTTGAACCCACACAATCCATCAACATTAGCATGGCTGAAATAGTCAAGACTCTACATTTGGCAACATCCATGACAGAGGAAGAAAAACCAAGCTTCACCAAATTCTTTGAAGAGAGACAAGTCAACTTTGCTTGGTCCTACACTGATATGCCAAGCATAGATCTAGAGCTTATAATGCACCACTTATCTCTACCACTTGGAGTGAAGCCAGTGAATTTTTTTTTGAGAAAAATGCATCCGCACATTTCCCTTTTAGTAAAAGCTAAATTGAAGAAATTTATAGACGTAGGATTTATTTTTCCTATTGATTATGCTAAATGGATCTCCAACATTGTACTAGTTTCAAAACCAGATAAATGCATTAGGATATGTACACATTTCAAAGATCTCAATAGGGCTTACCTGAAAGATGATTTTTCTTTACCTAACATTGAAATCATTGTGGATTTGATAGCTAGACATGAAATGTTATCACTCATGGAAAGATTTTCAGGTTATAATCAGATAAAAATAGCACTAGAAGACTAAGAGAAAACTGCTTTCACATGCCCATGGGGTACTTTCTACTAGAACATCATGCCTTTTGGGTTGAAAAATGTTGGGGCTACTTATCAACGAGTGATGAACACCATCTTTCATGATATGATGCATACCTTCATCGAGGATTATGTAGATGACTTGCTAGCCAAATCATACACTAGAGAAGGACATCTTGAAATCCTAGACAAAATATTCACCAGATTGGAGAAATTCAATGTGATATTAAATCCCAATAAATGTGTATTTGGCATGACATTAGCTAAACTTTTGGGCTATATAGTATCAACTAAGGCATTGAGGTGGATCCTGGAAAGTCAAAGCTATCATGGAGATGCCTCCACCCAAAAACATCAATCAACTCAAATCTTTATAGGGACGATTCCAGTCTATTAGAAGGTTCATCACACAACTGGTAGATACAAGTCATCCTTTTAATCACTTACTACACAAGAATTTTTCTTTGAAATAGGATGAATTTAAATGTGAAGCAACTTTTAATCAACTGAAATAGTATCTAATGGCACCACCTATACTAGTATCACCAACTAAAGGAAAACCAGTATTACTCTACATTGCAACAACTAAGGTATCTTTAGGCGCTCTACTACCACAAGAATATTTAATGGGAAGAGAAAGGGCTATTTATTACATTAGTAGGTCCTTGAACGACTATGAAATCAATTACACATTTATTGAAAAAGCTTGTCTGGTGGTAGTATTTGCTACTCGACAACTAAGACACTACATGTTAACCCACACCATCAAACTCATAGGAAAAATTGATCCATTGAAGTATCTACTCAGCAAAGCTTCCTTGATAGGAAGACTGGCCAAGTGGGTAATGATATTCAGCGAGTTTGACATTTAATATGTGGATAGGAAAGCCATCAAGGGCCAAACAATCATGGATCAACTAGCTGAAGCACCATTACAAGATGATCATCCCATGAACATTGAGTTTCTAGATGCAAATGTCCTCATAGTGTCAACACAATAGTGGATGTTATATTTCGACGGATCCTATACACAACATGGATCAAGTGTAGGAATCTTATTTGTCACGCCTCAAGGACACACCATTCCAAAGTCCTACAAGTTAATGTTTCCTTGTACTAACAACACAGTTGAGTATGAAGCATTGATCATTGGTATCAAGATAGTCATAGAGTAGAAAATCACAAAGTTGCATGTCTATGGAGATTCTCAACTAATCATAAATCAAGTGAATGATGACTAAGAGATGAAAATTGATGCCATATAAGAGAATGGTTGATGATTTCAAAAAGTACTTTGTTGAGATCAAATTTGAGCAGATTCCAAGAGGGGATAAGAAAGCTATTGATGCTATGGCAACCATTGCCTCTATCCTACAAATACCTAAAAAATGAGCACATTATGAGTTCATGGTGGAACAAGTGTTTAACCCCACCTATCATAACCCTGAATCCCAAGTCATATACCATCTAGTCGAGGCTAAGGCTTCCATCTATGGGAAGATCTACATCTATCTAAGAGACAATACCTTGCCACCGGATCTCTCCTGAAACTAGATAAGTAACTTTATTAGACAAGTAGCTCGACATACCATGATAGATGATGTACTTTACCGACGAGGTCTTGATGGTACTCTCCTTTAGTGTCTTGAACGTAATGAAGTTGAAACTACTTTGCACAAGGTTCATGAAGGTATCTGTGGCACACATTCAAGTGGACTAACTCTCACTAAAAAACTCCTATGTTTGGGGTATTACTAGTTGAATATGGAGGAGTCTTTTCAATTCATCAAGAAGTGCCAAAAATTTCAAATCCATGGAAACCTGATACATGCACCAACACAAGAATTAAAACCTTTTGCATCAACATGGCCTTTCTATTAGTGAGGACTAGATCTTGTAGGTAAGATTCATCCACCTTCGTCAAATGGGCACAAATTCATCATCACAACCACAAAGTATTTTACAAATTGGATCAAAGTTGTTCTCTTGACCACCATCATAGGAAAACAATTTGCATCCTTCATCCTAAATTACATTATCTGTCGGTACAACATTCCTCAGTCTATTATCACAGACAATGGTAGACCTTTCAAGAATCAAGGTGTCCAAGAACTTTGTGAAAGGTTTCATATCCAACATCGATTTTCCACCCCATACTACCCATAGGGAAATGGCCAAGCAAAGGCCTCAAACAAAATTATTTTGAAAATCCTGAAGAATGCTGTTAATGAGGTTGGACGTGATTGGCACATTCAAGTAAACATTGCTCTATGGGCTTGCAGGACTAGTATTTGCACCCCGACAGGAGCTACACCCTATTCTCTAGTCTATGGATTAGACGCCATCATACCTATTGAGGTTGATCTACCATCACTTCGTGTGTCACTAAAGGGGATCATTTCAGATGAAGATTATTGGGTGTCTAGGCTACATGAGTTAGAACTATTGGACGAGCATCGACAACATGTAGTTGATCACTTGAAAGCCTATCAACAAAGGATGTCACGAACTTACAACCACAAGATAAAACCAGGAACATTTTAGGCTGGCGACTTGGTCCTAAATGAAAATCCCTACAACCAACAGGATCGAGAGAAGGGGAAACTTGAACCAAACTAGCTAGGTCCATTTGTTGTTATATCAGTCTATGGATCTAGAGCCTATCAGCTACCTACACCTGAAGGAGATCTGTTCAAGGAACCCATCAACAGCTTGCATCTCAATAAGTTCTATACCTAGTTCATCCAGTGTATTGGTAAAAGTCCTAAAAAAATACAAAAAAAATCAGAAAATGTCCTAAAAAAATTGTTACCTTGATGAAAACCTGGCAAACAAGAGTATTGGTGACAAATAAAAAATAAATAAAAATACAAAAAGGAAAGCAAAAAAAAGGAAAAATACATTTTTATTTTTTTTTAAATAAAAAAAATTTAAAAAATCATAAAATCTAAAAAAGTGCAATAAAAACAAGCAGTGAAAATCTAGCAACAAGTGCCATTTGTGATAGATTAGCTTTTCCATCTATTTGATCATGTTTTGACCATTTCCTTTCACCAACATTCTTCTTTTCATCAGAGAACCTCATGTACATATCCTGGCATCGCGGTCATGTATCACCCTAGATTGGGGGAAAAATCTTGAGTTCTCACTGGGGGAAAATAAACTTTGAGCTTAAATCAACAAACAAACAATAGTACACATAGCAAACACAATGATCATAGTGCAACCTAACATTGAACATCAATCATCAAATATATCATTAACACATATCCACATCAAACAACTCAAATCAATTAATGAAAGAAAATCTAAATGGATGATGTTCCTCTAAATCATGGCTTTATCATGTTAGCATAAATGTTCAACTATTGTACTTTTATTTTTGTTATCATATCTCTAGAGCAACTCGATGATGTCCTGGACTAGAGGAGCAAGGAAGAAGTATAATTTTTCTTTTTCTGTTGTCTATGAGTTAATCATTATTGTTGTGCAAATTGTCGCGAGATGTGCTCTACAAAGTATCACCGATGCCATTCCAAATTTGCATAGGAACACGATTAACTCTTGTCTGTTTATGTGAGGAATGCTTAGGTCATCTTGGTTTAATTATACCTAGATGCTTTTGTTATTGAAATATCAAAAATCATGGAAGTAGTACTCAAGTCATCATGGTCTAAGTATACCATCAATGTTTGTGCTCACTTTCAACATTTTAAAGGCTCAATGATGATATCTAAGCATGACAAATCGGTTGCTATGATGACAACATTTGCATTTAGATCTGCATGGTTAAGTTAGATTGCATTCATGTTAGTTTTGCATCTATATTTAAGGATTTCCCAAGGCTGACACAATTTCCAAAATGATGTTATCTCTATCATTAACGGATTGAGTATACTTGACATTAACAAAAACATATCATTCTCATATAGTTGCATAATCATTTTGCATATCATCCATACATTAGAAAACATTATTACTTAATTTATCCATCCATACATTACATGAAAATATTTGCATTGGAAAATACAAAAATAAATTGCATCACATCTCACTTGCATAATCAAATCCATTTCATATAGTAATTAGATCATATATTGGCATTCAAAAAACACAAAAATAGCATACATTGCATCTCAATTGCATTATCAAATCCATCTCATAACATAGAACATCATGCATAGGAACATATAAAAACATAAACCATGCATCATCATTTAATCATATCATCATGCATCCATACATAATCATTTCATAATTACATGAGGATCACATAAACATCATATAAGCATCACAATGTAGAAATTAAATGCATTCATCATAGGAATCCATCATAAATACACCTAAACATGTGTAGATCACTAATCATTGTTGCATCTCATATAAACCTTAAAATCATAACGTCAAGTGTACAATGATGTCCAAATATGTAAAGAGATACAATATCAAAAAATGGTGCTGACTAATCAATGTCTCAAAGTATACAATTGTATCAAAATACATAAAACATCATAACCAAGAGCTATGTGGTGCTCCCCCCTAATGGTGCTAGCTCTATACCTCCTACTGCACCTAATGGCCCTGCCCTTGGCTCTCTGCACGGTGGACCTGTAACACCCTTGCTAGTGGTCCTAGTATGGGTACAAGCACCAGTCGACTGAGCATAACTCACATGCTGCTCTATGGACACTACCTCATGGTATTGCCCTTTATAGTACTCAGCCTCCCTAGGGGAGCATCGTACCTCTCTTAGGTAATCTATCGTAGATGTGCCCTTAGCCACCCACTGTAGTCTCTCTGCCACACCCTCTGCCTACTCGACCCACTTCCTCAAGGTGTCTCTCTCTATTTGTGAGGGTGGCAATATGTGTTTGTGTCTGTAGTAAAGCTTGCACTTGTACTAACTACCCATGTAGTGTCTGCACCTGGACCTGTAATGCAGCTATTTGTGTTTGTTGCTACTATGAGGGTAGCTAAATCTGTACATGTTGTGCTACAACTACCAATGATCACCTCTTCTGAGGCACTCTGAAGTCTCACACATCTATCATTAGCCTTGCACCACCCTCATCTCCTCCACCACCATCTCCTCCATCTCCATCACCCCCATCACCATCTCTGCCACCTCCATCTCCTCCATCTCCATCTCCATCATCACTGCTCTCTGCCTCCTCCTCATCTCCTCCATCTCTCATCTTCTTGTGTCCATGTGGTGGTGCCCTCTCCTCATCATCTAATAATGGTATTGACTCTTCAAGATTGGATATCCATGGGAATGAATGTGAGAAGAAGTACTGAGCATACTCCTCTAAAATTAGAGCTTCTATCACCTTTGGATGATAATCCAAAATAATGGCTTGTAAACCTTGGTACTCCTCAACTACAACATCATATGACAAAGTGGGTCCCCACTCTGGCACAACAATCTGTCATCATGCATAATGAGCCACTCCTTGGGGCATGCCCTATACCCTTCCATACTATCACAATACCCTCCTCAGTAGAAATCTCTAAATAATAAACTATGTGCTCCTAATCAGGTACATAGAAGAGCACAAAGATGACATCTCGGTATCATCCTTTGGCCACTACTCACAATCTAAGTAGGGTCTCCATGTCACTGTCTCAAGATCGTCCAGTACTCTCCTTTAGTACTCTAGTTTTCCCAGCTTAGGCTGGAAAACTGGACCTGTATATGCATGAACATATGGCCTCCCTGTAGGATGTTATCTATCTACAACTGGACGAGTGACAACTATATGCTCCCATGCCCATATCTACAATAGTGTGACTCTAGCTGATAAACTAGCCCCTCTTAGATACACAACGTGGTGTAGATCGTGGTATAAATGGGAAAGCATGCAGGATCCCCAAGCATATATGGTACCCTGTGTAATCATACTGTCAGGTATTTGACCCCATCCAATTGAAAGTCCCTTTGACCTACATTCAAGACATAGAAATCCTCCAATAAACCCAACAAGCATACATGGCAGTGTCGCATATGCATCGACCATCTCCCACCATGGGATCTCGTAACCACATATCTGGTTATCCTCAAAAAGTCTCTTTAGGGCATCTTTCCCTCCCTACTCAGTCGCATCATACACAAATAGCTCCCCAATAACTAGAATCCTCAAGATATGGTACACATCCTCTAGTGTCACTATCATCTTGTTGGTAGGTAAGTGGAAGGTGTTATGATCACTATGCCATCTCTCTGCTAATGCAATCAGAAGCCCCTGTTAATCCAATGCAGGGGCATATCTATCAGTGAAGTCAATCCACATTTTCCAATCACATTTAGATCAACCTGATTTAAATGTGGAATCAAATACCAAGTCCTCAGGAATTGTTCCCAAATCTGTAGGAATGACGTCGGCTCCTATAATCATAACATATCACAAATCATCAAATCAATCAATCAAAATCAATCAATCAACCTAATCAGCTCTGATGAGATTTTGATTGCATCTAGTGAGTGGTTATCATTGATCCTCAACTATCATGAGGTTAATCATCATCAATCTATCATCGATCCTCACCTATCATGAGGTCGATCATCAACCTATCATTGATTCTCACCTATCATGAGGTCAATTATCATCATCCTATCATTAAATCTCACTTATCATGAGATCAATCATCATCTAATCAATCAACATCATCAAATCAATAGTTGACATGACCATCAAATAAAAAATGAGGCCAGTCCAAACTAAAATTCATCAATCTGATCTAAATTTCATCGATGAGTTAAAATAGTGACTCAAAGCACTAAAAGAATGGATGTGCCAGAAAATTTCATGGATGCACTAGAATAGGGTCTCTATGCACCGAATCACCGTATGCGCCATCAAATTCATCCTGTGCTAATTCCCTCTATCAATGCACTAAAATTTTGCTAGAATGTGCTAAATCATGCCTTAAACGTGCTATATCACTATACATGTTAAAACATCTACCAAATGTGCTACTTCATATGATCAATGCACTAAAAGCTCCTATGCATTAGAAAAAAGAACCTATGCACTAAAATTCTAGCCATATGTGCTAATCTATTGGATGCGCTAGAATAGTCTACCAATGCACTACATCAGCGACCAGATGCACTAAAACGTAAAAAATAGATTTTAAATGTGTAAAAACATTAGAAAAATGAATTAAAAAATCATGAGGTTTATAGGGGTACGTATCAGAGGTCCATACGTTGTCAGGTGGTTGTGACGTCGCATGTGCTCATATTGGTGTGTGTGGTAGGGAATCACCATCTTGCTCAAATTGCTTAATCACTCTCCAATTTCAAAATCTAAATGCACAAATGAACTCATAATCAGATGTTTTAAACTTTTAAAGGTTAATTAAGCAAGAATTTTGTGGCATTGATTTATTTTATTTTTCAAAGGGGCCTTAATTAATCAAATCATCATTTGGTGGGTTAAACATCATTTTTCGGGAGATAAATCATTTTTGGAGCATAAAATTTTGAAATCATTACCAACTCCTCAGAAAATCATAAAAAAATTCAAAAAATTCAAAAAATCCTAAAAATTTAAAAATTCATTGATTTATCTCCCGAGAGGGCATATATCCATTATCACTTGAAAATCAACATCTGGGGCATCGAAATTTTTTTGTTAGCATCACCAACAAATTTTTCTTTGAAGCAATGTGTAAACACATTACTTCAAAGAGGGGAAAAATGTATACACCTAAAATTGGTCAAGATACTTAATTAACTAAATACAAAGTATTTAATTAATGAACCTCTTATTTCATCTACTTATAAATAAATTCTAAATTTATTTATATAGTTCACAGTTTTCTAATTCTACCATCTTAAATCACATTCTTCTAATTTTAATTAAATAGACAAATTATTTCAATAGTTTGTTTTATTTAATTAATAATCTTCTCACTAAATTTAAATTCCTAATTTGAATTTAGGCACATGTCTCGAACTTTTCTTCTTGCCACCTCATCAAGTGTCACATGAATTTAAATATGTCTAATATTTAAATTGAAATTATCCTCAACCAATTCCTAAACAAAATTTGGACACTTGGCTCTCTCCATCATTTCATTCTCTCTTACACTTGGCATGTTGCTCTTTTAAAGGGAACATCCTCCATGATTTCCTCTAACTTCTTCCTTCTCCATCATTCATCTCTCGAGCTGAAATCTTGACCATTGGTTGTTGCCACATCATTTTATGCCTTGGAATTCCTATAAATACATCATTCTCCAACATTTGGCTTCCCATCTTGAGAAAACTTACTCTACACAAATTCTATGAGAGCATTTAGAGCACAAGCATAGAGAATTTAGAGCAATTTAGCATTTAGTAATGAGCATTGTAGTATCATTTTAGTTTAGAATCATGACTTAGTTTCATAGCTGCATTTTAGTTATCATCTTAACTTTTATACAACATTTCCACCATAGCATCTAACATCATTATCATAGCATAATCTCCATCTTTATATAGCAGCATCAATATCATAGCATCATGGCATCAATCACATAGTTTATCCATCATGTAGGAATTGGATTCTTGCATTTTACAACATCTTGTTTCTTAGGTTGTCATCCAAACTAGTCATAGTGCATATACAAATCTAAGAGCACTAATGATTTAGAGGATCCTTGAGAATAGAGAACAATGAAACGGTTTTAGTGATTGATTGTGTTTTGAATTCGATTAATTCTGTGATTCAATTAGATCTAATATAATATATTTTATTGCTTGTGTGATCTGGTTATTCATTTGCACATTTTAATTCACATACATTTAAAACAAGGAAAAAATGCTTGTGACTACAAAAAGAATATAAAACATTAATTATGAAAGAAATAAAGTATATTAGTGAGAACAAGAGAGATATTTTTGGTTTAATGTATACTTTTGACTACATATTATTCAATCATGTTTTATTCCCTAAGTAAAATGAGATATTTGTATATTTTATACATTTATTATAGAATCACTTAGAGTTTCTTAATATTTAGGCATTTATATTTATTTATAATTGTTTCATACCCTATCTTTTGATTAGATATGGATAAATTTATCATATTAACTATGAAGAATCCTAAATCATGGGTGTTTCAAGAGGTGTGGGCTTTGAAAATGATGTAGGGCCATCATTTTATCTTATTCAAGATTTTAATTAGAAGATAGTATTAGGTGTTTAATCATATGTCAAGATTTTTATTGTCTAATTTTGGACAAATAATTAGTCATAAAATTTAAATTTTTGTGTTTTTACTCAACCCCAAGTACACATAATTAGGGGTTTTTTGAATGTTTAGTTTGTAATTTGAGGTTGCATGGGATTAGTTAGGTATTTAGGGATGATTTTTAACTTTTAAAACCATGTAACAATCAATTGGATATAATTTTGGAAAGAAAAGGAATGAAGTTTTTATTTGTAGGTATGTTGGCAAGGTGTTACCAGTATTTAAGAACTCCATTTTTGTAAAATAAGTAGATTTTAGACTTATTTGTTTTATTTTATTAATTTTGAAGTTGTTAAGAGTTTATATAAACCCAATACATTTGGTTTTATGTATTGAAAGTGGATATTAAGTTAGAAATGATTTTTTTCACTCATTGCCCTGTCAAAATTTTGCCTAGGGTTTTAAGAGAGAAATTTGAGTTTTGGGAGAAATAAACCTATCCAATTGATAAAATTTGGCCCTTAGATCTATGGTAACATAATTTAATTGTTAAAATAGTTTTTGTACTAGTTTGGCACATTTGGAGGTATTATTTAAAAAAAAAAAAGATTTAGCAACTTGGAGGGCTAATTAAGGCTAATAATAGTTTGTTTTGAAGGATTTTCGTTTAATTTTGGAGGATTCAATTGTAGGAGTTGTATCTCCATAAAGTATATCTGAAAGTGTGTTTACATTTCTAGGAACTCCACAAAATTGATGTCCCATCAGATTTTTCTAAAAATAGGGCTACTAGGAGGAGACAATTTGTTAAACAATTCACTAATTGTTTTACTTTTGTTGTAAATTCCTTTCCCTCTGCATAAAAAAAATGTCTATTTTTTGTTGTTTTTCTTCTATATTACAATACTTGCATACAAATGGTTAGATAAATTTACTCATGTATGTTATTTTGTAGACATATTCTATTTCAAATCATGTTCTATAGCTATGTAAATAGTTATTGGGTTCTCCAATGGGGCTAATCTAGATGCTATCAAGAAATTAACCAATTTTTTTGGCTCTTTTGAATTATCAAAAACAAACATGTAGATTTAATCCTTCATCCTAGACCATATTATACCCATTACT
Organism: Sequoia sempervirens; assembly: GCA_007258455.2. NCBI lineage: Eukaryota > Viridiplantae > Streptophyta > Pinopsida > Cupressales > Cupressaceae > Sequoia > Sequoia sempervirens. The sequence goes on along the minus strand of VDFB02168118.1, from coordinate 135,304,450 downwards.
CACTTATAGTTTTTCTTCGTAGATGTGGTATTTTTTATCTAACCACTATAATCTTAAGGTTCATCTATGAATTTAATTCCCTAGTCTACCATTGCCTTGTGAGTTACTTATTAACCATATCACATTCCCTATTATAGTGTTAATTTGTGTGGAAATTATCATTTTTAATAATATCCCCAAAAAAAAATTATTTTAATTTTTCTTTTTTATGTGGTTTTTTGTTGTAGGTAGCCTTTCAACACCTGATTTGGGGTTACTCTGGGCATAAAATAATTATTTATTAATTTGGTTGGGTAGTTTAAAGCTTAAATATTACCTTTGGGAAAGAATTGGAGCCAATTTTTTGTAACCAATGTTTTATTTATTGGCTCAAAATCTATAGTTTGGTGATGTTGTTATTTGCACATTTAATGTGCTTAGAAATCTAAGAAAATAGAAATTGGAAAAACCCAACTCCCCAAAGTTGAAATTTCAAATATTTCATGAGTGCAATTAATTAACCTAATTTATATAAGCATGTAGTGTCATAAAATTTCACCCCATGGCTATTTCACACTTTTGTATTTAGCCTGTTACATTTATGGCACCTTGCCACATTAATGAAAAAACCTTAGAAGTTAGAATTTCATGATTTCAACTCCATAAGGGGACAATGATGAAGTGTTAGAAGTTTGAAACCTCACTTCTTGTAATTTTTTGAGTAGGACACCTACACAACATTCGAACATCTGCATGAGGTGTTAGCATCCCCAAACTTTCTAAGTTTGAAATGAGGTAATCTCATGTTCTTTTCCTATGATACAAGTCATTACAAGAAATCACAAGTGTAATATCTCTTCTTTCCCATGCAACCTCACAAAACTCCTCTTTTCACTTCCATTCTCATTCATTCTCACTCTCCCCTATTCAATGTTTCTCTCTTGCTCTCTTTTCTCCTACATCTTTTCTTCCTTGTTCTCCATAGTGAAGCTTTGCTAGATTCTTGTCTCATCAATATCCAAGGCTCTCTTGTAAGGAATCATGTCTCGTATATCAAGCCAAGAGGGAGTTAGGGACTATTAGTAATGCTCTATAGTTTACTTTGTCTCGTATATTTATAAATATCTAGTAATCTCATCTATTTTATTCGTTATAGGGGTTATCCTCCATAGCAGGGTTTGTTTCTATCACATATCTCATCTATTACATTTTATGTCTTGTCTATTTCTATCTATTTGGCTATTCGTGGAGGTGGAAACACAAAAATGAGGGTTTGACTGAGGTAAGCCCTAAAATAGCCCAAACATTTTTCCTTGTCTTTTTTGTGTGTAGTTTTTCAAATTTGAAGAACTACGTATTTGTAGATTTTAGACTTCTACCTCCTAATTTGATAGGGACTATAGTGTTGGGTGTAGATATCCTTCTAGTGCATTGTCATCCATTGGCAAAAACTCTATCCTTCTAGGGGAATATTTTATTTTCTTAACCTTTTTTTCTCTATAATTTATATTTTGTAACCTTAGACTAGTTTTCGTTAATTTATAGTTTTATCATTCTAGCTTAGTATTTCACTTGATCAAACTATTATAATATTTCTCATTTCATACTTTGTCACTTGAGCTTGTACTTTGAGGTAATTGAGGGAAATTCCCTCCTTGTAGACTCTTCTTTGTCCTAAAGACTCAAGAGTAGTGAATCTCCTCCTTTACAAAAACATAATATGAAAATATCAATGATCACATAGACTAAAATAAAAAATTATAGAAACAAGTACAATTATGAGATGTGCAAACAAAAGGGAACCTGTGATTGAAAAATGAGCTTGAAATGAAGGGGCATTGGCATGGAGCACTCTAGTCCTAGGGTTTTTGTATGTTCAACAATCAAATCACTCTATCATAGTCCTCTTTGTGTTGTTGCAACCTATTATTGATGGAATTTTAGAATCTAGACTGTACACACAAAAAAAGGTGAAAGGTTGTGTTGTATAAGAGTTTTCCTTAATCAAACCCCATGTTGGTACTCCCACCTCCACAACAACAATAATGATGATGATACAAATCATGTGCTCTTGAGAGAGTAGAGGAAAAGTAAACAATAATAATTTTAATAAATGAATAACATAAGACAAAGTTACCATAGGTATGAAACTCTTGTTGAAGTGATATCACACCATAGGTTGCCACAAAGAGTTGATGAAGAAGAATAAATTACCTTGAACACCTACAAGGACTAGTCCACATAACATCATATAGAGCTATAGAAAACATGTAAAGATGAGGTTGCATGTATCTTCACAATTAACACATAATAGTGTGTGTTTATCATAGATGCAAATTGCCCAAATGAGATAGAAAAATTGTTTATAAATGCATCCCAATTTATTTTTTGGACCTAGACCAATCAATCACCACTTTTAAAATATCAAAGCTGACACTAGAGGTGGTAACTTTTAAAAAGAAAATTCCTAGGTCACCCAACACCCCTATTCAAAATTTCTTGAATCTAAAAATTAGGGATGTCGAAGAATTAAATATATTTTCTCAATTTGACCTTGAAATGAAAAAATTATAAATGCAATTAATTACGCTAAGAGGCATCTACAATGAAAGAAAACAACCTGTGTCAACAAAAACTCTTTACAAAAAAATTGATGTGCAAGTGCTAGTCTTTAAATTTGAAAGGGTTAAAGTGTAACTGACAAATAGAAGTGGGAATTGCATTGGCAGGGTAGTGGAAGAGTAGATTTGGCGTTTCTAAAAGAAAATAATAAATGATTAGTCATCTTGACAAGGTAGTGGAAGAGTGTGCTTGCATCTTTAAAAAGAAGCTATTTTCATTCAACAATGACATGCATTGTTCATTCACACTCTGCAATCATTGTAGTGAAACTCTTCCACATCCCATTCATTCCTCGAATGCATGCAAATCAATTTAATCTGTGAGAAGAAACCCTTTTGTTAATGAAAACATCTTGAACGGGCTACAAGCTTATGTTTCTTATGGATCTTTGGTACTAATCCTTGACAAGCATTCTTTGACCACTGAGAAAGAGTGGCTCCGTGGACCAAACATGCACATATGGAATTGAAGGGAAGTGGAAGCAGGTGAAAGATTTTGGCAAAGGAAATGGAGCATATGTAGGGAACGCTTACCAGAGTTGCAGGTGTGAAATGGGTCAAAGAATGTCACTTTAGCTCCATTTCTACTTCTTTGCACTCAATTCACAATATTTTTTTCATATGCATTTGTATCATTATAGTATTTACAATGACATACATTGTCTAAATATGGTCAGATATGCAAGTTCATTCATTCAATTTAATTGTGTTTTATCTAGGCTTTTCTCCATCAGCGCTTCTCTAGATAGATTTCTTTTTCTTTAATACCTTTTGTTGCTCTCCTGTTGTCTAAGTCATTGTGGATTTTGGGAGCATGACATCCAAACAAAATCGTTGGAAGCTAATTTTTGAGTAAATATTAAGGTTTGTAGCTGAGCTATGTGCCTGTAAGTTGAAATTCTAATTTTTTTTCATACTTTTTGAGTTCATTGCATGTCGTCCATTTGATACAGATAAGATAGTTGTATTAAATATTTCACATAAAATATTTTGAATGCTAAGGAGGCATGGTTCATACAAAATTTTCCATTTTATTCATTATTAATGATTATAGTAACAAGTCTTTCGCTTTTTCCTAGATGGAGCTTTTACAGATTCAATTTTATTTATTTTTCCTATTCACCTGGCCCTAAAAAAACTCTAGCTATAGTTAAAAAAATTCAATTTTAAAATAATTATTTTCCTTTTTAACCATTGTGCTATCTATGGAGAGGCAGTATATATTTTCCTTTTAATCATTTTTACATTTGCAAGTTACATTTGTTTGAAGTTTCTAAAGACTCCTCAAGAAATCCTTTGAAAGAAAATTTAGTGTCTTGGTATCGCATAAGATGATATATCCTTTAAAAAGTCTATAAAATAGTATCCAAAATTTGCAAGCATGATATAATATCTTTGAGAGACATGGCGCCATTTGTAAATTGCATTTTTTTGGAGTTTTCACTTATCAAGAAAAAGAAAAAGAAAGCTTAGATCTATTTATTTATGGTTTTTCATACTTGTCTCATTGTATTGTCTTTCTCTATTACTCAAAGCATGCAATTATAATGGCTATATAATTGCATCAATAGGTACTCAAAGCATGCAATTATAATCTTTTAAAGGTGCTTTTAAAAAATATTAAATTTTGAGAAATGAATATAGCTGTTAATTTCTATTGTTTAATATATATTTTAGAAACTCTATATCATGTGTGTTTTTTTTTTGGTTGGTAATAGGATTATATTTTATTAAGAGTAAATTTAGAGAAATACATCAGGCTTTCTCTGGCCCATACGAGAAATGATTACAAAAGGGGAATCAACTCCCTAAGCAAATAAGCTTCACAAGCAAACCCAAAAATAAGACTAAAACCACCATACCTAAGAAGAAACCTATTAACAGGTTAAAATATTTGAGGCACTATTTGGTCTTCCCTTGGTATGAGATCGGAGGACCATAGCAAAGGAGTCCTTCTTTACTCTCTTCTCTTTCTTACCCTTTACAACTTGCCAACCATCCTCCACCTTTGCAGCTTCCTTCTACCATTCCAATTCTTTTTCTTAAGGATTCCTCAACGCTCCACCTGAACTACTAATTACTTGCTGACTCTAATCATTAAATTTTCATTTCCCAACTTCTTTCTCTTGTGGCCTCTTCACTCTTTTGTCTCAACATTTTAGTGTTGTTGCACAATGTTTAAAATTATCCTTATCACAACTGTTGTGAACAACATTAACACTATTAACAATCAGACATCCTTCTTGCGCTAGGACCTCACAAGCCTATTGTTGTTCTTCCCTGCTATCAACAATTGTCAAAGCCTTCCCTACCCGGTCTAGATTCTCTGTTACTTGAACCACTTCATCCCTACCCATGCTTTGAGAGCTCACTTGTTTCTCCACTTTTTTCTCGACTGTATAGTGTTGGGGGGCAACATCTTTCCACCAAGAAGCCGATTTGTGTATTATGTGTTTATCACAATGAGCTACCAAGTGTTCGGTTTGAAAATAGATTCTACACCTAAAGGGTATCCCTTCATAATCTAGGGGTTGCACCCAACATCCTTTCATATTTTTTAACAAAATCTCTTTTGGAAGCTCCTTCGATACATCCATCTCCACCAAAATCTGAGCAAAGTTCTAATGTAGAAGGTTTGAGGATCCCTCATCCATCATTAAAAACTTCCTAAAGAGTTCCCTACAACCTCTAAGCAAGTATCAAACCAAAAATGCAAGGGAAGGTTAGGAAGTCTCACCCAAAGAGGAACCCTCTCGAAAACTTAAATGGCTAGGTTAAAATTTGGATGCCATGGCTTTAACATTAGCATATATTTTCCTTCCCAATCCTAGTGATAGTCACAAAGGATCTTGTTTCTATCCTGCTCCTGCTCAAAAACAACAATGAAAAAGTCTATTGCATTGGATAGTTTTGAACATACCCTTCTAAGAGAGGCCCCCAATGGTCAAAAATCCACTAGTGGAGATCATTCAAGCTTGGCCACAGTCCCCTATATCTCCCAATCAAACCTAGCCTAGAAAATAATTTTTCATTATAAATCACTTCTTCTTCAATCTCACCACCTAAATCCACTATAGTTGATCTGGTTGAAGGAGGTGTACCAGAAACCCTTCCACCCCTTCATATCCATAATTTTGATGGGAGCTTCAATTTCTAGGAGGGCCCAGTTGGGTCCCTCCTGTTCATAGATGCCTTAACCCCCTTGTTTGGTCCTACTTCCCCCGTGTTTGAAGCATTGGGTTTCCTCTTCTCCTAGCCACATTGTGTGTCACCACCATTTTGAAACCCCTCAACACCACTCTGGCATAGATCCTACACTGCACCCTCTATTTGACTGCTCAAACCCACCTTCTCCCTGCTCCAAAAGCCACCAATCTTCCCCAAAGAGACCCTTCTCATAGGGCTCAGCCTGGGTGATGCCCTAGTTTCTGCAGAGTGCAAAACTCGACCATTAGCTTCCATTCAAATTCTACTATATCATGTTTTTATTTATATGTAATAAATTGAATAAAAATAAGTGTAGTTGATTAAAAAATAGCAATGATTTTTTATTATATATTTGAAATTATTTTCAATATTAGAAAAAAATGGATGTTTGTCAAATCTAATATAAAATTGTTATGAATACCAATTTAATACACTACAAAATTATCATCATTTCAATGTAAACTAATTTATATTTAAATAATTACATTTACTTATTACTAAAGAAAAACTTATTTCCCTTCACAAATGGCAAGGCAACAATAATTTTATAGTACTTTAAAAAAAATCAATGTACTTTACGAATTATAAGTCATACCCAATAGGGGAGAGGGGCCAATAGTCATGCACCCTAACTTCACACTTCTAATTATCCTACGTGGAAACTTCAAATCACTCCCAACTTTTTACAGCAGCTTACTTGGCAAGTCCCCTACTTATAACTAAGGTTTCATGGCCACATCAACATGTTTTTTGTCAAGGTGTCCAAAAAAGCCCCCAAAAAAAGTGAGACCAATTCTTGTGCATTCACATCATTAGTAGTTGAGCGCTCATGTGGCATCACATGATTGGTCACTTTTTAAATCAAAGGAATACATTTTGTTTAATTATGGGTAGTCAAAGTACAACTATTGAGCATTATATAAATAATTATTGGGTATTATAATCACAATTGAGTGCACGAGAATTGGACCCCACATGACAATTGGCCACTCTCCCCATATGAATTTATGTATGCTGACAAACATAGATTATTTCCATTTCCACGCAAATTAGAATGTTCTTTATGTTCAAAGTATGTTATCTTAGCTTTTGCTAGTCAAGTCAAACAAGCATTCTTTATTTTATCAAGAATAAAATATTCATGTTGCTTTTAACCCATAACTCTTTCCACGATATCATTTAATGCTCACCTACAATTCCACTTACAAGACGCTCTACTTCTCTACATAAAATGAATTTTTGAAAATTAAAGTTCAAAAAAATACAGTTATATTAAAAATAAAAATTTATTTTACAAATTTATATTGTTGATGAAATTTTTCTAATATATTTTTATTGTAATTATATATTTATTTTTATAGAATGAATGGTAAATTAAAGAGATTGAGTTTAGTTGGTAAAAAATATTGTATTTTTATTGTGAAGATCTAAATTCAAATATTCATAATTGATTATTGACAGTTTAATAAAATTAAATAAAATTAGAAATTTTCAAAATATTAATAAATAAATATTCATTTTATTTATATATAGTTAAAGGAAAGAAAATGTCTAAAATATTCATAGATTTTTTTTATCTTTGAAAAATGAAACAAATATGATATTGATATATGATTCGTTTTACAAAAGATAAATATATCAAAATATTTTGTTACATTATTAATAAGTTAAAAAAGAAAAATTATAGATAACTATATATTTTTTTTATGTAAATAATATTTTAAACTATTACTTATTATCTAATTATTAGATTAAATAAAATTTAAGTAAAATAAAACTAACTTAGTCATAAACTTATTTACTCTAAAATAATTATGTGAAATAAAAAATATACACCTAATTTATATATTTTAATTTTTTTTAAAAGGAAAAACTTTCATATATAATTTTTTTTTAATTCAAATTTACTATATATCAAATGGATCTATGAGGTTGACTAAAGTATCTTGTTTTACTAAGAGGTCACAAGGTCTAATCTCCCCACCATCCTACTGGAGGGCATGGCCGACGCCCCCAGTCACTAGATTCGTCTAAAAAAAAGGAAAAAAAAAAGGACCTATCTAAATAATATTGCAGAATACTTTAACCACAAGTGGCCATAATAAATATGTTTGTTTGATTTCCAAAATAAGAACTTTAAAATAAAATTCAATAAGTATTGAACTCAATGCATTGGACAAAAACAAAATCAACTTTATTTATTAAAATTACCCTTCTATAATGGCAAACTAATAGAAGTATGCTTCCATAGGCCTTATGTCTAATCTGCACTACTAGCAGGACTAACAAACTCCATGCACTTATTGTAAAGTTGTTCCAATACCACACTGAATATAATTTTGGAGTGTGCACCTAACCTCCACACCATAATCTATTCTATTTATACTCCTGCATACATATCAATAAATGCTCCAGGCTTTGTATAGTTAATAGAATAGAGATTCTTGAAATAATCCTTTTTGAACTGGGAGAAGGTATATGGCCTATAACGCCGTCGGTACTCATTGTCCACCAGCTCAGCGGGAGCCCAAATCTGTTTATCCTCTGGAAACTGCACAAAGAAAGGCAGAGATAGCCGGTTTTTCCACCCTTTGTAAACAACTCGGTGTTCCCCACTGTGGTACCTCCCGTTGCTCCATACCTGCACTCAAACTCCATTATTCTCCATCTCAACTCTTTTTAACTAATACAAAATATAGAAGTTAGTAATGAAAGCCATTCCCACCTTGAGAGTATCAGCAACATTAATAACAAATGAATTTGACAGTGGCTTGACATTAAGCCATGCCCCATCTTGTGATCGGATTTGAAGACCCCCTTCGTTTTCTTGTTAAAGTATGGTAAAGAAACCGATGTCTGTATGAGCAAACAGCATCTCCTCCTCCATGGCTTTTCCTCCGGCCCCTTCAAAATAGTGGTTTATACGCATGTTACCTGTGAATCCTTCGAACTCAGATTGGTAGACAGACTCCACGTCCAACCCCAGGCTCGCAAGAATCATCTTAATGATTTTGCTTCCTAGATCTGCCAACACCAACGTAGACGCTCTAACCGTCTCACTGCCATGCAAGATAATACAACAATTACGTGAATCCTATTCTTTTGTGGCTACGTAAACTTCTTGTCGCATGAAAGAGATTATACAGTAACGCAAAACTTATCCATCAGTTACAGTTATTACTAGCACTTGCACCAATGAGGTGCAATGCTTGTGCCAATAGGCTGATTGGCAGATTTAATGGGAGTCAAAAGGGTTGGGGCATTCAAAATGGTGTGTATGTAATTTCCTGACAACCGCAATTTCGTAAGGTTCCCGCAAACGTCAGACTGGAGGAGATACGGGTGGGTTTCCCCACATAATAGCCTATCCACTAATTAAAATAAGAAAACTCCACAACAGTGTTAGAACTTAGAATAGAATTATTAGAAAATAACGTACCAGAACTTAGGGTTTTCTTGATTTGGCCAGATACTTTCACTCAGTTCCTGCACAGAATTGGACTGGGGCACATTCAAGAAGGTGAAATTCTCGGCATGAGCATTACGAACATAGCTCTCGCTAAGTGCAGGATTGACCGCCTTTTCTTTAACCTCCTGAGGTAGCTCACATAGTTCGCGGATCACTGACTCCACGTTTGGTGCAGAGATTCTGAAACTCCATGGTTTACTACAGAGAAGAATCCCCATTCTTTGCAGGCCTCTCTGAGCTTGGCTACCATGGGATGATTCTCGAATTGATGTTTTCCTTGTTGGCCATCAAAGTTGAGGGGAAACTCTGACATGTCAATGACAGGGAGATCAATTTCATTTTGCACAAGAGGGGCCATGGAGGGAATATAGCAGAAGAGGTGTGGTACTCAAATTCCATGGATGGCTTTCTTAAATAAGTGTAGACATCTCAAGTTAACAAATTTCTCGATGAAAATTTCTACGAAAGCCAATTCAAAGTCGTGGAATCTTTTTAAAGCAGAGACTTTGGAATTGTTTTACCCGTTCAAATTTGATGATGTCGACGTATTTTTGAATAAAGCCAAAAAAATAATCTAACTGATAAGTCTCACGGACTTTGAGCTATCCAATTCCTCTTTCTCGCATTATATTCAATGATAGCCGGCGGACTCACGAGTTCTTGACTTCAATGCACACTTATTTATTTTGAAGATGTAAAATTGATATTATTTTATATTTTCAAATGTGTGAGATATTTTATGTGTATTTAGGTGTTCAGATTTGTTTCTAGTTTTTCTTGAAGTCAATAAGATTATATGTGGAATACGACAAACATATGGAATATCATTTCTCTCTAAGTCGATGGAATGCAATATACTATTCTCAATATAGTCATTTCTTTGCCCATTATAATTAATGGGTAATAGTGGATTTCAAAAACTTGTAGATTTTGGGGGAGTAGTTCTATACACAAACTGTCTCAAACTTAACCATTTAAAAATGGGCAATTTGAAGTTTTAAAAGTATTTGAGTCAATTATTGACAAGATTTAATAAATACCAAAAAAAAAATTTAATTAGTTTTTCTAATTAATTATAAAATCTTTCATGTTATATTTTATTGTTTATTTAATTACTAAATTTTACTAATAAGAAGAAGAAATGGAGAAGATTAAGCTGAAAAATAATTGTAAACATACAATTTTCTTGTAAAGAACGTTGGACATGTCTTAAATGTAAGGAAAAAAAATTAAGACAAAAGTAAGGTAGTTGTTGATAAAGCAACTACAAAAGAGGTGGCCCATCGATGAGCACTTATACTTGAGCTTGTAGCATTTTAACATATTTGTGAGACTATCATTTTTATACAACACATGAGATAAAAAAAAGCATAAACTTCATCTCAGATCATAATAAGACCCCAAATATTGTTAAATAATGAACATGTATAGAAATAAATTTTTGAATATTATTTATTGAAAATTACCATCTTTTTACTTTGGTGTTCAATTTTGAGATAGAATGGATCAAGGGTGAAAAGAATCCCCTAGTTGATACTTTGACAAGGGAACTTGTAGGTTCTATTTACAATGATTTAGAATTCAATGCCCCATATTGGTATAGGCCTACCTATGTGGATTCTACTCGTATCTAAATTTTGCATTCTTCATGATCCTGGGACCAGAACTGTATAAGGTTCATGTTGCAACATTCTGTTTCAAATCTTTGTCTAATTTCTCCAAACATATCAGACAGAGATATGTTTATATGAAGATATAGGAAGCCCATATCTTTGATTCATAACTAGGTGATTATAGGACATGTAGTTTGAAGGTATTCTTAACACTTTTTTAAAAGTTTTGTATTGATGTATAAGTTATTTGGTGTTTATGCATGTTCAAGCATTGTCCAACAAGGTAGTTCTAGAGGTGACCCACCTTTAGGAATTTCTTTATCATTTGGACAATGTTGCTTCCTTACCATCTTATGAAGAGTCCCCACATCACCAAAGACATGGTCATAGTGAAATATCTTGGTGATGATCTTAGAGTTGAATTCTTAGTTACCTACTCCAACTAATAAATAGAAAATAAGGAAGTCTTCTCTCCTAAAAACTAGGCATCACTGATCTTGTGTCCTCTGGATGACATGGGTAGGTTGTTATTGAGTATGACAAGTTTCCTTAGTTGGTTTTATCCTCTTCTCTTTGGCAAGATATATCAAATAGTTAGTCTCATGATAAAAGGAGCCAAATAAAAATTTGCTAATAAAAATAGCCTCACTAGGTAGGATCTAGTCAATGAAGGTCATGATTATATGGATCATTTCTAGACCATTATAATTATCTCTTATTACTTAGTTCTCTTGCCATGTGTTTTTTAGGCAGAATATTTTAAAAATTGTTTGGATTTTCCTTTTGTGATGTAGTAGTTGCTTCCTTTTTGGGATAGATGATACTTTGGTATTCTCTTTTTGAGATTAGACTAGTTTTTGAGATAGATTGGTGTAGGTTTTAGTGACAGTTGATATGTTTCATCTTGTTATTTTCCTTTTTCTTCTATACGTGGCATGTTGGATGGTGTGAAGAAGATTTTTGCTTGATGGTGGTTATCATGGTTGTTTTTGCATGTATTTTGTTGGAGCATGAGAGCATGGTAAAGATTTAGATGGTACATGTTTGGCTAAAGGATGTTTTTCCCTTGTTTGTGATTCCTATGGGTGTATTGACAATGTTGATGTCAAGTGGGAAAATGTTAGGATTAGGTGCATCCACCTTGAAAATCATATGTCATGTTTCATGGTTCCAACATCTTTGGAAAGTGTCTCTAGGCACTTAGGGTGTATTGGAAAAATATTTTGTAATACTTAATTCTCACCATTGTTTGTAATATATGCATAAGGGATGATGGGTCCACTAGCAGCAGTAAAGGTGATGTGTGGACATAATTATTTAATATTGTTTTCCCCACATGTGGATGCCTAAAATGGGATAATCAAAGATAAAGGAAATGATAAATGAGTGGCTATTGAGATTCTCCAAGTGGGTGCTTGGAAAGAAGAAAGTTCAAGTGTCACTTGGTTTTCCATCATTTATTAAATTTATGTCTTCATCTTAACGCTCCAAAAAGCATACTCTGACCCATCAAATAGATTATTTTGAAAAATCTCCCAATCTCAGATGAACAATAAACACTATTGTAAGTATCCTAAATTTTCTGCTCAATATCAGGCATTATAAACACATGTCATACCAAGGCTCTGATACCAATTTGAAGGAAATACATAAAGTATGGAAATTCTATTGGTTTCAAACTTTCAATCTTTCAAATTACATGCACATGAATTTAGATATGCAAAACTTACTTGAGTTCGCTTATCCTTTAGTTGCTACATTTTCCGTCTTATTGCTCACCCTTCAATTGCCTATCCTTCAGCTTCACCATAGGATTTACAGTCTTATTGCGAGTCCACAACTACTCGCGATAGCTACTTTCGTTCAGATATATGAAATTTCAATAAGTGACTATCAGGACCTAATGAAACAATAACTTCTCAAATTCCCAAATCAAACCCAGAACAATTACAATAAATACATAGATTATTTTGACAAATCTTCCAATCCCAGATGAACAATAAACACTATTGTAAGTATCTTGAATTTTCTGCTCAATATCAAGCATTATAAACACATGTCATACCAAGGCTCTAATACTAATTTGAAGGCAATACATAAAGTATGGAAATTCTATTGGTTTCAAACTTTCAATTTTTCAAATTACATGCATGCATTCAAATTTTTGTTCATCCAGTATTGCATAATTGAGCACACAAGTTTTAGATTATTGACATATCACATGTTTATTTAATTGATTATGTGATTATGTGATTATTGTTGTGCCCTCAACACACACGCCCCATTCAAAACGAGGACCCTCTCCTTCCTTCACCTTGTTGGGTCATTTGTTGCCATCTCATTTTGTGTGCCCCTATTTTGGTTTCCAAAATGGTCAACAAGTCCCAAAGAGTCCATCTTGAATAGACCATGTTTCACCCCCTTAAATTTTCTAGGTTCTAGGTCTTTGTGGGTTCCCATCAGGTGTTTTCCTTAGTGCTTTAATTCACATTAATAAAAATTACATTTAATTCTTTTTGATACAATAAGTAGCATTTACAAGGTGTTGTACCCTTTACACAATGAGCCACAAGGGAAAAAAAATCAAGACCAAAAAAACATTAACAACTTAGCTAAAAAAATAGATATAGCAGACCAATAGCCGATAGACACACCACACAGCAATAGCAAATTAACTTGCATTCTCCCAATTCTAAGAGAGGAGATTGATGACATCATCCCTGACCCATTCGGGGCCTTCTTCAGTGGTTTTCTTATCCATCTTGTCCTTTAGGCTTCCTAAGCTGTAACCAAACCTAACCATTGTAGAAACAAATTCCAAGAGAAGATGATGCATCATCATTATATGGATCATCTTCTCTCCAGACTCTATTTCTGCAATGGTTCATCATCTTAAGAATTAGAGTATGCATGTATCCTTTGTTATTTTGTTGAAACTAGAGAATTTGTCTCACCATCATCAGGTCTGTCTAGTAGATCAGGTCTGTACTTTTGAAGATACTTTATATAGCCAAGTATACATAAACATATCTTTGTCTTCATGATCTTTATGAATGATCTTCATGATCCTAGGACAAACCTTAGATGGTACTTTGAGTTCCTTAGCTATGGTAATTGGATTGGATAAAGCTCTAATAAGATACTAGTGTGGAAATAATTCTCTTCATGTTTGCATCAAAGGTTTGTTTGGAATGAATTGGTCTAAGTAGAGAAAAATGAATTTTCTTAAAAAATTGAAATATCGTTTCATTACCAGGATAAGCTTTGACCAGGATACATTTGAAGAATATACTCACTTAATCAGAGCTAGGTTCAAATCAGATAAGAAAGAATTTTTAACTCTAATACATCCTCAACTTTGGAGAAAAATATGTAGCTCTATGGTACATTATCTGACATGTTATCCTAGAACATGATATGATTTCCCAAGAATTGAGTTATATCCTCTAGAAGCCAGATAGAAATTTGAAGTTAAGATTGAAGACATGGAGATTAAGCTGAAGCCAACATCCCTTGCGTGAAGAATCGAAATGGATCGAGCATATTCTCAAGATTATGTGGTCCAGATGGATTATGCTTTTAACCCTCGATCTGAAGATTGAAAATTGGTTTACCATGAGTTACTAAATGAATTATTAGATCCAGTACCATTCTGATTGGCTAGCACATGGGTTTGTTTGTGTCGTGATGTCACCCATGTTAAGATGTGACAATAGGATGCAACCCTGTCATAAAAAGCAAGATCCTCATACCCACTTACGAGTGTTAAGTGGGCCCTTCTCACTCACGAGTGTTCAAAAAGTGATTGTCTTTATTCTCCACTATGTTAGTGCTCACAACAGGTTGCTTAACAACTATCTACTCCATAGTGCGGTAGCTGGTGGGACGCATGTCACAATTGTATGGACGGACTCCAAATTCATTGTAATTTTCCATGAAGTTACAAGCTTAGCCTCTCCTATAAATTGTTGAGGACGCCTTATTTTTGGCATGGGTTGTCTGGGTTGGAGTCTTGATTCTAGTAGAGAGTCCCAAGTTCTACATATCAGACGTATGCTCTCTCTTGCGCTTTGTGTGATCTGGATGAAAAGAAATCTGAATGCATGCATGAATGTAATTTGAAAAATTGAAAGTTTGAAACCAATAGAATTTTCATATTTTATGCGTTGCCTTCAAATTGGTATTAGAGCCTTGGTATGACATGTGTTTATAATGCCTAATATTGAGTAGAAAATTCAGGATACTTACAATAGTGTTTATTGTTCATCTGGGATTGGAAGATTTGTCAAAATAATTTGTGTATTTATTTTCATTGTTCTGGGTCTAATTTGGGCATTTGAGAAGTTATTATTTCATTAGATTCTGATAGTCACTTATTGAAAGTTCATATATCTATATGAAAGTAGTTATCACGAGTAGCTATGGACTCACAGTAAGACCGTAAATCCCATGGTGAAGCTGAAGGATAGGCGATTGAAGGGTGAGCAATAAGATGGAAAACGTAGTAGCAAAAGGATAAGTGAACTCAAGTAAGTTCTAAACTCTTCATAATGGCTAGTTAGAGATCTATGAATGCAAGCAGCTCTCTCTCTTATATCATCCATAATCATTTCCAAGACAAAGAAGAATATGTAGATGAAAATGGAAATTTTGAATTCCCTAATGTTAAAATCTCTGATCTATATCTAAAAAAGGAATTAAGGATAAAATGATGAATTTTGTGCGTCAGTCTGAAATAAACCTTAGAGCATCTGGTGTAGGAATTTTCCCTGTCTACCTTCTTTTCCTATTATCTGATGACATTAAACAATGGAAAGAAAAAGGGTGTTTTCATGTTCACTTCTCTTTGGTTGAAATTATTTTGCATCCACATTTCAATTATGATATTGGTGCAGAATCCTTTGCTAGTTTAATAGACACCCACTGTAGAATTTGGGACCAGACAGTTATTGGTCAATTTATAGGTTGCCTTGCCAAAGCCTCTGATGAAAGTAAAGAAGGTTATGCTTAGATGTCAGTCTGACCAAATTTCACTATTAGCCTTGAAGATAAATGTGTGCAATCAACTTTATGTTTGCTATTACAAGTAAAAGGTGTCATTCTTCAACCAGATTCTATCTATGCCACAATAGGTGGTAGATGTATATATAGATTGTTGAATACTATTTTTCCTCCTTCAAAGTTTCCAGCCGGGGTAAGTTACCCAGAAGCCAACTCAAATGTTGATGATTTTGGCAGACATATAGATGCAACTGGGTTTGATATTGGTCTTCCTGTAATAGAAAAACTCATCAACCAATCCCATCCTAGATTCCAAGAGCTACCAACTCCTTCCAGGAGCCTGCTATCTTACAAACCCCATACACAAAGTTGAAGGCTAGCTAGCATAGATCTAAAAGCTCTTCTTGATGAAACTTTGTTCGAGCAGCCTGAAGCCTCAACCAATGGATGACCCAGTATGTCCACAAGATCTTAGTCTATGTCTCATAATTTTCCTAGTACTTCCAATAAGCCATATATTGATTATAATCTTGAAGAATCTCTAGGATCATCTAGTCATTTTCCCCAAGTATAAACAACCCTCTATAAATCCCTATCCATCAAAAGCCTCTTTGGCCATACTATCTAATCTCAGTAGAAATCCTAAACTTATGGATAGATTGGCTAGACAAGTCAGTCAGAGACTTGCATTGACCCCTAAAGAAGAAGAAAAATTTGATTAGAAGGGTAAAGGGATTAAGATCACAAAGATGGGAGAAAAGGGATGCATGCTGAAAGAAAAAATCCCCAAAGGAAAGCTCCCATGAGCTTGATCTAAAAAGAAAAATATTTATAAAATGGAATTAAATAACCAAGAATAGGAGATAATTGGATATGAGCTTGGTAGGTGGAAAAATCCTGAAACATTCACTGCCATTAATTCTGATAAAAGGTTATGGGGAAGGTATGAGGTAAGACTTCATACAAATCTAGGTAGGAAACAAAAGAATTCAAAATCCCATAGGAACTAGATGTCACAATGGATTATTTCTTCTCGGGAGAACATAGATGACATAGCTATTGATATTAGATTTTCTAGTGATTTGTGTTTAGAAGTTGTAAATAAACTAGAAAGTGTTTTAGCTGATCAACAAAAGAGATATACTTCTACTTTAAATTATGAACATTATATTTATATTTTGTCAAATGATATAGCTAGTGTTAGATATGATGTAAAAGAAGTCCACAAAAGTGTTAAAACTATTATTTCTACTCAACAACACCAAGATAGCTATCTTACTCACATCCATGATGATCAACAGAATTATGAGACTGCTAGGAAAGTAAATGATTTGGAAAAAAAAAATCTCCTAGATTCTATTGCAAAGAAATTGGAAAAGGTGAGAATGCTCACTAAAAAGATAAGAGTTTCACAAACTAGAAAAGATAGCTCTGAAGAAGAAGATAGAGAGAAAAAAGGAAAAGCTATTGAACAACCACCTCCCAAACCAAAGAAGGTACTCATTCAGAGAAGACAGAGTGTAAAGAAAGAATAAATGATGTCTTCAACTTCTAAGAAACCATCTCATAAGCCAACACCTCATGTTCCTATGCCTAAAATTAATGAACATAGCCTAGCAAATAAAGAAGAATATTTGAAAGATTGGCTTGAAGAATTGCGAGTAGAACAAGAACAAACAGAACTTGTATACGTGGATGAACCTGGGTTTGCTAACAAAGAATCTAAAGTTGAAACATCTGATGTAAATAATTTAGTTCTTTCTGATAGTTCTAGTGAACCTGAAACTTCTGTAGATAATGACTTTGAAGAAATAGATTTAGTTTTTTCTAGTTATAAACAAATTGAATAAAAAGAACCTTGGGAATTACTAAAGAAGCTTACAATGGGCATAGAAATGCAAGAACCAGTTACAAAAAATCTCAAATTGGAGCAAATGAGACCATATGCTTCCAGTGGATATATTTTGAATATTGATAAGTTAGTGAATCCTTATGAGGCTAACTATACTTGGACAGACGCACTTGAGAACATGTTTGAAAGAAGTGGTTCATGGACATAACAAGAAAAAGTTTTGTATGCTGTCAGATTAATGTCTGGAAAATTGAGAAACTAGTGGAATACTTTTCTAGACCAAGGACTAGGACCAAAGGTAACCCAAGCGCAATCCTTAGGTCCTTTGTTAGTAGATCAAATAAACTTGGGTAAAGATGATATTTTTCAAGCTGGTTTTGATGAATTCAAGTGGTTACTTACTGATTTGTTCTGTGATGATATTTCTAATCAATCCCTTGAAGTAAATAAAATATTGCAATCAATGAAGCTTAAGAATTTGGCAAAATTTGATGAATATAATTGCATGTTTGAATCATATATGGTTGCTACAAACAAGATGCATGACCTAACAACAAAGCAGTATTATCTCAATTCACTTCCATGTGGATTAGGAGCTTGGGCACAAGATTACATCATTAGAAAAAAATAGAAGTAGCTTGATGATCTTATTTTTCTAACCATCAAGAGATTGATTAGATATAAGTTGGAAAATAAATGTTTGTTAGGAGCTCTACAACTCAATAAGGAGTCTAGTATAATTATACCTGTAATCTTAAATAATTTTGTGATCTTCCTCCTATAAACCAATTAAAATAATTTCAACAGCTAAAGCAATTTAAGAAAGGTGGCTGCGGAAGGAAATGTAAGTGTAAAAGGTGTTCTTCTAAAGCCAAATATCATGGAGAATGTACCTTTCGATGCAGAAAACATGGAAAGTATGGCAATAAGAAAAGGTATATGGCAGTGCCTTACAAGAGAAGAAAGTTCTCTAGACAAGCATCACCATACTTGTTAAAGAAAAAAGATAGGAAGGTCCCTAAAGGCATAAAATGTTTTATCTGCAAAGGACCTCATTATGCTACTAATTTCCCCAAGAAGCTAAATCCTGGAACTAAGATATATGCTATGTTTGAATATGAGAATCTAGGGTGGGAAATTGTTGATATTAGAAATGTTTCTGATAATTTCAAAAATTTGTATGAATTAGTTGAAATTGTTCCTGTTACCTGTTTTTCACCTACGGGCTCAATCAAGCAGGGTAATCCGTGCTTTCAGGTGTTCTCGAAGACCAAATGGAGGAACATTTGTAACAAGGTTACATATTTTCTAACTTGTTTGCTTCTTGTGCAACTGCAGGGGAAAATGATGTTTTTTATTCAGCATGTGGATTAATTGTGGCTCCCAAGAGGGTTGAGCCTAGTGTGTAGGTGTTCAGTTTTGGGTGGGTCTTCATCTTGTTTCCTTGCCTTGTTTTTCCCCTCTTTTTTTTAGTTTTCTTCGTTCCCTTTTTCCCATTGTTCTATCGGGGGCAAAACTAGAACCGAGACTAAACTCTGGAACTTTTCTGAAGTTCCAGGTTCTAGTCCCATCCCAATTCTGGTTCCACCGGGCTTGATCATTTGTCTTACCTTTGTTCTCTTTTTTGTGGTCAGGGGGGGTGTTTCCTCCCCTTCTTTTCTTCCTTTTTCGTCCCTTTTTTCGTCGTCTTTGTATGGTGTCGGAGGCTGGTTCGGGATGGAATATGAACTTGAACCTTGAGGAAAGTTTCATTGTCGGGTTTGTCTCCGCCCCCACCCCTGCTGTGTTTTGTCTGAGATTGGTCTTGGTTCCAATCCCACCTTTCCTTTATTGGTTCTTTCCTTTTTTTTGTCAGACCTGGGACGCGAACCGAAACTGAGCAATGGAACTTTTCCAAAGTTCTAGTTCCTATTTCTGCTCCGGTCTTGGCCCCGGTTCCACACGTTCTTTTCTATTTTTTTTCCATGTCCGTCAGTCAGGGGATGTCTCCTCCTCTTTGATCTTCCTCAAGTGTTTTCTTTCTTCCTTCTTGCTTTGAGTTTCCAAAGGCGGAATGGGAACGAAATCCGAACTTGAAACTTTGGAAAAGTTACAGGTCTAAATTTGGTTCCGATTTCGGTTCTGCCAACTCTTTGGTCTTGTCCCCGTTCTGACTCCGATCCAGTTTTGGTTTTCATCCTAGCTCTGACTCCGCTGAAGCGTTCAAACTCAAGAAACATTACAGGGGTCGCTATGAGTTCTCGCTGACCCGATAGGGTCTTGCTAAAAGATGGAAGTCTCGGCGAGGGGAGGCGTCGGTCGGTATAATGTCTCACTAAAGAAATAGGAGCTTGGGGTAACATCTCACCAATAACGATGGTCTCAGCAAAAGGAGATGTCAATGGAGAGAAAAGGTGGGCCTCATTGTAACATCTCGGTGACCGGATGATGTCTGACTGAAAGGATGGTGCCTTCGGTATAAGATGATGAGCTCGGGGAGATGTCCTAATGATCAAGCAAAGTCTCCCTGACAAGAAAGGAGGCCTCGGTGAAAGAAAAGTGCTTGCCATGATGTCTTGTCGACCCGATAGGGTCTTGCCGAGATGAAGTGACCTCGCCGAGAGAGTTTTACATCGGTCTGATGTCTGGCCGATGGGGCGAAGTCTTGACAAAGGGGTTGCACTCGCTGATAGAAGGCTCGGTCGGTATAATGTCTCACCAATCGAAGGTGGTCTTGCCGAAGCGGAATGATTTTGACATGAGGTCTTCCCAACTGCAAGGGAGTCTTGCCGAAACAAAAGGATGTGAGCTCGGGGCAAAGGAAAGTAGAGTCGCCATGATGTCTCGGTGAAGGTATGAGATCTTGCCGACAAATGAAGGGTCTCAGTATAGTGTTTTTCTTTTGGTAAAAGGTCTCACCGACACATGGGTGTCTTGCCGACGGAGGAGCACAGCGATATAATGATGAGGGCTCGTCGTGAGGTCTTCCTGAATGCGAAAGGTCTTGTTGATGGTCTGGGTGACCACCACTATGAATGTCAATATGACTTTTGGGCTCGCTATGAACTCTTGCTGATGGTTTTGAGCTATGTCGATAACCGTTGAAGGGCATAATTGCATCGAGGAGACAGGGTTAGTGTCTCACCGACATGCGATTCAATCTGAATGAATTTTGACCATCTAGTGACCCCATGAAGCATCTGTTCAACCAATCAAATTGAGCTACAGGAGAGCCATGGTGGTTTGACCCCTGCGAAGAAGATCAACAAAATGAAAGCGACGTGGATCTGTTATGAGCTCAAGAGCATTCAAAGCAGCTCGACAGGGAGGTTAGAAGATAGACACGAGACCAGAAGTTAATGCGGGCATTGCAAAAGATCAAGGAGACCATTCCTGGAGCAACTCTTCACCGACATGGACAACGGGGACACAACATTAACTTCATTAAAAAGGATCTAGGGGTAGATCTTTCTAGGGGCCGATATTTTGTAAGCCCTAAAAAACAAAGGGGCAACATTTTGGTTCTCATATATATGGCATTTTTTCCTTAGTGAAAAGGAGTTCTCCTAATGCTTTTAGAAAGTCTGTGACTTTTACGGTCCTTTCTCAGATTAGCACAATTTTGTAACTCATTTAGAGCATAATATATAGCTCGGTTGCCTTGATCACTGTGGATAATTCAAATTACCATCTTGTTCTTGCAAAGTGTCGTGCA
Source organism: Sequoia sempervirens (assembly GCA_007258455.2). Taxonomy (NCBI): domain Eukaryota; kingdom Viridiplantae; phylum Streptophyta; class Pinopsida; order Cupressales; family Cupressaceae; genus Sequoia; species Sequoia sempervirens. The sequence goes on along the minus strand of VDFB02168118.1, from coordinate 135,283,014 downwards.
TTTCAGGTTAATGATCAAGTTATTTTTGTGAATTTCTTTCATTCCTTTATAAATTTATCTTGTGTTTCATGCCTTCCTTTGTAAAAAGTATCATTATACAATTCAAAAACTGTGTTTACATAATCACATATGGATTCTAATATGTGAAAAATATTTTCCTTTCTTAAAAAAGTGTGTGAATCAAACCTATTTGTGATATATTAATGCAAATATTACATAATTTGATGTGTAATCTTATGGTCATTGACAATTTTCAAGTGTAGCCTAAGTATTCCATTGCTCTTATCAGTTTGGTGTATCACCACAGTGTTTAGTTTTATTTTTATGCACTCTTTCTCCCTCTCCCTTTATAGAATCAGTAGTTTAGGTGATACCAAAGGAAGTTGGCCTTCTCTGGAGGTTGACCTCTATCTACAAGTGACCCACAACTTTAGAGGTATTCCCATGTTACACTGAGGTGTTGAACATCAGGTTCAATAGGGTGCAATTTTAGGTGATAACAGTTCCTAATTCAAGTTTTATGATGAGATTTAAAGATTTGAAGGACAAAATAGACATATGCAGAAACATTATAATTCTGAATCAAATAGTTTTGATCCTGATGAATATTTTCTCTCTACACTTCTTCAAAGACACATTGAAATATATCCAAGTAAAACTACAAATTGAGAAGTCAAAAGATCCTTATAAGATTTCAGGAACAAAAGAAGAAAGAAAGAAAGTTGTTCACCAACATTTGGCTTGTCTAAAGCAATTAGTGTCAGATAAAGCAGAAGTGGAGAAACAGCTTAAAATACAAAAGAAGCCTTCTAAAGGCTTGGGAAAAGAAGTTGACCATGGATATAAATTCCTCCCTAGCAATGAGAAAAACCTTCTTCCAAAACTTCTTCAAAACATAAAACATCAGACATAGATACTAATGTTATTGCAAATTTCAAAAAAAATTATCTTTTAATGAATGATGTGGTAGATCTCAAAAGACTACTGAAAACTCAACAGAAAGAAATACAAAATCTTTCTTCCACAGTGGGAGAAATCAAAGATCTATTGTTCAAAGCAGACTAACAACAATTAGAGTTTGAAATAATCTCCACCCAAGAAGAAGAAGCAAAAGAAAGCAGCAGTGGCAATAGCATAGTCCAAAAGACTAGAGACAAATCTTGCTCACTATTGCTAGCTAATAATGGAAGTTATATTAGATTAAGCTTTTTTTTTCCAAGATATAAGAAGATTCCTTTGGATGCATTCATGGATATAGGTTCTTCCCAATCATTGGCCAAAACCAATGCTATACCTCCAGAATTTTAGAAGCACAGACTTGATCTACCACATAGTTATGCCATCAATGGAGAAAGGATCAAAATGGGAAGGTATGCTTAGGATGTTCACATTGAGATAATGGGAAAGATGTTTGTAATAGATTTTATTGAATATAATGATTTAGAAGATGATTTTCTATTAGGATTTATGTTTCTTACAAAATATGAGCACCTTCATTTTTGGAAACACAAGATCTCACTAAGACATGAAGATGGGTAGATTGAAATCCCTGCTCTCAAGATAGTTAATCACAAATTTGAGAATAGTGGGAAAAAAGGTAAGAAAGAATCGGTAAAAGAACTAACAAAAAATGCATATGATATGTTTGGAGAAGTCAGACAAAGATTTGAAACAAAATGTTGCAGTAGGAACCCATTACAGTTCTGGTCCCACGATCATGAAGAATGTGAAATTCAAATATGACTAGAATGCTAATCTGTGATACCTCATGAGCCTACCTACCTGATGACTCCTATAGAGACAAAGGAGATGGATGAGAATCTAAATGAGCTACTAGAAGGGAACTTCATTCACCCTAGTAAGAGCCCATTCTTATGTCCTACATTCTTGGTTAATAAAAGAGCAAAACAAGAGAGAGGTAAAAAATATTTTTCCTTAATTATAAACCTTTGAATGATATAATTCTTCCTTTTAATTATCCAATTCCCTTTAGTGTTGATTTAATTTGAAGGGCTACTACTAAAAAAGTATTTTCAAAATTTGACTGCAAATTTGGATTATGGCAAATCAAAGTTAAGGAATCAGATAGATATAAAACAACATTTTTAGTCCCTTAAGGACTTTATGAATGAAATGTTATGCCTTTTGGTTTATGCATAGTTCCAACTTATTTTCAGAGGAGAATGGACCAAGCTCTGAGGCATTTGAAAGAATTTTGTGTTGTTTATATTGATGATATCCTTGTATTTTTTGATTCTATCATTGACCATCTGCAACATTTAGAAGAATTATATGTAGCTATCAATAAGCATGGGATATGCTTAACAGCAAAAAAAATGGTGATTGGAAAAGAGAAAATTGATTTTCTTGGTTTACATCTTAACAATGTCAGAGTTCAGCTTCAACTACACATCCTCCAACGCATTCAAGAATTTCTTGACATCCTTCAAGACAAAAAAAATCCAGAGATTTCTTGGATTTTTGAACTATGTGTCTCCATTCTACAAGGGGTTGGTGGAGGATTGCAAAGCCATCCAATCACATCTGAAAGAAGGAAAGGAAGAATGGTCTCTAGTAGTGACAAAGGCAGTACAAAGAATAAAATCAAAGTGCCAAAATTTTCCCTCTCTGCAAACCCCTGGTCCCAATTTTCCTTTATATTTGTACACTAATGCTTCTAACAACACATAGTTTGTTGTGTTGATACAAGAAGAAGGAATCGGAAAGCAAAATATCTATAGCTATAGATTTGGAACCTTCACCGACACAGAGAACCAATATCATATATATGAAAAAGAGATATTGGTCAAGTCAAAAAAGGTATTGAGAAATTTAAAATATTTCTTAAAATCCAGTCAAATTCACAGTCCACATAGATAGCCAAGCCATGAGAAGCCTACTTAAAAGGAAGCCGAATAAAGATATAGCCCAAGGCAGAATAGCTAGATGGTACTTTGAATTCCTTAGTTATTTTATGATTTTAACATATTTGTTAGACTATCATTTTTATACTATAACACATGGGATAAAAAAGGCATAAACTTCATCTCAAGATCATAATAAGACCCCAAATATTGTTAAATAATGAACATGTATAGAAATAAATTTTTGAATATTATTTATTGAAAATTACCATATTTTCACTTTGAACGCCATAATAGAGCTCTATACAAAATTATCCATCATTCTTATTGTACATAAATTAATTCATTGATATACTTGCATGATTGGTATAGTTATTTCTAGAAAGAACTAATATTGTAATAGTCTTTAAGGTGCATTTGAATTATGTATTAATAGTTTATTTCCAAGAGACAAAGAGTAGTGTATGCATACAAAACAAACAAGTGGAACACCATCAAAATGAAACCAATTCAACACAAACTATCACATGCAAACCTCTAATTGAGTGTGTAAAGTTTTTCTCATTGTGATGTGGGTGCTCAATTCACTAGCTCATGACAATAGAATTCTCTAGATATGAAATTGATAGGACTTGGATATGAAATGAATGTTTTATGACTTGATTGATGATGTGAGATAGTTTGATTTATATATTTTCACGAGGATTTGATGAATGACTAGGTTTGAATCTAGAAGTTGAAATCTAATCCTTGATTTGGGGGATTGAGGAGGAGATGTGGTATATATAGGTGACTTGCACATTATTTTAATTTTTAATTAAAATTATTATAATTTCTCAACAAAATGTGATAGAGGACTTAACACATCTAATTGATTACTTGACTAAGGTCTACATGAGGGAGTTAACTAGCTATATGATAGAATCAAGGAGATTTGACTATTACATGTAATAGTTAACTAATTGCATGGATGAGTGAAATAGATTTGATTGATAAGTGAGACAAGGAGTAAGTAGAGTGAACTAATTATTAATGAAGGGAGACTCTCCCTCAAACACACCTTACATTGAAAATAACATTCAAGAAGAAGAAACATGAAACTTTATTATACTCTCAAAAATAATCTTAATGCATGCAATCAAATGCAATACAACTATTTGGTCACAAGATTGCTATTACAGAAACCTAGGCTGCAAATACATGTAGAAAATCATACATGCAAGTCTACAAATAGAAATAATGGCCATTAAAACCCCAATCTCCATTCTATGTTGAAAAAGAAAGAATTTTGTCAATCTTATCATCCATAATGAGTCCCTTTTCATTTGTAACCACTTTATATGATGTTTCCACATTCTAATGAACTGTCGCTTCTATTTTTGGTGCCCAAAAAATTTAGTTACACTATTTTCCAGCTTTAGAAAATTCCTAAATTTTAGTCCAACTTTTGAGAGCCATAACTTTTGACTCAAGCATTGGATTAAAAAACTGTTCATGTCATTGGAAAGATTTTGATGAGCTGTAGGGCTACGAAAGCCACATAAATGGGACTTTTTTAATTTTTTCCACTTTTTCAGGCCAATACAAAACCTTTAGGTGCCTCAAAATTGACTTTGAATATTTGTAAAGGGAATTTGAAGGAAAAAAAACAATTAATATATCACAACTGAAAAATGGTATTGAAGTGATTTATTCATCATTAGCTTCATTTCACCATTATGGAACTCTTTGTAAGATTCCATGTCCATACATGCACAAATGCTAACTTCCTAAAAATAGAAACCTATTGTTTTTAGACCTTCCAACTAACTAAAATAGTATTCTTGTCATTTTTAGCCCTATTTTTTCACTGAACCTAACAAGAATCAAGATAAACATTTTTTTTGGGATACAAGATTGCTCTTACATCTTGTATGTTCTTGAATCAATTACACTAGGTAGTCAACTAGATGAAGTGGAAACTAATATTAAATCAATTTAGTAATGGATGTGGATAAATAAATAGTTAAATGGATAAATATGTGAATAATTAAATTATTAAATGGATGGATAATATTAGCTAAATTTAATTAAATAACATAGGAATTATTACTTGATTTAGGAGTCCTAGGTGGCAAGGTGATGATGTGTGTGTATTAGGTCATGGATGGATACATTAGATGGTGATTGGATAAAACTAGGATCTAAGTGATTAGGCAATAATGTGACTAGATGTATGATAAGAGAACCTAGGAGATGAGTAAATGAATTAGGTGATGGTTGGATGAAATTTATGATTAGGTGAAGATATTTTTTTTTAGAATTCATGTCAAGGGATTTCTAATATGCATTTAAAACAAACAAAAAATTATTGTAGGTAAGGACAGAATATTAAACATTAATTATGAGAGAGAGAGAAAGGATAGTAGTGAGGCCAAGAGAGACTTTTTTGGTTGAATGTATACTTTCCTTGCTAAATATTATTTAATCATGTTGCACTCCCTAAGTACAATGATATATGTGCAATATTTTTATATCTATTATTGAATCATTTAGGGTTTCTTAATCTTTAGGTATTTATATTACTTTATAATCATTTTATACCTTGTACTTTGGTTGTTGATATTAATTTGGTTGGACATGGAGCAAGTAATGAGACTACTTATGAATAATCCTTGCATGTGTGTTTCAAAAGTGTTTCAAGAGGTATGGGCTTTGAAAACAATCTATTTTTTATTTTTTCACTTCTATATTTTGATAATGCATAAAAATGGTTAGAGAAATTTAATCTTGTGTGTTTTTTATTAGCGTTAAACAGGATTTGATTGGACCAAAAACCCATTACAAGAAGGTTTTGTAGGGACCTAAAAGCCTTTACAAGGTAGATAAGCTACAAGGAAAATAATCATCAAACTAACCACAACCCATTTGCAAGGAAATTTAATCTTGTATGTTATTTTGTAGATATATTCTATTTTAAATCATGTTATATAGATATATAAATAGTTATTGGGTCCCCTCATAGGGTTAATCTAGATGTTATCAAGAAATTAACTAGTATTTTTCCTCTTCCGTATTACTTTTCCTCTTCCACACTATCAAAACCAACAATGTAGATTTAATCCTTCATTATATCTCCATAAATCACTTCAAGTTTTTATTTGTATATGATGCATTTTTTTATCTAACCAATAGAATTTTAAGGTATGTCTATGTGCTTAATTTCCTAGTCTACCTTTACCTTGTTGGTCATTTATTAACCATATCGCATTCCCTCTTGTAAGGGTGGTTTGTGTGGAAATGATCATTTTTATTAATATTTGTCAATATATATTTACAAATCTTTCACCATCTCAAAAATATGTTCTATTCTCCCAACAACGTAATTAATAATATATCCTCTCAATGAAATAATTCTAGATCTAGTGTAAACTACCTTATATTAGTGGTTTATCCATAATCACCGCTTTAAACTACATCGCAATTGGTGCTCTTTTTTTAGTTATTTTGTAGATTATCTCAATTAATTAAAATTTGTACAATTAGGGCTCTTCTAACCAATACACTTTTGCTTTCAAATATATCATTATTTAATTCTTTTAAAATGTAAATGAACAAAAAGATTATATAGTATACTTGTAGTCTTCTTATCAAACTTTTTTATAAAACCCACATCAACCAAGTTATAATACCACTCAATTTAGTCATAGTTATAGGGTCCAATGAAGGGTTATCTATTTATGTATCCAATAAACAAATACTGGGAAAAATTGAATGGAATACTACAATAATGATACATTTTCTATTCATATGTAGCCACAAGAAAATTATAATCTACCACAATGGGCTTAAATTTAGTCACAGTAATATATAACTATATGCCACAATTGGATTGTATTTAGTCACAATAATTTCATAATATACCATAATGAGATTCCAACATGCTAGAACTTATCTAGTTAATTACAAAATTTAAATTTTAAATTTTAAATTATATTGCTATAAAATATCATGCCCAACAGTATTCTACTTTCGTCACTACTTTCTTATGATCTTTAAGAGTGTTTATATATTAATTTTTGGCCATAAATGTAATTTTCAATTACCCAAGAGGAGGCACAAATCTCAATTCCTTACAAGACATGTAGGTGAATCTTTTGAAATGAGTGTACTAATGAAGAGTTAGTAGATCTCAATGTATTTCAAGCTATAAGGCCTCATGATCCCAATGTACCTTGTAATGTGTTTCCTCAGTTGTCACAAGCTTTGAGAAGTTAGCATAACCTCAAATAGTAATATTAAATGTCATTTTCTTATTCAATTGTGCCTAGTAAAAATTAGGAATCAATATATATATATATGTGTGTGTGTGTGTGTGTGTGCGTGTGCCACCAAAAAATGTATAGTTGGACATTTTTATGCTCACTTAAGTCTCTCTCATGGACTTTGGCCTAACTTTACCTAGGTTTAATGTTGTAATGTGGTCAACACATTCACATTAGGTCTTGGCCCCTTGAGAATCATTAAGATTCTAGATTGCCTTGTAAAAGTGTTGTGAAGTGTTGTAACCCACTTTCACACTTTTCTAGGACCCTTTCATTATAATTCACTTAAATAACCCCTTTTTATTACTTACCAAATCTTATTTCAAAGTGTTGTAAAGAGTTGTAACAAACTCTCATGCTTTTCTAGACTTTTCATCACTTATTCAACCCTTTCTTATGTCTAAATGACCCCTTAATACACTCTTTGGCCTTACTTAAGTGTATTTTTGAGAATATTCCTGTTAAACCTCATTAAATGCACTTCAATCCCCGATACCCAGTAAAATTTCCCTATTGGGACCAAGTCACCACCTAGGGCGATTTAGTCCCACTAGGCACAAAAATCAAAATAATTTTAATTTTTTGGCAGGATTTTATTCTCTTACCCTTGAGGTCAGCTTGTGATGTGTTATTTTCGGGAAATATTGGAAAATCAAGTATAAATAAAAGTTTTTTCTCTCATTTTCACCCCCATTCATTCACTTAATCATCCAATCAATTATCAAACAATTTCCAAGCATTCTAAGCATTTCTAAGCATTATCAAGTCATCCATTAGAGCACTTCATTGCATATGTTTAGATTTCAACATCAATGTTTTGTTGAGTTTGTGGCATTGCATGTTGTTTATTCATCACTCTCTTCTTATTTCATTTTATTATCTAGGGTTTGACCAAGGCAAACCACTATACTCTAACCCTTAACCCTTTTTTCCCTCTTTGCATGTATGTTTGCAAGTCTTGTATGCATATTTGTTAAAGAGAAGGGTGTTAAAAAGGTCTTTTCAGTCCGTCAAAGTCAAAAAAGTCAACAAAGCCCTAATTGAAGCTTGGAGACATCTTTCAACCCATTTTCTACATAATCTAGACCAGACACCTGTCAGGAAAGGAAGTGTAGACCACAAGCTACAGAATCCTATCCTGAATTTCCCAAAATTCCCAGGTGGATTAAGTCACCATCTATGGCGAATTAGTCCCACTGCTAGGCCTGAAAAGTGGTTTTTGCATTTTTGAATACCCATTTGGCAGATTCCTGTTATGGTAGGCACAATTGTCCAATTCAACATTTCTATTCAAATCTATAGGATTCTAGAGCCTCTCTGCATTAGAATTTAGATTTAAGGTGCACCTCTCCAATATTGTTTAATTATATCATCATTCACTCACATCCTTAGGTGTTTTTGCATACATCACTGTGTTTTCAAACACTTTACATATCTTAGGTTTAGCATTAATATTCATCTTTCTTTTTTAATTTATTGCATTTAGACATTGCATCTAGGCATATTTCATCCATCCTTGCATTATTTTTGAGTGTGTACATTGCATTTTGGGTCCATTTCTCTCCTTTTAGGTGAAAAACCCTAGAAGTGTTAGAGTCTCGTGGATACCAAAATTGGTGTTCACATTTTGGGGAACCCGAATTTTAGGGTATGTGCAGGATCATCATGGAAAAAATAGGCCCTTAAGTGGCAAAAATTTAGAAAAATAAGAGTTAGGAAACTTGACGTAAAAATTTGAATAAGTTATCTATATTATTTCAAAAATATGTAAGAATAGAATCTATAGAAAATTGAATGTGGTTTCTAAACTACTAGGTTTGTTTTAAAAAAAATCTATTTGGTGAGAATTTGAAATTTCAATGCAGTAGTACTTAAATTTTAGGGAAAAATGAGAAGTAGGTGCCTATCCGACCACCCTAACCACAATAAAATGATAATATTTTTCTATAAGATTTTAGATATAAGTAGAGGACCGTCCTGATGCGATGCATATTATTTTGTATTTTTCTTAAGTAAATAATTAATTATGATTTTTTATTACAACTTTTAAAAATATAAAACTCGTATGTCTGACCACCTTAACTTGGTCAAAACTTCATGAAATTCAAATTTTATTTTTTTAATCCTATAGTATGTGAAGCATAGAATGTGACGCATGTTTTGGATTCAAAAAATGTTATACCATATGAAAGCTATAGATGTTTTTCAATCAACCTATCAATTAGGACTTTAGTCATAATTCAAATAGAAAATTTTAATAATAATTTCTTGTTTAATTCAAAGTAAAGCATATTTTATATTGGTAGAAAGTTGAGAATCTCTTTTAAAAACCCTTTCCATATCATCAATTTTGGGTAAAAAAAGTTCGTCAGCCACATACCCATCATATTGCCACTTTTTGGCCCATCATGATCCTGCACATACCCTTTAAACATTTTCTTTTTGATTTCAAGTGTATTTGCATCCTAGATTTAACTTTCATCAACATTGCATTAAGTGTTGCATTGTTTAATTTGCATCGTAGGGTTTTAAAAATTGTAGTAGTGAAAAGCTCATATAGCTTGCATTTTTGCATCATATTTCATTGAAAAACAACAAAATTCTCCATTTTCACACTGTAGTTACATTTAAACATCTGAAAAACATCAAATTGCATTTAAAATTTCTAAAAAATCATTAAAAATTGATCACTGGGACTAATTCGCCACACTGGGCGACTTAGTCCTTCTGCACATTTTTCACTGTAATTTCTAACATTTTCTAGGCATTTTCTACATTTTTGTTTTTTGTTACTGCATCTCTATTATAGTTCAATAACATTCATGAGGACTTAACACATCTTCAACATAGCTTGTGTCTTGAAAACATTTCAACCACTACGATTCCTACTATAGAAAACATCCATCACCTGATTGAAAGTGACGTTCAATCCTAAACATTATGAAATAAATTGTTGAAATATACCACAAACATGCTCCTTCCACCTCTAGTACATCCCAATCAGCAAACATTTTGGTTAGTCAAGGAGGACCTACCACTCCTCCTTCAACCGTAGAATCCATACCTACTTACACCACTCCCCAAGTTGCAACAGTCATGCAATTTGTTAGTAATGTGATACCTTCCTCCACTATTCCTGCTAGCATTCCTAATTCTTATGTGGCATCACATGTTCTCTCCTCTTCCACCATACCATCTAATAGCATTCCATTCACTTTCCCTTCCACCTCATACCACTTACACTGACCCTCTCATAACACAACTTTTACAAACCGTCTCCTCCATGCAAAAAAAAATATCCACCATCAACCAAAACCAAAATGGACCACCCACTTATTATGTCTGAAGCAATAGCCCACTATCTTTAGACATACTATGAACATTGATGCCATGAGGAATAGAGATTCCTAGATTTAAGAAGTATGGAGGGAAGGGTGATCCTACTAATCATGTTAATTCTCACAAAACCTTATGTAGTGACTTTGTCCTTGATGATAAACTCTTGGCCAAACTGTTTCCTAGGAATTTAAAAGAAACTACCTTAGAGTGGTTTTCATCCTTACCAAACAATTCAATTCATTCATTTAATGAACTATTTGACACATTTATAAATAATTTTCAAGTGCATATGACTCCTAAGAAGACCTTGGCCATTTTGATGAGATGCAAACAACATGAAGAAGAAAAGGTAACTGATTTTATCTCACGATACCAATCTCTTTACTCTCAAATCAATGTCAAGATTCCTGATCCACATCTTCAAAAGATGTTTATTGAAAACTTTCAAACTAAACTTCAAGACAAACTTACAATGATTAAATTTCCCTCCTTTATGCACTTTTGTACCACCCTTTGCAATTATCACAATTTGGTTAGTAGTCATGATGCAAAGTACACTTCTAGCCAAGTTGAGAAATCTAAATATGCCAATCCAAACAATTCAAAACCATTTAGAAAAAAAAAACAAAGGGTTCTTACAGTTCAACCACCTCAACAACCATCTCAACCCATCAACAACCAAGTAGTAGTTGTTAAATCCATGATACCTTATAGTTATGGAGGTTCGAAACAATAGTTTACACCTTTACCAGACACTCTTCATAAAACCACATGTCCCAACTTTTGTAGCAATAGATGATTACTTTACCTACTATTAAACCACTCAATCCTACTAAGCCTTTACCTCCAACCTTTAAACCCAACACTTATTTCCATTATCATAAACAAAATGGACATGACACGGAAAATTGTAAGTGTCTTAAACACCTTGTGTAAGACCTCATTGATTCTAATCGTCTATCTATTTCAAATGTTAAAGTTAAAGGCAATGAGTCTGTTGCCCCTCCCAGTCAGAATTTACAATTTTTTACCAATCCCATGCCCAAACATAATGTGTCATTTGTAAAAGTTAGTGAAACTCAAAACAATGATGTGATGAATATTCATATAGCTATTAAACATCCTGATCCTATCCCAAATACCTTTTCTATTAATCCTATGAATGAAATGGTAGGTGTAATACAAATTATCCCTTGTAAGGGCCAACCTAATAAATCTCTTAATATTACCTTTTCTTCTAAGGACATACTTCCAAAACTTCTCAATGGTCCTCTTTACATAGCTGGATATATTTATGATAAGCCCACCAATGGGATACTCATAGATCCTGCATGTGGAGAGAATGTGATCACTGAGGAACTTTTGGTATTGCATGATATTTGTCAAGATGATTATGAAAAACCAAGAGCATGAATCAAAACACACAATGGTTTTGCTTGCCCTACGATAGGATCGATCATCCTTCCATTACAGATAGGACCTAAAACAATGGATGTTACATTCTCCATCATCCTGCAATCGGATTAGTTTCATTTAAGGCTAGTTCATCCATGGCTTCACTCAATGAAAGTTGTCCCTTCAATCATACACAAATGTTTAAAGTTTCCGCTTGACAATGACATATTAACTATTCACCATAGTGGCTTTAACCCCTTGTCTTCTAAAGGAAACTTCTCCTTAGAATCCTTTTGGCCCGAGCCCATGGAACCTATAATACCTCACAAAGACTTCTTTTTCATTGCTTACCAAAATTTTAAAGCAAAGAAAATTGTTGAATTGTCCCTCCACAACACATCCCCATCCACTTCTGACACTTCTATCCTTGATGAAACAATGCTTCAACCTGAAGAAGAACCAACGCATCAAACTCAACCAACACCCAAAACTTCTCCCACATCGTCTAAACGACCATCCAATAATGATAAAAACCACGTCTTTCCTCCTCATATAAAAGAAATTTTTAAAGCAAAGGAGAAAGTGGATGACCAACCTTCCATGGTTTCTTTTGTTCCTCCCCTCCGAGATGAAAATAAACCACTGGGTAATCAACCCACTCCTCACAAGCACAAATTGATAATAAAACCAAAAGAAACTGAGGAGATAGGGAGCATAGGCATCGACGTCGTTCCCTTGCTTGCAAGTCACAAGATGAAGAAAATAAAGAAAATCAAAATCCACACTTGACAGAAGTAATGCATGATGACCCTCCTCCCCAATCACAACAAAATGATCCCATACAACAACCACAAATTGTGATACACCCTTCATTGGACATTATCATCTGCCCTCTTGTCGTGATTAACCTAGATGATGATGAAATCACTCAAATTGACAAAGAGGTGCATAATTATTTGAATACATTATGTTCCACTTTCATGAGCTTAAAGGAAAAATCTCCTACAACAAGTGTAGAACCTGGTACTTCCCCTAGTTTGGCACTTGCACTTGTCCCTCTGGCGAGTTGCCCACCATTGGTACATCATGAACATGACTGGGAGGCGGATGACTTGCTTGATGGTTGACTTGCATTTTCCTTACTAGTCTTTTCCATTTTCTTTTTATTTATTTTTTGCATGTGTGTATCGTGTTCCCTCGTAACGTGACGTTTGATGTCCTCCTCTCTTTGTGACTTTCTTCTATTTGTACCTTCATTCTTCTCCAAGTTGTACATGTCGCTTTCTCTTTTTCTTTTATCTTTTCTTTTCCTTTTGGGGATGAAGCAAAGCATTGAGATGCCCTATCTCTCTTCCATGTTGACCCAAAAGGACCCCTTTTCCTTTTCTTGTGTTTTCCTTTTAGGGATGACACAAAGCATTGAGACGCCCTATGTATCTTGCATTTTGACCCATAAGGTTTTTCTATTTTATTTTTTTCTTTTGTTTTGTGTTTTCCTTTCGGGGATGACACAAGGCATTGAGACCGTAATGTCTCTTTCATGTTGACCCAAAAGCTTTTCCTTTTTGTTTTCATTTTGGCTTGTGTTTTCCTTTTGGGGATGATGCAAAGTGTCAAGACATCCATGTCTCTTCCATGTTGACCCAAAAAGGTCTTTCCTTTTCTTTGTTTTCACTCTCTTTGTGTCATTTTTCTAGTTCTATGTATTTAGGGAATGATGACAGTTCCACACTCTTTACAAAACATTGCAACAAACATACTAACCCATAATCCATAGATCCCTTATGTGTTTGTTGTTTTCATTTTGGGGGTAACTCCTTCCTCTTTCTTTTTCATTTTCCTTTCCTTCACATGACGTGGCCTTACTCGGAAACATATGACTTGGCATACGGCTTTCCAAGTTGGCTCTCATGTCTTCTTTCTTTTTACATTTTTCATTCACTACTTTAAAGTAATTGCTCATAGTACGGTGTGTAACAATTCCTTTAAAGTGGGGGCATACATTAGCATTATTCATTTTGTATTTTTTCTTTTCTTGGTTCTTAGTGCAACCTTGTTACTTTATACGATGTGTTTGTCACTTTGTGGATGACATTGGGTATGATGTCCTTCATAAGTATGATCTATCTTAACATATTGCATTCCTCTTAGTGGCCTGATGCACACTCCATCCCCTAAGTTGTGAATCTTCTATCCTTTGATTGGTCCTCTCTTGGAGACATTAGACATAATTTTTTCTAAGTTATAGACCTCACATGAACTAATCAAGACTCCTTTGAACATCTTTTGTATGTTGCATGTTGCATTTGTTATAGGGCCACCTTAAATAACACAACTTGCATGCCTATATAGTGCCATCACATTTTTTCATGATTTCTAAGTGTATGAGGCTTTTTTTGTCTCATGAAGCACGAAACAAAATTTTCCTTTATGGCACCTTATTAAAGTTATTAGGAGGTATAACTTTGGTATGGTTGAGTGGGAAGCCCATTCTGAGGCATGAATTTTCCCCATAGCTAGGTTTGTGTATGTGAGTGCATACCAGCCATGAGTGTATGTTTCTCACCCTTTTGTGCCTTCTCACCTAGCATAAAACCATGAGTTCCATTGCCCCAAAGTGAGTATGCATTTATTTTTCCAAAAAAACAACCTAGATCTTATCCACAACTGGATGGACAAACAATTGAAGCTTGATCCAATTTTCCTTTCTTTCAATTTATCTCTTTCATTTTTTTTCATCATTCTCATGTGTGTTCATTTGTGCTTATGTTTGGTTTGTCATGGGATCTTGCTCTTGGGGGCTTGATCATCCCTCTGGATTGTTGTTGTCTCATCTCACTAAGCATCAATGCATTTGGATCCCTCTCGATGTGCATGTTGGGCTACTTTAGTGTGAGTTTGAAGCAAGTTCATCCTCTCACTAAAGTGGAGGCTTAATGTGTCACCAAAAAATGTATAGTTGGACATTTTTATGCTCACTCAAGTCTCTCTCATGGACTTTGGCTTGATTTAATGTTTTAATGTGGTCAACACATTCACATTAGGTCTTGGGCCCTTGAGAATCATTAAGAATTCTAGGTTGTCTTGTAAAAGTGTTGTGAAGTGTTGTAACCCACTTTCACACTTTTCTAGGACCCTTTTCATTATAATTCACTTAAAAACCCCCTTTCTATTACTTACCAAGTCTTATTCCAAAGTTTTGTAAAGAGTCGTAACAAACTCTCACTCTTTTCTAGACTTTTCATCACTTATTCAACCCTTTCTTATGTTTAAATGACCCCTTAATACACTTTTCGGCCTTACTTAAGTGTATTTTTTAGAATATTCTCGTTAAACCTCATTAAATGGGTATGTGCAGGATCATGATGGGCCAAAAAGTGGCAATATGATGGGTATGTGGCTGGTGACTTTTTTACCCAAAATTGATGAAACGAAAAGGGTTTTTAAAGGAGATTCTCAAATTTCCACCAATATAAATTATGATTTACTTTGAATTTAATAAGTAATTATTATTCATTTTCTATTTGAATTATGATTAAAGTTCTGATTGATAGGTTGATTGAAAAACATCTATAGCTTTCAAACAATATCACATTTTTTTAATCCAAAACATGTGTCACATTCTATGCTTCACATACTATAGGATTAAAAAAGAAAAATTAAATTTCATGAAGTTTTGACCAAGTTAAGGTGGTCAAACATACAAGTTTTTTATATTTTTTAAAATTTGTAATAAAAATTCATAATTAATTATTTACTTGGAAAGAAATTACAAAAAAATATGCATCACATCGGGACCTTAGTCCTATACTTATATCTAAAATATTATTAAATTTTTTTTATCATTTTATTGTGGTTAGGGTGGTCAGACAGACACCTACTTCTTATTTTTTCCCTAAAATTTAAGTACTACTACATTGAAATTTCAAATTTTCACCAAATAGATTTTTTTTTTTTTAAGAAAACTTAGTAGTTTAGAAACTACATTCAATTTGCTACAAATTCTATTCTTACATATGTTTGAAATAATATAGATAACTTATTCAAATTTTTATGTCAAGTTGCCTAACTCTGAATTTTCTGAATTTTTTGCCACTTAAGGGCCTATTTTTTCCATGATGATCCTACACATACCCAAATGCACTTCAATACCCGACACCTAGTAAAATTTCCCTAGTGGGACCAAGTCGCCACTTGGGGCGACTTAGTCCCACTGGGCACAAAAATCAAAATAATTTTAATTTTCTAGCAGGATTTTATTCTCTAACCCTTGAGGTCAGCTTGTGATGTGTTATTTTTTGGGAAATATTGGAAAATAAAGTATAAATAAAGGGTTTTTCTCTCATTTTCACCTCCATTCATTAACTTAATCATCCAAGCAATTATCAAACAATTTCCAAGCATTATAAGCATTTCTAAGCATTATCAAGTCATCCATTGGAGCACTTCATTGCATATCTTCAGATTTCAACATCAAGGGTTTGGTGAGCTTGTGACATAATTGCATGTTGTTTATTCATAATTCTCTTCTTATTTCATTTTATTATCTAGGGTTTCATTACCAAATTAGGGTTTGACCAAGGCAAACCCTTATGCTCTAACCCTTAACCCTTTTTCCCCTCTTTGAGTCTTGTATGCAAATTTGTCAAAGAGAAAGGTGTTAAAAATGTGTTTTCAATCCATCAAAGTCATCAAAGTCATCAAAGTCAACAGAACCCTAATTGAAGCTTGGAGACCTCTTTCAACCCATTTTCTACAGAATCTAGACCAAACACTTGTCAGGAAAAGAAATGTAGACCACAAGCTACAGAATCCTGTCTTCAATTTCTTGAGATTCCCAAGTGGACTAAGTTGCCATCTATGGTGAATTAGTCCCACTACCAAGCTTGAAAAGTGGTTTCTACATTTTTGGATACCCATTTGGCAGATTCTTATTCCAGTAGATTTTCTCTAAAGCTGGACTAAGTTGCCCAGCTTGGCACAAGTGTTCCAGTTAGAATTTTCAATTAAATCTATAGGATTCCAAAGCCTCTCTACATCAAACTTTAGATTCCAGGTGCACCTCTCCAGTATTGTTTAATTCTTTCATCATTTACTTGCATTCTTAGGTGTTTTTTCATACATCGCTGTGTTTTCAAACACTTTGCATATCTTAGGTTTAACATTAATATTCATCTTTCTTTTTTAGTTTATTGTATTTAGACATTGTAGCTAGGCATATTTAATCCATCCTTACATTAGTTTTGAGTGTGTACATTTCATTTTGGGTCCATTTCTCTCCTTTTAGGTGAAACTCCCTAGAAGTGCTAGAGTCTTGTGGATACGAAAATCGGTGTCCATTATATATATATGGGTGTGTGTGTGTGTGTGTGCCTTCATTGTAAAATTAAAATCTCCTAAGATTTGGATGTCATTGAAGGATCCAAGATGAACATATGTTTTGAATGACAAGGTGAAATATATAGTTGCAATGAAATGCTCTATGAAATTTAGTGACTATTTGATATGAAAAAAATTAGAAATAAAACAAACAAAAGTAAATTATTTTTGGTTAATACAAAATTAATCTTACATCTTGAGATTTTCATGCATAACATTATTGTCTTTTCTCATTGAAGTTGATTTGTTGATATGCAATAGATAAAGATGAAGTTATTTAACTAATGGAAGAACAGTTAGACAATATAGAAAATTTGATACCAAAAATTTAGAGCTCTAATGTCAATGCCACACCATGTACCCTAGTCCTCATCACAAACATATTGTGCATCTTTGCATGGCTTATATCAGACTACCTATCTCATGTTGTTGTAAATCTACATGATCATTTTGTTTATGTAATTTGTTTTTGTCCTATAATACTTGGCATGCTATGAAGCATAATGAGGCTTGCTTGAAGGTAAAAGTTGCATGACCTTCTTTTGTCATGACACTAAGCTAAGTCCCTAGAAATAAGTATAATCTTCAAGACATACAACTCAAGTGGTGATGTAGTAATATATTGGATGTAGTAGTAAGATACCTTAAATTAATGTTGATTGCGTCCTTTAGTACTCTTTGAATTGGTGGTGCTAAAAGAAAATTGTGAATTTCTTGCATCTTGCTAATGAATTAGTATATTTTTATAAATTTAAATATTTAGTTATTCAATTTGAGGTATTTGATTTATAGACTAATGAAATAATAATCATATTCTCAAAAATCAACATTAAAAAAAAAAAATTGAACTTAAAATAAATAAATTATATTATATCATGCAATCCATTTTAAAAAGTAATATTTATCTCACTACATGATTCAAATAGAAAAATATCATAAATAATAATAATTAATCTCAATCAAAACAATTATTATAATAACTGACCATTAAATTCATAAATAAGTATTTAGTAAAACAACCAAGTCAGATTAAAAACTACAGCAATATTTTTAGAACATCTTTCTTTTTATATGCATTAGTGAAATGGTCCAAAGAAGATGTATTTAGATGACGATGACAAGCAGCTTGTAAATTGGCCAAACTGGTCATCAATGGATTTTTAACTCATAGAGTTCTATGAATACGGCAGATCTACAAAGTCAACAAATTCTGATAAAAGAAGTCCAGAAATCTTATTAGTTAGAAAATTCTATTTGAAAATGGAACACGATTTTTTTTCAGAAACGTTAGATTTGAATATGGAAAACCATCCCAATTTTCTTACTTTATCAGAACTTAATACCCTGAAGTTTGAAGGATTAGTTTGAAAACATACTTGGGCTCCCCCTCAGCTGGTATAGGCCTTGTAGCTCCTCCCAGTTTCAACAAACTATTTTAATTCAAAATTTGAGGATAAAAAATATGTGTGGGTACAAAACTGACCTAAATCAATTATGTTCTTGTGGATCTGATCTATGGTGGCTAACAATAGGTTTAGCAAGAAAGTATGAGCACTTTTGATGTGTGAAGATCAAATGAGGCTAAGAGAAGGTTATTTATTAACTTTTATTGGAAACATCCAAATTATATATTAATCTTTATTCAAATTCACAATTTCGGATACATGTTAATGAAAATAATAATTTGGATTAATATTTTTCAGGTTATTGATCTTGATTAAATATTTTAGCTTAACGTTTATTCAAAGAATTATTTATTCATACTTATGAGTTCCTAGATGGTTTCATGAAACTAGATGCTCTAATGAATAAGTTTGATTATAAGTGTTTTTTGATAGGGACTAGGTTGAATCTAGTAGCAAGAGGGTACTCAATTTCATGATAATTCGATTGGCATCTAGTGATGGTCCATAGATCAATGAATGAGAGGGAAAACCAAGATGAAAATTGTTAATCACACTAACAAAAATAGAAACTAGATTGTTTCATATAATCAATGTAGTTAAAAATTAAGGTTGAAATAAACCTAGAGTAAATGAACTAGAATCTAGAGAATATTATAATTCTTCAACATAGAAAAATCTCTTTTTAAAATTAAATATACCATTCAAATAAAATCAATAAAATTGTGAAGAGCTTAGAAAATTAGTATAAGTATTGAGAGAAATATTTAGATAAATTTTAATAAAATTGTAGACATATGTGTCGAAATTGTGGTGGATAAGTTAGGATAAACCAACAACAATGAGTCTCAAATTCAAACATTAGATTTTTTAATTAGATGGCTTTGAAAAGTGGGAAACACCTTCGTTTGAAGGTATTTCTTCGAATGAAGGCACATTCATTCAAAGGTTCCACATAGAACATGTTCAAACAAATTTTTGATTCATTTGAAGGTATTATTTTATTGTTTCAAAAATAATTAAATAATTCCTTCAAATAAAGGAAATCTTTGAATAAAGGTAGTATTTTATTGTTAATTTTTTTTATAAAGTGCAAAAAAATTACTTTTTTTCTTTTGTATCCACACAAAAATCCATTGCTTTCAATGACTATGAGTGTACACTATCATAACATTCATGGCTCAATCCAATAGTAGTCTATCTAGAGATCTTAAAAAAATTCTATGACTTTTGTACAACTCAAATTATTGAATTTTGAAAGTTTCTAACTATTGGTTAACATCAACTTAAGGTTTCCTTGTTATATTTAATAATAGATCCTTAGCCCAAGAC
This sequence comes from Sequoia sempervirens, assembly GCA_007258455.2. Taxonomy (NCBI): domain Eukaryota; kingdom Viridiplantae; phylum Streptophyta; class Pinopsida; order Cupressales; family Cupressaceae; genus Sequoia; species Sequoia sempervirens. Next base: position 135,262,998 of record VDFB02168118.1, on the reverse strand, counting down.
ATAATAAAAAAACATGTTCTTCCTTATTTTGAGTATATCCTTAATTTCTCTTTGAAATCTAGTTAAGTGCAAAACAATGGATCCACTTTTTTGGCCACAATGTGGGAGTCTTTTTCCTAAACATCAAAGTTTGTCATGGTTGGAGTAAAATTTGAAGCACTTACACATAGAAAATTAACATGCTATTAAAATTTAAAATGTAGAAAAAAATTTCTTTAAAAAATTTAGTTTATTCCAATACCCATGTGATAAAATTTGAATTTTTATAGCGTGTACACAATTTTTTTTTAACAATCATATATTTTGGATCAAAACATGCATGTGTATGAACAACATAATTTGATCTAAATAAAATTTATTTTCTAATTCCTTTTGTGGAAAGGTATATATGATGGTGAATTTTGGTTAGGATAATCTTTTATAATTTGTTACTAAATAATTTTTATTGGCCTAATTTATGTGTTGCAAGAATGGAGAAAGGAATGAAGGCATTGTCATTAATTTCAACTGTTCAACTAGTTATCTACTAGTTGTTGTTGGGTGAAGCCACAATAGTGGTTTACAATTTGATGGAGGAAGGAAAACTCACAAAAAATGACCCCATGGCAAAAAAAATTGGTTTTAGGGGTTCGAACGAACTTATTGGTTCGAGCAAACTTACTTAAATGCTTTCCCACTAATTTTTGCCCAAAAAAATAAATAAATAAAAATTAAAAGGTGGTTCATTCGAACTAGGGTTTGAGAAAATCCCTAAGGATTCACTCGAACCCTTAGGGGTTCGTTCAAACCCCCCTTATCTCCTATTCTCCCCCTCAAACACCTAAAAATTCTAGATTTTTGTGTTTCGTAGCTCGGGTTGAGGATGAAAATGGAGGAGAATTCACAAACCCAACTGGAATCGGGTAGTCCTTAGAATGAGCTATCCAATGACTATAATTTCAATATGTTTTGGTTTTGTATTTTTTAGTTTTATTAAACATAGGTTTTTCAACTAATAGCAAAAAAGTGCTTTCCTTGATCAATCAAGTTATATATCGAATTATAATTGGTTTGAATTTGAAACTTGGCTAAAGAAAAATATTCAATAAAAACTATCTAACCAAGTGGAAGCACTGGATATCGAGTTACAAATCTCGAAGAATTAAATTTTATCCTTCATGGAAAAAAGTTATGCTTATCGTTGAGTGTCACTTTTTAAAAAATGTTGTTTTCTGAAGAAAAAATTCGAGGGAGATGGGAAAAGAAGTGCAATCTAATTCCAAAATTTGAAAAAATATATTTAGAATCTACAGACAAAATTTCACGAAACTGTAGTTTGCATCATCTTCAAATTCCTCACAGTTTAGCCACTATAGGTGCCCAAAAGTGAAGATTTAGTTAAAAAAAATCTTTCAATGTCCAATTTGGCCAAAAATTGTAAACCACTATTGTGGGATCACCCTATTGGTTGTATATGTTGTATATGTTGAGGATATTGAAAAAATCATATTAAATAAAGTTTATAGGTATTCAGTTGTTGCTCTGATATTTTCCCCTAAGTTTGTGTGGTTCGGATATGTTGGTCATGGTTGTTGGTTCGTTGTGAAGTTCGAGTTGTGTTCACCAGTTGTGAACTATGTTTTTCTATGTTCTGGTTGAGGTCTAGGAGAAAATTTTCTGGTCTCGATTTCTCTTTGATGAAGTCTTTTGACTTGTGGTTCTAGAGTTAAGATGTTTTGGTTGCATTGAAGATATTTTTGGTTTCTGGAAGTTTCGAGCTAATTGTTCTATGTGTCTTACATTGGTTTGGATGACCTTGTGTTAAGCACTATCTTTGAAGTTGATGAAGCGTGTTGGATATATTTCAGGTCCTGGTGAAGTGTGTGTTTGGGTCACTCTCATTCTAATTGCACCCTAGGATGTTTAGCGCTAACCTAAATTGAATTTGAAATTGGATGGCCAACTTTAGATCTTTTTCAAGGTTGGAGATATTATAAATATAGGATGAGCTAGTAATGAAAAAGATACAAGAGAAAAGAAGGAAGATGAGTGAAAAAGTAGATGTGGCATTGATGTTATTTAGAAAGTATGTGTGAGTTGTGTGTGGCAGATCAGTGCGAAGCTTAATGCTGAGTTTTTGGATGTAGTGAGCAGAAGGTAAACTCTATCATTCATGCAAGTTGATCAAGTAACTGTGGTGGAATCCTTTGTTGCATTGGGATTGTAGTCTCTCTATAAAAATTCTTCTTTGTCTTCTGTGTATCTCTATTGTAGTGAGCCCTCCAGGTTGTAGCCCTATTGGATAGTGAGTCCTTGTTTTGGGAAGTGAGCCTTATCTCAAGAAATGAGCCTTGTTTTAGGCAATGAGCCTTTTTGTAATCGATTTTGATATTCTCTATAGTGTGAGTTAATCCTCACCATGGTTTTTCCCTCATTGTATTTTCCACATAAATCTGGTGTTATTGTGTTTATGTGTTGGATTTGAGTTTCTGCATTGACATTTGATGATTAATCATTTAAGCTATTTTATTAATTCTGGTGATTGAATTAAAGGTTAAAATCTGTGAGAACTGATTCATCCCCCCTCTTAGTTGTCCTATTCAACAATTGGTATTAGAGCTTGGTTCCTTGGTGAAGAGCTTAACCAATTTAGGAAGGTTCGGGATTCCTAGCAAGATGGTCTTTGATTATTCGAGATTTGATGGAACTAATTATGGTATCTGGAAAGTTTTGATGGAAGAATATCTGGAGTATTGTGGATATGATGTGAAAAAATCTTACAAAAATATTTACACTCCTCTTGCTAATGGTCTGGGTACACCTAAAGAAATCAAATTACATGAAGCGAACAATAAGGCGAAGTTCATCTTGAAGAATAGTCTAGTCCATTATGTGTTGATTAAGGTTCATAATTTGAAGAAAACTAAGAAAGTATGGGATGCTTTAGAAAGAGCACATGATGGAGATGAAAGAGTTAAAGAGGCAAAATTGTAGACTTTGGAAACATAGTTTGATCTTATACATATGTCTGAAGATGAAAATGTTGAAGCTTATGTACAGAGATTGGATGAGGTAGTGGCTGGAGTATGATCTCTTGGCACTACTATAGATGAAACCAAGATTGCAAATAATATTCTCAAAACTCTTTATGATACTTATAGTGAGAAGGTGAGTACTATTGAGTAGATTATAGATTATAAGACTTGTACTAAGGATCTGCTATTAGTATTTTTGACATCTTATGAAATGAGGAAGCAAAGTCTAAGAAATGGAGGCAAATCAGAGATTGCTTTTAAAGCTACAAAAGCTAAAGATCCAGATGAAGAGAACTTTATTGAAATAGAAGCTAACTTTGTCAGAAGAATGAGAAAAGGCTCTGGTAAGTATGAAGGTAAGTTTCCCTTTAAATGCTTTAGTTGTGGAGAAATAGGTCATTATGCCGCAAAGTGTCTGGAAAGAGAAAAAAGGAATAAACAAAGATATGAGAAAAAAAAGAAAGGAAAGAAGATTAACATAGCTTACTATGTGAATGAGAATTCTAGTATTTTAGATGAAGATTCTGAATATGAAAATCCGATGACAATGAATGCTTGTTCTTGGCAATTAAGGATGAACCTACTTCTACTAATTCAGAAAGACATGTAAAGGAAAGCCCTCCAGAGAAGGAGAAGGAGAAAAATGAAGGTACAGTTATCTCTGCCCTACATGCTAAACAAGAAAAGAATTTTTGGGTAGTTGATAGTGGTTGTTTGCATCACATGACTGGTGATAAGAGTAATTTTTTTAAGCTTGAGAAATATGATGGAGGCTTGGTTATATTTGGAGATGATATTGGTGCTAAAATCTATGGGATAGGTTCAGTAAGTTTTGATGGAAAGCATCATACTGATGATGTTTACTATGTTAAGGGTTTAAGGCATAATTTGTTGAGCATTGGTCAAATGTGCAGAAAAGGATATGATCTTGTGTTTAAGGATGAGAAATGTGAGATCTAGAAAGGATTCAGAACATTGATTGCTATAGGAAAGCAATTTGAAGGGAATATTTATCAACTTAAGGGTGTTGATGGATGATGCTTTATGACTCAAATAAATGACATTTGGTTATGGCATAGGAGAATGTGTCACATGAATATTGATAACTTGGCAAGGATTAGTGTTGTTCAGGCCGTGAGAGATTTACCAAGAATTACAAAGCTTGTTAATGCTATTTGCAAGAATTGTCAATTTGGGAAGCAAGCACGAAATCATTACAGATCAAAGGAACAATCTACTATTGTCCACTACTGGATTTAGTTTATACAGATCTCTATGGTCCTATGAGAGTGCAAAGTCTACTTGGTGAAAGGTACTTTATGCTCTTGATTGATTATTATTCTAGATATACATGGGTTACATTTCTTAGAGATAAATCAGATGCATTAGATAGATTCAAGGCATTCAAGGCTATGGTTGAAAATGAAGTGAATTTGAAGATAAAATGCTTGAGATCTGAAAAAGGTGGACAATTCACCTCCCATGAGGTCAATATGTTTTGTGAGGTACATGGAATAAAGAGATAGTTGGGTATGTGCAGGATCATCGTGCAAAAAACAGGCCCTTAAGTGGCAAAAAATTCAGAAAAATCAGTGTTAGGCAACTTGACATAAATATTTGAATAAGTTATCTATATTATTTCAAAAATATGTAAAAATATAATTTGTAGAAAATTGAATGTAGTTTCTAAAATACTAGGTTTATTTAAAAATAAATAAAATCTATTTGGTGAAAATTTGAAATTTCAATGCATTAGTACTTAAATTTCAGGGAAAAAATAAGTAGGTGTAATAAACCACTAACCATAATAAAATGATAATATTTTTTTGTAAGATTTTATATATAAGTAGAGGACTCACGTCTGGATGTGATGCATATTTTTTTGTAATTTTTTCCAAGTAAATAATTAATTATAAATTTTTATTACAACTTTTAGAAAATATAAAACTCGTAATCACCACTTAACTTGGTCAAAACTTCATGAAATTTTTTCTTTTTTTACTCCTATAGTATGTGAAGCATAGAATGTGACGCATGTTTCAGATTCAAAAAATATGATACCATTTGAAAGTTATAGATGTTTTTCAATCAGCCTATCGATCAGGACTTTAGTCGTAATTCTAATAGAAAATGAATAATAATTATTTATTAAATTCAAATTAAATCACAATTTATATTTTTGGAAAGCTGAGAATCTCCTCTAAAAACCCTTTTCGTTTCATTAATTTTGGGTGAAAAAAAAGTCGTCAGCCACATACCCCCATAATATTGCCACTTTTTGGCACACCATGATCCTGCACATACCCAGTTATCTACCTCGAGAACTCCTTACCAGAATGGAGTTGTTGAGAGGAAAAGTAGAACAATTTAAGAGGTTGCTAGATCAATGATTACTGAGGTTGGTTTATCAAAATTTTATGTACTGGAAAGAAGTTATTCATACTGTTGCTTATGTATTCAACCGAGTTCAAGCAAGAGAAAATAGTACAAAGACTCCCTATGAGCTATGGCACAAAAGAATTCCTATAGTTAAATATTTCAAGGTATTCGGAAGAAAATGTTATATCATAAGAGATGAAGAAACTTTGGGTAAGTTTGATGCAAGAAGTGATGAAGGCATATTTCTTGGGTATTCTACTAAAAGCAATGCATACATATGTTTCAATAAAAGACTGAGAAAAATTGTAGAGAGCTCGGATGTGAAGGTTGACAAGACGATCAAGAATTCTATTGATATTGATAGATATATGTCTAATGAACATGATTGTGCAAGAATAGAAGAAATTATGGAAGAACAAGATAAAGATGAGCAAGAGAAGAAGGATAAACAGGATGAAAGAGAAGAAGATGCTCCGGTGATGTCCCCTAGGACACCGAAATATGTACAGAGGAACCATTCAAAAAATAAAATTATTGGAGACAAGAAAAAAGGTGTGTTAACCATAAACAAAGCTGCTACTGAAGTAAATTTGTGCTTATTCTTTGAGATTGATCTGAAGATATTAAGTGAAGCATGTAAAGATGAAAATTGGAAGGAAACAATGAAAGAACTTTTGCAGATTGAGAAGAATCAAACTTGGGAATTGGTCCCAAGACCAGCAAATAAAAATATCATTGGATCAAAATGGGTATTTAGAAATAAGTTGAATGAGAATGGAGAAGTTGTCAAAAACAAATTGAGGCTTGTGTGTAAAGGCTAAGGTACTCACAAGTAGAAGGCATAGATTTTCAGGAGACTTTTTCCCCAGTAGCAAGAATGGAAGCTATAAGGATGTTCTTGGAATTGGCTACTTATAAAGATTTCAAAGTTTATTAGATGGATGTCAAGTCAAAATTTCTAAATGGTGAGCTAGAAGAAGAAGTTTACATGGAATAACTGAAAGGATTTCAGTTAATAGATCAACTAGATATGGTGTGCAAATTAAAGAAATATTTATATGGATTGAAGCAAGCTCCTAGAGCTTGGTATGCAAGGTCAAACAAGTATTTGATTCAGAAAGGATTTAACAAAGGTACGACAGACAATAATTTGTACTTTAAGACTGATAATGGAAAAATCTTGATTATAGTTGTATATGTTGATGATATTTTTTTTGGAGGAAATAAAAATATTTGCAAGATTTATGCGAAAGAGATGCAAAAAGAATTTGAAATGTCTATGTTTGGGTCCAGATGAATTTATTTCTTGGGCTACAAATTAATCAAACAAAGAAAGGAATTTTCATTTCACAGTCTAAGTATACAAGAGAGATGTTGAAGATGTTTGGGATGGATGGTTCCAAACTGGTATGTAATCCTATGGTGACTGGTTGCAAATTGGGTAAAGATGATGACTCACCTAAGGCTGATCAGAGCAAGTATAGATCTATGATTGGTGGATTATTGTATTTGACTGCTACTAGACTGGATATTATGCATTTGGTTTGTCTTGTGGCTAGTTCAATAAAATCCAAAGGAAACACATGTTGTTGTTGTTAAAAGAATATTCAAATAATTGAATGGCACTCTGAATTATGGATTGTGGTATCCTAAAGATATTGACTTTACACTTAGTGTCTATACAGATGCAAATTGGGCTGGATGTATAGATGACAAAAAGAGTACAAGTGGTGGTGCATTCTTTCTTGGATGTAGACTGGTTGCATGGTTGAGTAAGAAGAAATATTTAGTCTCCTTATCTACTTCTCAAGCTGAGTATATTGTTGTTGCATATTGCTGTAAAAAAAATCTATGGATGAAACATACATTAAAAGATATCACAGCTACTATATGATGATCCTATTTCTATCTTCTGTGATAATACAAGTGCAATTAACATTTTGAAGAATCCTGTGATGAACTCAAGGATGAAGCATATATCTATTAGATATAATTTCTTGAGAGAGAACGTCATGGAGAATGAAGTAAAACTTGAGTATGTTCCAACAAAGGATCAGATTGTTGATTTTTTCACGAAGGCTCTTCCTAAAGATACTTTTGAGTACCTCCAAGAGAAGTTAGGGGTTATTTCCCCTCCTTTCATAAACTAAGATGCATTTGGAGATGCGTCAATTCAATGGATTCATGGTTCTATCTTTTTGGACTAATGTTTTGGTGGCTACCTCTCAGGGGGAGCAGGTAGTTTCAAGTGTTGTCATTGTGAGTATTTTATTTTCATGTCAAAGAAAGATTCAATGAACATATATTTTTCCTTTTCCATTGATGTCAAAGGGGGAGAGAAAGCATGTGAAAAGGAAAGAAATCTAATAAGAGAAAGTAGGTAATGAGAAAGATGCTCTTTTGAGGGGGAGAAGAATAAAGAAAAATCCTGAGAATTATATTCAGAACTGGTATGGTGTCTTTGATGGTTTATCACATCATGTCTTGCCATCAATGACAAAGGGGGACATTGTTGCAAGAATGGAGAAATGAATGAAGGTGTTTTCATTGATGTCAAATGGTCAACTAGTTATCTACTAGTTGCTATTGGTTGTGTATGTTGAGGATATTGAGAAAATTGTATTAAAGAAAGTTTACATGTATTCAGTTGTTGCTCTAGTATTTTCCCCTATGTTCGCATGGTTCAAATATGTTGGTCATGGCTGTTGAAGTTTGCTATATCCATATTTTTGGTTGTTGGTTCATTGTGAAGTTTGAGTTGTGTTCACCGGTTGTGAACTATGTTTTTCTGTATTCTGGTTGAGGTCTAGGAGAAAATTTTCTAGTTCGAATATCTCTTTGATGAAGTATTTTGAATTTTGATTCTAGAGTTAAGATGTTTTGGTTGCATTGAAGATATTTTTGGTTTCTGGAAGTTTTGAGCTTAATTTTTCTATGTGTCTTATACTGGTTTGGCCGACCATGTATTAAGCACTATCTTCGAAGTTGATGAAGAGTGTTGGATCTATTTTTGGTCTCGGTGAAGCGTTGGGTCGCCCTCATTCTAATTCCACCCTAGAATGTTTAGCACCGACCTAAATTGAATATGAAATTGGATGGCCGGATTTGGATCTTTTTCAAGGTTGGAGATAGTATAAATATAGGATGAGCTAGTAAGGAAAAAGATACAAGAAAAAAGAAGGAAGATAAGTGAAAGAGTAGATGTGACATTGATGCTATTCAGAAAGTGTGTGTGGGTTGTGTGTGGTAGATCAATGTGAAGCTTAATGTTGAGTTTCTAGATGTAGTGAGTAGAAGGCGAACTCTATCATTCATGCAAGTTGATCAAGTAACTATAGTGGAATCCTTTGTTGCATTGGGATTGTAGTCTCTCTATAACAAGTCTTCTTTGTATCTCTATGGCAGTGAGCCCTTCAGGTTGTAGCCCTATTGGATAGTGAGTCCTTGTTTCAGGATGTGAACCTTTTTGTAATTGGTTTTGATATTCTCTATAGTGTGAGTTAATTATCACTGTGGTTTTTCCCTCATTGGTTTTTCCACGTAAATTTGGTGTTATTGTGTTTATGTGTTGGATTTGAGTTTTTGCATTGGCATTTGATGATTGATCATTTAAACAGTTTTATTAGTTCTGGTGATTGAATTAAAGGTTAAAATTTGTGACAACTGATTCACCCCCCCTCTCAGTTGTGCTATTCAACATTATGTTTATTAAAACCTCTCATGTATAACCAAGATAGTTTGAGCTAAACTCATTGTAAAATAATTTTTTCATCATTTATGGAATTATCTCTAGATTGGTCAAACATATTTTATTTTTTAACTCAAAATTAAAAGATTAAAAAAATAGTAATATATGTCATTCTAATTTTATGAGTCTCTTTTTTAAAAAATTAATTAATAAATAGAAAAATATGTCCAATAGTAAAAGAATTATAGTATATTTAAAAATTATACATTGTCATATATAATGAATTTTAATTTTGCTAAAAAATTATAAAAAAAAGGCATCAGCTATTTTGCTAAAGTCATTTTTAATCTTGTTATTAACATGGCATTGCACTAACATTGTTTTGAGATTAAAAAAAAAAAGGTTCATTGGAACAATTTTTTATACCACCAAGAATTTGGGTGGGCTAGATGGTTTTTTAGCTTTGTTGTTCCTTTTCTTTTCTTTTGTTGTCCTTTTTTGGTGTTAGTTGCTTATTGGTTGTGCTTCATGCTCTACCATTTCATGTACAAGGTTTGGGTCCCTTTCCAAAACCTTCTTACCTAATAAAAAATATGGCATTGTACTTGTAGCTATAAGGTTGAGGGTTGGATTTCTAATCCTAAAACAAACAAACAAAATTGTAGGTTTAACAGTTGAAATTTTATGGAATGCATACCCAATCCAAAACACTTACCCATTCTAAAAAAATATGGGATTTATAGAATAAATACAAATGTGTGCCCATTTTTAAAACCAAAATGGGTACTTGTTTTATATGGGTGGTAGATTAGGCTCAAGCACCTAATACTAAATGTGTGCCTAAGTTTTAAAAAAAGCATACACATTCCTATCATGATTTTTTCCTTGCATGAGTTCCACTACAAGTGGATTCAACTTCTTGCAGTTACCCATCTCATAGACAAGCCTTCTTTCCTTTTTTACATCATTAGATCAAAACTCCTCTAAGATGATACTATGTTTCCACAATTATAAATATAAAAACAATTTACCCTTGAATCCCCTTCATCTTCCCACCTTTTCTCTTTATCATATGCTCCTTAGCTCATTCTATAACTCACATCTTCTCTCACTAGGTATTTTCTTGAATTCTATCTCCTATGTAAACAATGGGTTTGAAACATAGAAAATTTTGTGCTTTCACTAGGGTTTTAGGACCTAGGGCAATGAGTCTTTCTATACTCCATTCAAGAACAAACCCTTGAGATTCCAATGCAAAGGTGATTGAAATCTAGCAAAGGGTGTGTTCTAGGGGGGTATAATGATGCAAATAAGGGGTTCAGCACCAAGTTTGGACTTCGAAAATAAGATATTGGAAAACACAATGTGATATGCAAACATATGCTAAATGACCTAGAAATGCAAATGAAACAAAATAGAAAGTTGTAAAACTGAAAGTGTGCACCTAGGAAACTTGTAGAGACTTGGATGGAGACTGGAAATATTGTTGATTCTAAAATTTTGTCCCACTAGGACTCATTCGCCAATCTAGGTGAATCAGTCCCAGATCGAGGTTTATGCATAGGAATAAGTTTCTTAGAAAAGGGTATTCGAAACTGTAAAAATCTCAAAATTGACCAAAAATGGGACTCATTCCCCACTTGTGGTGAATGAGTCCAGTTTGGCTTCTCTAGAAATTCAAAGTTCTAATCTACACCTCTTGATCTTCTCTTTCTATTCCTCCAAGTGTCTGGATCTCAAACCCTGATTTTCGAGGCTATAAGTGACCTTTTGTGAAGGTTTTGACCTTCCAACAAATTTGAAACCTATTCTTCAATGATCTCTAAGCCTTCCAAGTACCTAGATCTGCAATCACACAAAGAAAGAAAATTTTGATTGTTAGGGAATGGGGGTTTCCCTTGGTCAAACACCATTTAGGTAATTAAACCAAATGATGGAATAATGAAACAAGGACATGAAACATTGAACATGAACAATGATACCTTGAATGATGATGTCTTGTAGATGATGTCTTGTAAATCTACAACTCAATCATGAAATGGGCATAAAGGATGTAGATCTTGATCTTTGACAATAAGAATAAAACAATGCTTGGTCTTGGATCTTCAATGCTACATCACAACATTATCTAGCTAACATGCTTGATGCTTGATATGTTTGACATGATGATGGATCTTGAATTGCTACAACAATGGATGAAGAATATTGCGCTTAAATGCATTAGAAATGATCTTGAATGCTTAACCCTTGCTTGCTTGACTTGATCTCATGAATGCATAATGTTGCTTAGATTGCTTAGGATGCTAGGATTACTTAGATGGAATAATGATTTGGAAGCTTTTTTATATAGGCAAGCCACTCACATGATCATTAATTTGATCCCCAAGGCCAACATTGAAGAAATTTGAACTTAAAACCCAATTTTTCTCGCTCAAACCTTAAAAATAGTTCAAATGGGACTCATTCACCATCCTAGGTGAATGAGTCCCACATGGATGGGACTCATTCACCCAAAGTGGCGAATGGGTCCCACAAGGGCTATTTTAGGGGCTAAACTATTGGGGAATGCATAAATTAAGTTTATATGTTGATTTTGTTGGGTTTTGACCAAAATATGCCTTGGGATACACAATATGGGGTCATAGGGGCCTATTAATGGTGATGTAAAGGTTATAAATGGAATAGGGCCCAAAATCCAATGTGAAAGTGTAAATAAATACACTTTACAAAACTAAATTAAAGAAAAATTGAGTTTATTTAGCTTAGAAGGGTCCTAAATCCTATGTGAATGTGAAAGACACATTACAACACTAGATTAGGTCCACTTGATTTACAAGAATCCCAAATTTAATGTGAACATATAAATAATACATTTTACAACATTAAATTAGGGAAAAGTTAAGTGAATTTAGCTTAAAAAGGGCCCAAGACTTAATGTGGGTGTGTAAAACACCTCACAACACTAGATCAAGGTGACATTAAGTTCAAAATCCTACAAGAAGGAGCTAAAAAAGAGCGAAAAAGGCTAAGGAACCTTTTTCGACGTTACATTTAGCCCCCACTTTAGTGAGAGGATTCAAACTTGCTTCAAACTCACACTAAAGTAGACATTCAAGAGGGGTCCAATCATACCAATGCAGATGACAAAGGATCTACAAAGATCAAAGGAAGTGGCCAAGCCCCCAGGATCCAAGATCCTAAGTCAAACTGACATAAGCACAAAAGGACACACAAAAGGTGTATGATATACAACAAAATGAGATACACAAACATGCAATGTCAATAATTAAAAGGAAGAGAAATAAAAATGAGAAAAAATAAAAGGGTGGATCAAGCTTCGACCATTTTTCCAACATGATGTGGATCAAATCTAGGCTATTTGTCTAAAAAATGCATATTCACTCTGAGGTGACGACACTCATGGCTGTCCACTAGGTGAGAAGCCCAAAAAGGGTGAGAAACATACACTCATGGTTGGTATGTACTCACACACACATGCAAGTGGCTATGGGGAAAGTCATGCCTCGAATTGGGCTTCCCACTCAACCATACCAAAGTTATACCTCCTGATAACTTGAATAAGGTGCCACATGAAAATGACTTTTTTGAGCTTCATGAGACAAGCAAAAATTCATATGCTTGGAGCTCATGAACAAATCGGATGGCTCCATAGGCATGGAAGCTGTGTTATTCAAGGTGGCCATATAAAAACAAATGCAAAATGAAAATAGGAAATGGTCAAAGGATTTTTTCTTAGTTCATGCAAGGTCTTTAACTTAGGGAACATTGTGCCTAATGTCTCCAAGAGAGGACCAATCAAAGAATAGAAAATTTGCAACTTAGGGGATGCAATGTGTCGCATCAAGCCACTAAGAGGAATGTAATATGCTAAGAGAGATCACGCTCATGAAGGAAATTATACCCAATGCCATCCACAAAGTGAAAAACACATCGTATGAAGCAAGAAGGTTGCACTAAGAACCATGAAAAGGAAAAATGAAAAATAAATAATGCTAATGTATGCCCCCACTTTAAGGAAATTTCTAAACACCATACTATGAGCAATTAATTTAAAGTAGCAAATGATAAATGCCAATAGAAAAGGAGGACATGAAAGCTAATATGGAAATCCCTATGCCAAGTCATATGTTTCTAATAAGTTGCATCATGAATAAGTAAGTCACATGCGAGCCAACCTAAGGCATGTTGTTCACATCCCAAGCTTGCTCTTATATGTTCACGAAAGGTGATCAGCTAGCCAAAACGGGTAATGACAAGTGACATATGAGGACAAGGCTAACTAACCCCTTGCCCCCACTTAGCATGGGACAAGGGTGAGATGAATAGGATGAAGATAAGTATCATTTAGAGGAATTAGGTGCTTCAACACAAGGAAGAGCACCACACTCCTTGAGATATTGAATTTTGTTGTTTAAAGCCTTAGATGAAATGGAGATAAGGGAGGTAACCCTAGATCTTTCTTGAAAGAGTATGATATGTCAGTTTGCATTGTGTGTTCATTGTATCCATGTGTAGGAGGAAGATTGTATCTAGTACCATAGCAATCTTCCAAGTCAGATGAAGGGGGGTATGTGCAGGATCATGATGGGCCAAAAAGTGGTGATATGATGGGTATGTGTAGGGTATGTGACTGACGACTTTTTTTTTACCCAAAATTGATGAAACGGGGTTTTGGAGGAGATTCTCAAATTTCCACCAATATAAATTATGCTTTACTTTGAATTTAATAAATAATTTTTATTCATTTTCTATTTAAATTATGACTAAAGTCTTGATTGATAGGCTGATTGAAAAATATCTATAGCTTTCAAAAGGTATCACATTTTTGAATCCAAAACATGCATCACATTCTATGCTTCACTATAATTAAAAAAAATGAATTTCATGAAGTTTTGACCAAGTTAGGTGGTCAAACATATGAGTTTTCCCAAATTTAAGTACTATTGCATTGAAATTTCAAATTTTCATCAAATAGATTTTTTTTTAAATAAACCTAGTAGTTTAGAAACTACATTCAATTTGCTACAGATTCTATTCTTACATATTTTTGAAATAATATAGATAACTTATTCAAATTTTTACGTCAAGTTGCCTAATTCTGATTTTTCTGAATTTTTTGCCACTTAAGGGCTTGTTTTTTCCATGATGATTCTGCACATACCCAGGAGGTTTATGCTTCTGAGAAGGATCAGCTTCTTCGCGAGAACACAAATCCTTTTTAAAGTTATGTGGCATTCCTTCATGAGGGATGGGAGTTATATAGCCCCCATCACCACCATGGGGTAATGTTGTTGATGTAGACCCAAGTTGAGCATATAAAACACAAGGTTGTTTTGGTTTAGGTTGTGAGATTTCACTCTCCTTTAAAGGGAGGTGTAAGAACCCAATCATTACTAGAACTTGTATCTAAAAATGAATCATTTGTATATGACTCTTTGGACCATGAGGGTGAGATTTTGGAAACTTTATTGAAATGAGGTGTAAAATCTAATGAACCCCAATTATCACTAAATATTTTTTTTGTAGGTGAAGGATTAGCATCAACTTGTATAGGTTCAACTTTTGATTTTGGGATGAAAGTATTGTGATCATATGATTCATAGCTTCATTCATCTACTTCAAATGTGTATATCCTGTTATTGTATTCAAATTTTATTATGCAGTGGAGAGTAGATGGGACTCCTTTCATAGCATGGATCCATGGTCTCCCTAGGAGAAGATGGTATGGAAGGGGTCCTAGCATGATATGGATAGGGGTAGGAAACACTATAGGTCTGACCTCAATAGGTAATGTGATCATCCCTAGTGGTTTCCTAATTAACATTGTCAAAGCCACAAATGTGAACATCATTAAGTTGAATAATCTTTTTGTCCATGCCAATTTTATCTAGGAGGTCAATGCTACAAACATTGATTTCAGATTCGTTGTCTATGAGAGTGCACCTAACTACAGTTTCATTAATGATCGCCTTTATCATCAAGGCTTCATTCTTGTTTTGAGTCTCAAGTGAGGGAAATTCATGCTTAGAGAATGTGATTTTTGATTGTGTGACTTGTGTGGGATGAATGAAGGATTTTTCATTATTAATTTTCATAGAAGCTTGGATCTCCTCCTGCTTTATTTGCAATATTTCTTGAAATAGGCACCTGTATGTAGGTGATAGTTGAATAAGTTGCCACATGGATATATTAGTGTGAGTCTTTTTACTTGGTCTTCAACACTAGCCATAATATGTTGAGGCAATGGTGATGTTGCGGGAGAGATTTGTGGTCCCCTACATGTTTGAGAAACTATGTTATATCTTGGTTGTTGCAAAACATTGTTAGGTTGTGTCCTAGATTTTAAGATATTTCTTTTTTTTTTATGTGATTTGTTAATGGGAGGTAACTTAGGAAGCTCACAAATTAAAGGAGATCTGATTTGTGTCATCAGAACCTCAAGAATCTTGTCTTTATTTTTGTGATCTCTTGATGAAGAGGATTCTAATGTCACTTCACCTAAGGAAGCCTTGTTACATGTGTGAATATTTAGATTTTATTGCACCATGATATCCTCCCTAGGAGGAGAGTTCTTAGGAGAACTTGTAATGCCCCATCGTGCAAACCCCAAAGGAACAAGTAAAAAAAATGCAACAATTATTTTTTTTGTTTAGAACATAAGGAATGTACATTAAGTATTCCCAACATAACTAATGTTTCAAGTTGCACACCAAAGTCCTTTGGGGTACATGAGGTGACATTACCTAAACAATCGCAACAAAGTTAACAGATGTAACATTAAGTTTCCAATTATGCAATCCATTCATTCACGCATCTTCATTCAAACATTCATTAACAATAACCAAAATGATAAGAATAATCCATATAAATCGTCACATGCAAATTACAATAAATTAAACATGGAGATATAAAATACATATTTCCATAGATACAACATAACATTAATAGTAGTTACGAATGGTAATTCTAGTATGAATTACATGGTGTGAATATACGTTACATCAGGCTGATAGTACATCTCAATGAACACATATACAAAATTACATCATAAATCTTCCCAACACACATGGGAGTGATACATCAATACATGAAAAAAATCTGAAGTACAAATATGTGCCAGATAACATATGAACCCAGTATCAATTGCATCTACAACTCTGCACTTGAATGGTACAACTGCATCACAAGGGACCCAACGGGGTGTGTAGCACATTCCACCTAACCACCCCCGTGCTAGGAGTTGACAAGAAAGGGCCCCCAACCAAATCAGTCAGGTAAAAAATGACAAGCAAGACTCACAACAAGAGCAACAATAAACACAAGGGAACATCCGACACAAGAAAATTTGACACAAGAATTCAACCACTTCCAGAGGGACAAAAGAACAAGGAGAAAACCATCCATACACATAGTAGATTGCTAAGGGTAGAGTGTCATCACATGGCTCAACATGGGTTACCCAATGCAGATCTTCCTAGGTTACTAGCCCCCATCTTGGGTTACCCTAGCAACCTCTACCGATCCCCAAGCCCCATCCTTACACATGTGGAATCAACTCCCTTTCATGAAGACAAGGTAGTTGATTTTCCATTCTAGGCCTTCTCGTTTCATCCCAAGCCTAAATGAGTGCTTGGGCCATGAAAGAGGCATACATTATCTTGCATTAGTGTGTATTATTACCCAAACCCTTTAATTAATTATTAGTGTTTTCACTTGATTACGAAACTTCCAATGAGTTACCCAAAGACCACTTCCAGGTCCTGGCCCCCATTGGAAGCCACTCTCCCTACTAGCAACCAAAATCCCACAATCTCAACGGGTAAGCCAACTTGCACAAAAATTTCAAGGCCAATTTAGTAAAACAACAAATGAGGCATGCACTATCCCATGCTAGGATTCCATGGTAAAACAACATCCAAGTGCAAGGCTATAACCCACCAAATAAAACCGAACATAAGAACCATAGTTCACAAGAACCAACACAAGGACCAATCATGAAGCCACATTTCCCCCTCCTTTGGAAGCCCAAGAGATCGACTACTCCAGATTCCCAAATGAGGTAAGTCCAAGCAAATCAATGTTCCAACAAAACTTTATCATAAATATACGATAAGTGCAATCCCTCCAAATCAAGATAACCCAAGAAGAAAAAACATCAAACTCAACCCTTTCATGCAAATATACATTCAATAAGTAATAATCACGAAAGGCGGTAACCAATTACACCTTTGTCTATTCACTCACTAAGAAGTAATCTAACATTATGTACGGAATTAATTAAAAACCTATTCCATAATTTTCTCAAGTATGTTTAGCTACTGACAAGATTGCGTTTTATTTCAAACCACAAGTTATACTTTTACCCAACGAATTATTCTTATATTTCATTACATACTCAAGTCTCTGTTTCAAATTTCTTTCAACAATCAATATCCCCTTGATATTACTCACATATAGATTACCTTCACCCAAGAAATTAACTTCAAGAGCATTTATATCATTGTTTACATCTTATTTATTTGTTCTTTACAAAGCCTTTTAAAATAATTAAGAAATTATAAATATATGTTATTTAAACAATTCAATACATACATATTACAAAAAAAATCTTTTATTCTAAATCATATTATATGTACATATTTATACATATAAAATATATATGTAATTCTTTACCAATGTTTACACCTTTATATGTATATATATATCATTACATATATATAGATATATTTAAATCTTCACTGCTATTTTAAGAAACTTATACTAAATTGGTAAAGTAATTACCCAAATGATACAACTATAATTTCAGAATAAAAGCATACAATACAAAAAAAATTGAATAAAGAACCATACACATTTACCTCTTAGAACGCCGTTGTGCAGGAATGAATAAAGAGACACCCAAAACAATCAATTAATCAAACTTATATAAATCAGTCAATGTTTCAATCAGCTCCTTAGACCCTTCAGGACAAGGCTAACAATCTGACACCCATAATCTAAGCAAACTTATCTGAAAATACAGATGAACCTGATGAAATCATCAACCAACGACACCAAGAGGAGGAATTTAGAAATTTCAGAGTTAAGAAGGAATGCAATTTGAATTGATAAGGATAAACTAAAGCATATACTTTAACACTATAACAATATGCAATAATTATTCATTCTAAACAACCTAAGACGTGAGAAGGGAATATTTGTTATACCCACTTATATGTACATATATTACGAAATACATTATTCCAGACTGCCTTTTTACAGTATAGTAGCATTTTATCATAGAAAACAATTAAATATGCACATATATTAATAGGAATTTTGGATTACTTATATCGAAATTCCTTTATGCCTGTAAGGGTCGACCTCTATAGGCGCAGCCAATAAACTCAGCAAGGTTCAGATCAAAATCCCTACAACAGTGGACATCTCCAAAGCACCAATGTTATATTCCTATGTGCTAAGCGCCTAAGGCGAAGGGCTGCATACACCAATCAATCTGTAGAGCTAAAAGGAAACTAAAGGTGCACAAAATTAACAGGAGACAACATAAAATTGAATGCCATGAATTCAAATTCTCTCACAAACTCAGCCACCTGCAATTAGGACCAACGAATCTTATAGCTTTAGTCTAGGAGTTTGGAGGCTGCTCAAAGCGGGAATGTAATGGAAAGAGTAGATCCATTCAATTAGAACACAAGGCATCCATACCAAAGGCGACGTGCAAAGAGGACGGTGACAACAACTTGTTAAGGAAACTTCTTTAAGATCCAAGGATTCAAAGAACGTCAAACATGGGGTACCTATGATTAACTCCCACCGCTGATATGCAGTAATGAAAGAGTCTGAAAAGGCAAGAAGGCTACACTGGTGGCCTAGGAGAAACCTCAACTTTCCAAAAAGAAACCAATATCTAAGGAAACGAAAAGCCCAAATATAACTTGAGACTTTAAGAGAAAACAAGGGTAGAAGAAAACGAAAGAAATGACAACCCCAGGTGACTCAAAAGGGAGCAGACAAGAGACAAGGAAGACGTCTGGAAAGAGAGTATGGGTACAGGAAAACAATTCAAAACTTTGAAACAAAAAGGAACAGCTAATGTTATTATTTCATCGAATAAAACTAGAAGGAAACATTGAGGACAATTTACAGGCAGAGAACAATGAGGAACACAATAATATCAAATATGATCGTAAACATCACGTTGATGCAAGACAACACTAGCAGATCCTCACCCTATCAGAAAACGAATATCTTGATTCATTAAACAAAATTCAATCAATCATTTTCGACAGGAGGAGGGATTCATTTACATAAGTGGAGAAAATAAAATTGAAAACAAACTCACATCGACCTGAGTTCCTGCGCTTGGAAACAGAGAGAATGATCTGAAGGCCACTTCTCTCGCAACCACAATTCTTCCCTCGAACTCAATCACTACCAGATTATCTCATTTCGAAAACAATATCCCCCCAATCAAACCAAAAAATGCAAAAATTTCTTGCAGACCACCTAAAATTTTTGTTTGAGAGTCAAACCAACCGATGAAACTTTTTCCCCAAAGTTGATCCCCCTTAAAATAGAGATAGAGAGACTTTTATTTATTTATTTATTTATTTTGGGGAACAAAATCAGGCAACAATCTCCTAATAAAACAATTTTCCCGATTCCATTATAGTCTTGAGCCGTGCATGAGCACGCTTTTTATCTCTTACTATCTTTTCCCCGCTTTTACAATCAGTTCGAAATAATATCTTTCTTATTTATTTAATTTTCAGAATGCTTTCCACTTTGCACTTGACTTTTATCCATTCAAAATCTTATCTTTGATTTAAAATAATATTTTTTTTACAAAATAATTTGGTCAATTTATTTAATAATAATACTTTTACTTCTAATGAAATAATTTAATTTAATCACTGGTTATAAATCATCTAATTAAATTTACTTTAATTATTATTCTAATTTCTAATTTTATTTTAAATATCTTGCAAACAAATTTGGATTTAATTAATTGTTTAAACCAGACTATTGACATATTATGTTTTCCACACAATTAAAGAACACAATAAGCAATGACACAATGAACAAATACTCACATAAAAACTAGGATGATTAATACTAAGGGGAACTACAAAACTACAAACCAAATGTTCTTGACATTCAAAGATTGGTTTTTCTAAAATGACTTTATCACAAGTAGGGGAATGATCAATGGTTGAATTGTCTTGCTCAATAAGGGTTTCCCTAGGTGAAGGGGGACAACTAGGATTCTCATGACCTTCATTGATTGTGTTTTCTAATATTGAAGTATCTTCTTCACGACTAGGAGAGATACTAGGAAAAGGAAAAATGGTATTGTGATGATTACCTATGGTTGTGTTGTCTTGTTCATCAATGTCTTGTCCACTAAGAGAAGTAAGAGGAGAGAAGCAACTTGGATTCTCAAAACTCTCATTGATTGGTTCTTCTAACACCAAAATATCTTCTTTGCCAATAGGAGAGATATTAGGAGAAGAACAAATATGATCACTAGGAATGTCCAAGGTTGTATTCTCTTTCACTAAAACACTCTCATATTAGAGAGGGGATTGCTTGTTAGCGTACCTAAATATGTAAGACAATAACATAGTTTGCACAAAAATGAAAAGCACCTGTAACCTTCTCATGCAATGTTTCGGCAATGTAGACAATGTATATCCAAAGATGCAAATGACTTTTATCCAATGTAGGAAAAACTTTAAGAATGCAAACAATGTATATGCAAGAATGAAAAGCACCCTTACCAAAATTATGCAAAGTTTTCTTGTAAAGTTTTAATTATTTAATTTCTTGATTATGTGATCAAGATCAATTCACTTAATGTTAGATAGGTAAATTGGGTAATGAAGTAGGCTGAATTGATTTACTCATACTCAGTTAAATGAAGGATTTGTTTAAATAAATGAATTAGATTATCTTTTAGTTAATTAATGAATGTTTATTTCTTAATAGTAGAATTGTAAATTCACCATGTAATTAGTTATTTAGAATAATTGTCATAATAGTTATTTATGGTTTATTGTGGTAAATGACCCATTGAGTGGATTAAGTGGTTTAAGTTAATGAGTAATATGAAATGTGGAAATAATGTCTTATTTAAGGAGTATTTCATGGTTGTATTGTTTGATTGATTGCTTGTAGTGAATTATGTGTGTGATTTTGGTAATTGTTTAAAAGTGGGTGTTATTGCGTAAAATTGTTAAGGTTGGCTACCAGAGGCTTAGGAGGGAGTATTTTTTTGTGTATAGATTCTTGTGATTGTGATAAGTGTGCAAGATGGTCAATGCTTTACACTATGTTTGGATTCATCTGATTATGTTAAGTGTGCAAGATGGTAAATTCTTTGCTTGATGTGTAGGGTCTACTAGTTGCAAGTAGGGAGAGTGGCTCTCAATGGGAGTTGGGACCTAAAATGGTGTCCAAGACAACCTATTGGAGAGTTTCTTAATCCAATGATAACCTAAAAATGAATTAGAGGGAAAGGGTAGATTTCACATTAAACAAGATAATGGATGCCTCACCCATGCCTGTAGTGCTCGTTTAGTCTAAGGATGGGTTGAGAAGGCCTAGTTAGCAAGATCAACTTCCTTTTCCTCACGAAAGGAATGTCGTTTTTGTGTGTGTCACCCTACGGGGTCGAGACCTAGTGAGTGGTTTACCAGGACAACCATAGATGGGGGTCGGGGTCTAGTGAGAGACCACCAAGACAACCCATGCCAATACCTCGATGAAACTTCTCCCTATTGTAGTCTAGCATTCCCTAGTTGTATTTTTCCTTATGTTGTGTGAGTTCCTCTGGAGTGAAGTCAGTGTTGTATGTGATGTTGGTGCTATTGGAAATGTTGTGTTGGAGTCCATGTATAACCTTTGACTATGTTAGCCTATTGTTTTCCTAACTGTTTGTATGATGTGGGACCTTGTGTTATCTCCTAGCATGGTGGGTGGGCCTCAAGGTTCCACATGGTCGGGAGGTTTGTGCTTTTTCCTCCATTGCATATTCTTGTTGCATGTTCAGGAGTGTGGATATTGTTCCTTATATTGTGGATTCCAATTCATGTTCTAGTTTGAGGAGACAATTTTTTATGTATATGTATTGGATTGGATAATAGTTGTATCCCTTAATGTAATGTGATGTATTCTTCTAACATGTACTCAAGGAAGCATTGGTGTAAAATTGTAATGATGTAACAAATGTTGATGTACTCTCTTGTAATGGATATCGTTAAGTGATGTATTTTGCATATGTTAGTTAATTAGAAATGATCTTTATTATTGTTTATCGAATGACATGATATGGAAGTAAACAATTTAGAATAGTATAATGTGGTTTTTTCAAATGTACCTTTCATATTAGATGAATTATGTTATCTTAGTAGTAAATGAAATGATTCTAGTTATCTTGGTTGATAGTTATGTGAGTAGCATAGTCATGGAACCTTAGAGGACCTAGGTTTAGATTATGTGTAATTTTATATTATGCTATCTATTGTTATTTCCTTTAAAAAAAAGAAAATCCATTAAAGTGGCTTAGTTAGTGTTGTCCTCTAGGGTTCCTTGATGAAGGCATTACACCTGGTATCAAAGCCAGGTTCTAACACTGGGTACTCTGGTTTCACACGAGCCCATTATGTTGTCCTAGTTGTTTAGAATCTTGAGATTATGTTTTCCCCTTGTTTCCATCCTCACCTTATAACCTAAAACTTATCCTTTGGTGGTGTTGTGTAGGAGGTTTCCTAGAGGTCGAGGTTGGGGTTGTGGTAGAGGTTGTGGTTGTGGTCGTGGGGCTAATCACTAAAACACCCCTTCTTAGAGTTCCCATGAGAGTGATTGTGAGGAACAACAAGGCTCTCAGAATGGTCAGGAAAGTAGGGATCAAAATCTAGATCAACCAGGGTTTGAGGGAGCTCAGTTGTGTCAATTGCTTGAGGGGGTCCTTGCCCACTTAGGCCATAGATAGGAGGGTAATCAAAAGGTGGATAGGGAAAGAGAAAGTTCTGCTAGGAGGAGAGGTGTTATAGTAGAGTAGGAGACTATTTTAGTAGGTCATATGAGGGATCTCTTGAGGGAACACCCTCCTACCCTTGATGGTTTTAGTGGTGGCTTAGAGGCAGAGATTTGGTTGATAGATTTGGACAGATTTTTTTCCATGCACCCATATGGTAGTAACACCAAGGCTAGATGTGCCATCATGTACCTTATGGGCTTTGCTTCTACATGGTGGCAATTGGAGGAACAAAAATTACATTTGGATATTGGCTTAGTTTCTTGGGAGATGTTTCTAGAGAGGTTTAGAGCTTGCTTTTTGTTAGAACATTGGAGGTAGCATTGTGTTGATAAGTTTCATGAGTTGAGGTAGATGGCTATGTCTATGGAGCAGTATGATCATAGGTTCTTTGAGCTTAAGCAGTATGCTAGTATTGGTGATGATGAGGCCATGTTGGTCCAACATTTCATTAGGGGTTTGAATGCCCATATTAGTGGGGGAGTCTGTGTCTTTGAGCCGAAGATCATGGAGGTGGCAGTAGAGAAGGCTTGATTAGTAGAGGAAAATCTAGCCATGGGGCTAGGAGGGAACACATATGTGTAGATTGGTGGTGCACCTCCAGCAAGCTTCAGATCTCAAGGTAGTTAGTATCAAGCAACAGGTTTCTCTAGGAGCCATCATGCCCCCACTAAGGGTGGACAATAGTAGTAGTAACATTCCAAGTCAAAACCTAAGAATTTTTAGTATTAGCAAGGTAGTGGTTTTTAGTCTGGGAAAAACCATAGTTGGCCCAAGCCAAGCATTATCATCCCAATCAACCAGCTTAGAACACGCAGTCTATAGTCAATAGAGGTAGCTTCCAGTAGTCCATCATACCCTCAGTTGGCAGGGGGTATGGTATAGGAACATGATGTTTTTTTTTGCATCCAGTAGGGCCATATAGCCAAGTAGTGTCCTTAGAAGAGAACATTAGGATTCATTCAAAGGCCAACATCCTTAGAGCTAACAGTGGATGATGTAGGAAGGTCTCACAAAGTGTTTGCAGCAGTTGATAATTGCTAGGTAAAGCATTAGGGTACAGTTGTGGAGACCATAGTTATGTTGTACATTAATGGTATTTCTATCCTTTTTTTACTTTGATGCTTCTGATTCATTCATTTCCCCTTCTTTAGTGGAGCGAGGTGGACTGGTGGCAGCAAAGTAAGATGTCAGGTGGTAGGTCAAATTGGCCTCTAGAGCTAAAGTAATGGTAGAATCCCTTGTGTATGGATGTGGATTAAGGATTGGATCTCTCTTTACCATGGTGGATCTTTGCATCATACCCATAGGTTCCTATGAAATAGTGTTAGATATGGATTGGTTGGATGCTCATCAAGCGGTTATAAATTACCAGCAAAAATTAGTGCAGTGTTTGGTGTGTCGTAGAAAAATGTATCCTTGACATTTTCACTCATTTGGGCCTTTCCTATGGATTTGGCCCTGATTTTTCCTAGATTTAATGTTGTAATGTGGCCAACACATTCACATTAAGCCTTAAACACTTGTAAATCAATAAAAACCTAACGATTCCTTACAAAGGTGTTTTGAAGTGTTGTGACACATTTTCCCACTTTTGTGAGACCTTTCTATCATAATTCATCTAAATAACCACTTACCAAGCCTTATTTCAAGGTGTTGTAACAAACTCTCACACTTTCCTAGGCTTGTCGTCAACAAATTCACCCTTTCTTCTGATAAAATGACCCCTTAATGCAATTATAGGTCCTACTTAAGTGTGTTTCAAAATAAAATCCCATTAAACAACAAATATCAAACTTTAATTCCTAAAATCCACTTAAAATTGTCCAAGTAGACTAAGTCGCCACCTTGGGCAACTTAGTCCCATTTGGCATAAAAATCAAATTTACCCAAATCTTTGGTGGGATATTGTCTTCTAAACCCTAAGGTTGGCCTGTGATGTGTTATTTTCAAGAAATTAGGGTACAACATGTATAAATAAATGGTTTTATCTTCATTTTCATCCTTCCCAACTCACTCAACATTGCATTCTTCTCAATCAAGCATTCAATCATTCTAAGCACCTTGAGCATCAATCTATTGGAGTTGATCACTTGCATATCTTCAAACTTCTTCAACAAGGGTTTGTTGAGTTGTTACATTTGCATGTTATTCAATCAGATTTCCCTTTACTTTCCATTTCATTATCTAGGATTTTATTACCAAAATGGGGTTTTACTAAGGAAAACCCCTATTCTCTAACCCTAACACCTTTTCCCCTCTTTGAATGTGTGTTTTGCAAGTTTTGTATGCATATTATTCAAAGAGTAAGGTGCTAAAAGGTGTCATCTTTCCATCAACATCATCCAAAGTCAACAAACCCTAAAAGGAGCTTGAATACAACTTGCAGGTCAACATCTAAAGATTTAAAGATTTGAATCCAGTTCTCTGTTATGAATAGAAGTATAAGTTGATTGCTATAGATTCCGGTCTCGAGATTCCCAAAAGTCACAAGTGGACTAAGTTTCCATCATTCATGAATTAGTCCCACTGCTAGGCCTAAAAAGTGATCTCTGCAGATCTGGACACCCATTTCCCCGAAACCTATTCTGGAAAAGTTTCTCCGAAGAAATACTAAGTCACCCAAATTGGTGTAATTTTCCTAGTAGCCTTCAATAGTAGATTCTGGAAGATTCCAGAGCTCCTCTTCATCAACCTTCAATTTCCAGGTGCACCCCTTCTGCTGCTTTAAGTTCTATTATAGCTAGCATACATTTTAGGTCATTTTACATAGTGTTTTCAATAGTTTTGCATTACATGAGTTTTCATTCAACAAATAGTTTCATTTAATTATTTTTTAGCACTTAAACACACTCCATATCACACATCACACACACTTTAACACATAATCTTGAATGAACCCCCTCGATTTTGGGTGTGAAAGAACTATCTCCTTCTAGGTGAAAACCCTAGAAGTGCTAGGGCATCCACTTTCCCTCAAAATATTTGGTTAATTTTGGTGAATCTATCTTTAGAACACTTGCTAAATTCTATTGTTGCATCCTAGGAAAAGCTTACATTCATATTGCATTAGGGTTTTGCATTGTTTTGCATTCTAGGGTTTTTACAAGTACATTAGTGAAAAGCTCATTTAGCTTGCATTTTTCATTTCATTTCATTGAAAAATCCAAAAATTCTACATTTTCATTCTATATTTTCATTGGAAAAGCCTAAAAATCATAAAAACTAGTCAAAATTTTTGAAAATTGCTAAAAAAAATCGCTGATGGGACTAATTCGCCACACTAGGTGACTTAGTCCACCTGCACATTTTGCATTATAATTTTTGGAATTCTCAAAGCATTTCCTACATTTCTATTTTCTATTTCTGCATTTCTATCTTGTTTTCTAGAATTTTAATTATAAGCATGTTAGTGCTCTTTGTTTACATTGCATTTGCATCCACCCTGCATTTAGAAAACTTTGTATGAGTGTTTGGTCTCCTATTGTTGATACCTTGGTGAGAAAAATTTCAAGACTCGTGGAATCTCATGACACCACACTTTTTTTAGATCTTGGGTTATCTTGAGCTTCCACTCCTAGTATTGATAATAGTACACTAGGCCTAGAAACTACCCTTAGTAACTCTTTGCATTTAGGTAGCATGCATACTGAACATAAACCTGATGATATCCCACAAGACAAGCTCATTCATGTTCATGAGGAATTAGGACACTTGCACCATCAAGTGAGCCTTGAAACCATTTCCGCTACTACCATTCCCACTATCGAAAACATCCACTACATGCTTGACAATGATGAAGGCCTAGATGTTGTGAAGAAAGTAGTTGAGATATATCAAAAACATGTTCCTTCCACCTCTAGTGTCTCTCAACTAGGAAACATTGCAGTTAGTCAAGGAGGATCTCACACTCCTCCTCTCTCGACAGTAGCTTCCATACCTACCTATGCTTCACCTAATGTCACAACCACAATGCAACAAGTTAGCAATGTGATTCCTTCCCTTGGTATTCCTACTAGTATTCCTACTTCCTATGTGGCATCGCATGCTTTATCCTCTTCCACCATACCATCCATTAGCATTCCATTCACTTTCCCTACCACTAAATTCACCACATCACCACTTTATCTTCCACCTCACACCACTTACAATTACCCTCTCATAACATAACTTTTCCAAACCATCTCATCCATGCAACAAAAAATTTATAGGTCATCAACCAAAACCAAAATGGCTCACCCACATACTATGTTTGTAGCAGCCCCTTGTCCCTCGAGATCTTGTGAACCCTGATGCCACAAGGAGTAGAGATGCCTAGGTTTTATAAATATGGAGGGAATGGTGATCCTTCTAATCATGTTAATGCATGCACTATTTTTTGTAGTGACTTTATCCTTGATGATAAATTGTTAGCTAAACTATTCCCCAAGACCTTAAAAGATACTACCTCAGAATGGTTTTCTTCTTTACTGAAAAATTCAATTCATTCATTTAATGAAATTTTTGATTCCTTTATTAATCATTTCCAAGTGAACATGACTCCCAAGAAGACCTTGGCCAATTTGATGCGATGTAAGGAAAACAATGATGAAAAGATCACATATTTTATCTCACACTATCAATCGCTTTATTCCCATGTAGTACCCCCCCGTCTATGTTTATGCTTTCTGTTGTTATGCTTTCACACTGTTAGACCTATGTTGTTTTGTTGGATATTTTGATCGCTGGTTTTGAGTGATAGTGGATTATTTTGTGACATGATGATACTTTGTTGATGATTATTGAATTTCAGATATGATATGATGTAGTGTAGATGTTTAATTTCAGTTGTTATTGATATGTATATGTTTATGATGGACTAACAACATTCATTTCGTCAGTTTTGTTGTGAAGTGTATTGGTGTGGAGAATAGAATCGTATCACTCGCTTGCGAGTACCCTGTGATATCTGTGATTTTCTCCGCACGGTGTGCCTGTTCAATGCTTTTATATATATATACATGTTTGCACGTTATTTGTTTGGTTGCAGGATTTGTAGGTACATGACACCGACTCCACCTGTGTAATCAGGTCTGAGCGTGTCAAGACTCAACGGAAATGTTGAACGGGAGATAGTAGTTAGGTTTATCCTAGTCTAGTCTTTAACCTTGGTCTTAGTACATTGTCAGTTTTCAGTTTTGAGTCATAGGTTGTATTGTATTTTCTGTTGGTTAAATTGTTTTAAAAAAATATATATTGGTTAATTTTAATGTTGGAATATTGTGCTTTAATTATTGTTATTTAATTAATATTAAAATATGATTGAAATTTACGTACTTGATAATTTAATATATTAATTAGCTTATTTGGTTAAATAGTTGGTCTTAAAAAGATTAAACTATTTTAATTAAATTAATTAATTAATTAAGTTAAATTATTAAGTGTGTAAATTATATTGTATTTAAAAGAATTAGAAAATTAGAAAATAGAATAAAACAGAATCTGCATGTGAATTGAAAATTGAGTTTTAAAAAATAAATAAATAAATAAACATTTGCATGCAATTGGAAAATTGATTTTCAAAATTTAAACTTAATAAAATTGAAATTACATGCAAAAAAATTGGAATTGGCAAAATTGCCGAGAAGAGGAGAAGATATTTCTCATAACCACTTCTCGACAAGTGTGCCAGTGCTTTTATGAGGTTGTTGAAAAAAATTTGTTAAGGGAGGTTATTGTGGATCTCGGGAAAATTGACAGAGGCTATTCAATTTCCTCACAGGGAAATTTACAAAGCACTTGCAAATATCCTCTTACTGTGATAAAAATTATTAATTCTTAGAATTTGTTATCTCCCTATGTTTGGAGGTATTTCTTGGTGGGAGATTCTTGGTTGGAAATCTTGTGTGTTTGTAGAAGAAGTTTTGGAGCTCTATGTGTATGGGAAACAAAGGATTCCTTTTTCTTTCTACAGCCAAACTTCAAGATTACAGACATTGGAGGTGTACAGGTATTTTTCTTTGTTATTTTGATTTCTATTTTGATTTAGAATTTTCTGTGTATCTTGGAGATTTTGGAAAAGTTCTTGTTTCAACAGAAGAAAAGATTTATGAAACAATTTGGTTGAGAAAGAAAGGAAATTTCCTACTGTTAAATTTTGTTTGCAAAAAAAAAAAAAGAATCGTTTTAAAACTATAGATAATCAAATTCTCTCTCTTTGAAAATTGTTTAAAATAGTATTATCCTAAAAGGATTTCTGTTTATTTTTATATTCTTTGTTTAATCTAGTTTTTTTTTAAAAAAAGGGGTTTAAATAAATAAATTTCTTTATGATACTGTTAAAAACAAAACCCTATGCCAGAAATTATACAGGCACAGTATTTTACTGTAGAAAACTTTGCATATCTATATATATATGCATAATGAAGAAATTTTTGTGAAGTTTTTAGATTAAATATTTCCATCGAAAATCGCACAGAATTTTTAAGTTTGAAATTATTTTTAACCGAATGAAATTCGTATTGAAATTTCTTTTAAATCAAAGTTTTTTTTTTTGGAGGCTGCCGCAGGGGGCTACCCCCACTGCCGACCCCCACGGGGAGGCCGGCTGTGAGGGCAGCGCCCAGCGCTGCCTTCATAGGCAGCGCCGGCACTGCCGGCACAGCCGTGCCCTTCCATGGAGGGCTCGGCTGTGTGGGCAGCCGGGCCCTGCCTTAAAGTAAATTATATTTATAAATTTCGTTTAAATTAAAGTTGTTTTAAAATATAAATGTAATATATATTTATATATTACATATTTACATATTATATATTAATAAATATATATATGATATGTATATATGTAATGTATAAATATTATTATTATATATGTATATAGTTTCTTCTTGTACTGGGAACATGAATAAATTTTAATGATATTTAATATCATTTTATATTTATATTAAATGTGTAATTATTTGATTATAAAGAGTTTTATGATAACTAGAATGTGAAAATTAAGAATAGATAATTTTAATGAAATGTATTTTGTAGAGTAAATATATTTTCATTATTGATTATGATTGTGAAATTAGGATTATTGTAGATTTAATTTTTTCATTTTTAAAAGAAAGATAAATCTTGTATTAGATGATTAATTTTGAACTTCTAGTTCTTGTATTGCATGGATTTAGTAAATCCAAAATGTAGATGTGAATTTGTTTCAAATTGCATTAAATTTTATTGGTTAAATTTGGGAAATGGCGTAGTCAAATAAGTCTCCAGATCGATTGTTAAATGGGGATTGTGCTTGTTAAGTTTAAGTTTCTTGTGTAGTCTAGGGATGTGTACATGGCTTTGCTGGGTGTTCAACTCCTGTGTTATGATCATTGATTATTGTTCATTTTAATCATGTTTGGTCTTATAGAGATTTGGGTTATATGTACACTCTGTAAACCCTAGAAAGAAAAACATAGATTCCTATGTTATGTTTAGGGGAGTGGCTAATTGTAAGGGCCGACACACAAAGTGGTGTCAGGGTAACTTACAAATAGTTAGTAATTCAGTGAAAACTAAAGAACACAGTAGTTAGAATAAAACATTTAATAAGATGTATTTGCCTCACTTATTGACTCTTGAGCTTCTTCAGTCATGAGCATAAGATGAGAAGGCCTGGAATGGCAAATCAATGTCTTGTTCCTTTTAAAGACATTTGATTCCGCAACAGTATGCAATAGGGGCCGGGTTTCGTAAGAGGTTGCCAGGGTAACCCAAGGATTTGGGGCCGGAACCTAGGAAGAAACACCAGGGTAACCTTTGCATCGTTTTGATGACACTCCACCTAGAATAATAGTCAACCTCATTTTTGTAGTAAATTCAATTGTCTAAATCTGGAAGTAATGTAACCAATAGATTGTTTGTACTAGTGTCTAGGGTTAGAAGATTAGGTCTAGGTAACCTTATTACTATCTCCTAGCACGGGGGGTGGACCTACGGGTACCACATGGTTGGGTGGAACGTGCACCTTACTCCGTTGGGTCCCCAGTTTGTGATCATGGCATTGAGAGCTTCATGGATGGAGAGCTCGCACTTGGATCTATGTATTATTTCAGCATTGTATATTGTAAACTTGTAATGTAAAAACATCCCTCAAATGTATAAGAGGTGAACAATGTATATGTAACTATTATTTGAACTACCTCATCAGATGGATGAGTATTGTAATATCATATCAATGCAATGTATGGAAACATGTTTTTACTTTATTATGATATCATGAATGGAAATTTAATTATTATGCAATGTTTATTTTATGTTATGATTTAATATGTGCAATGCAAAATACTTAAGTCGCTTATGGAAAACTCAAAGTAGTGTAACGTCGTTTAACCTAAGAATGTATGCAATTAATTAACTTATAATTAAACTTAAAAAAAAAAAAAATTATTACACCTTTATAACACATTTGCAACATTCTTAGGTTATTAAGGCGGGGCATTACAGTTGAGTGTCGAGCCAAGGTTACAAACCTTTGAATGGGTAATCTAGAGCCCATTAGGTTGACCTAGTACGTAGTGTCGCAACTGATAACCTTGGTTGTATAGTATCTAAGACTCATAATTGTTATGTGTAGGAACATGCCTAGGCAAGGAGGAAGAGGTCGTGGTAGAGGTAGAGGTGGAGGCCGTGGGCCAATCCCTCAGGTTACTCCCCCTCCTAGCCCTCACCATAGTGACCAAGCAAAACAGATGGGTCAAAGGAATGAGGGATAGAATCCCGAACAGTCAGCAGTAGAGGGTTCTTAGATACGTCCATTACTAGAGGAGGTCCTAGCTCGTCTTGGACCTAGATAGGTAGATGAGCAGGAGGTTATGAGAGAGAGGGATAGATCCCCTAGGAGTAGGACAACACATGAGTTCTGTGTCTTTGGTCATGGGGTTCCAGGCCCGTCCTCTGCACGATGGTTCGGGGAGGATTAGAGGGCGCTCTTGGATTTGGGTAGATGCTGCCACCCTTCTGGTAGCAATACCCATGATCGCCATTATGCGCGGGAGGACACTCCATGGGTAGTGTAGAGGCTGACTCCATATAGATATTGGTTGCCGTCTTGGGAGATGTTCTTGAGGTTCAGCATGGTTCCTGGAGGTGGCTGAGGCTGGCTGGGTTCCATGATCTGATAGTTGTTGTTGACAATAATGTGAGCGTAGGTTCTGTAATTTCAGTATATTGGTATTGGCGATGAGCTATGCTAATCACAACATTTACTCGGGGCTTAGGCAGCCGTATCGGTGTGCCGTCTTTATTAAAGACTATAAATCCATACGTTAGGGAGAAGGCTACATAATTGAGAACCTTATGGCTTTGGGGTGGGGTTCTGAGGTCAGTTGGGTGCCTCTGACGGTTTTAGTCCATAGGGTGGATGGGCACAATCGGTGGTTCTTTAGAACCAGGAGACTTACGAGGGTGGGCTTACAGCAACAAGAACTCCTCAAAGAACAATAACCCTCAACCCACAACAACCATGAGTCCTCAGTGAGGAAAGGTCGTGGCTGGTGCCAGCAAGTGCAATAAGCGGGATTAGCCTCATGATGCTCGATCTCACAAATCCGGTGGGGTAGTTTCCGTGATCCAATACCTTGGTGGCGGAGATTTGGGTGAGCCTGAGCCGAGTTATTATTCTTATGGTAATGGGCACATAGCTAGGCAGTGTTTGATGAGAGGTTCTATTGGTTATGGGCCTCGACCTATAGTTTCAAAGCCTACGGTGGGAGATGCAGGACGAGCACATACTGTGTATGTAGTGGTTAATGACCGCCAAGCCGATCATCAGAATACGGTGGTCGAGACTTCAGGTAAGTTAAATGGTGTTAGTGTTTCTATACTTTTTGATTCTGGAGCCACTGACTCCTTTATTTCACCGTCCATTGTTGACCGATGTGGTCTAGTGGTAGTAAAGCAAGGTGGTAAATGGCAAGTTGAATTCGCCTCAGGGGTGAAAGTAGCAGTAGATAACTTAGTACATAACTATGAACTAAAAATAGGTACGTTAACTACTTTAGTAGATTTATATGTTACACCCTTAGGATCGTACGATATAGTACTAGGTATGGATTGGTTAGCATCTCATCATGCTGTAATTGACTGTCGACTTAAGACAGTTAGTTGCATTAATGATTTAGGTGCGAAAGTAGAAATTGTAGGTATTCAAAGACCTATCTCTTCGTGGATGATATCTGCTATGCAATTAAAGAGATGTCTTCGTCAAGGATGTCAACTATTTGCAACAACAGTTACTGATTTAGATGAGGGTGAGAGTCGAGAGGTATCTCTTGATGATCATCCTATTCTTAGGGAATTCGTGGATGTATTTCCTGATGACATTCTTGGAATGCCACCGAAGAGGGATATTGACTTTAGAGTTGACCTAGTTCTTGGAGCTGAGCCTATATCAAGAGCTCCTTATAGAATGACGACTCAGGAGTTAGAGGAACTTTTAGAAAACGGTTTCATTCGTCCAAGTGTTTCCCCTTGGGGAGCACCTGTTATCTTCATAAAGAAGGACAGATCTCTTAGGCTGTGCATTGACTATCATCAATTGAACAAGGTTACGATTAAGAATCGTTATCCTTTGCCTAGAATCGATGATCTTTCTGATCAAATTAAGGGAGCTAATGTGTTCTCTAAAATTGATTTGAAATCCGGTTATCATCAATTACGTATAGCTGAAGTAGACATCCATAAAACTGCTTTTCAAACTCGTTATGGGCACTACAAATTCACAGTAGTACCTTTTGGGTTAACGAACGCACCATCAGTATTCATGAGTTTAATGAATGGTGTATTTTGTACATACCTTGATCGCTTCGTCCTGGTATTTCTCGATGACATTTTAGTTTATTTGAGGAACATGGAGGAACACGAAGAACACTTGAGACAGGTTTTGCAATGTCTAAGAGAAAATCAATTGTATGCAAACCTGAAGAAGTGTGACTTCTTTCAAACTGAAATAAAATACCTTGGACATGTGGTATCTGGAAAAGGTATTGTTGTGGATTCTTCAAAGATCCAAGCTATTGTGGATTGGCCCGCACCTACTAATGTAGGTGAAGTTCGTAGTTTTATGGGTCTAGCTGGCTATTATAGACGTTTTGTAGAGGGATTTTCTAGAATCGGTCATCCTATTACTTCTCTTCAAAGGAAAGGGAAGAAGTTTGTTTGGACAGAACAGTGTCAGTTATCTTTTCAAACTCTTAAAGAAAAGTTAACTAATGTGCCTATACTCATTATTCCTGATCCTACTAAGGATTTCGTAGTATGTGCGGATGCATCCTTACAGGGTTTGGGAGCAGTTTTGATGCAAGATGGGCGTGTGGTTGCTTATGAGTCTCGCAAACTCAAGGACCACGAATTAAACTATCCTACTCGTGACCTAGAACTAGCAGTAGTAGTACATGCATTAGTTCGTTGGAGGCATTTCCTATTAGGTCATCGCTTTGAACTTCATACTGATCACCGTAGTTTGCAATACATTTTTACGCAACCTAACTTGAATGCAAGGCAAAGACGGTGGATGGAGTTCTTGTGTGAGTATGATTTTGAAGTAAAATATGTTCAAGGCAAAGAGAACATAGTGGCTGACGCTCTTAGCCGACGTCGACATGAGATCTCTGCTACTACTCTCAAAGTAGATTTGAGAGGTCAAATAGTAGCTGCACTTCCTAGTGATAGATTATATTAGGAAGTGAAGTCAGAAATTGAATCGAGTAGACCTTTAGAAGGTCGATTTGAAGGTTATGTCCTAGAATCGGATGGTATATTACGACATTTAGGTCGCATCTATGTGCCTCATGTAGAGAGTCTTCATACATTAATAATAACTGAAGCTCATCGAGCGCCGTATTCAGCTCATCCAGGTGTCAAGAAAATGCATGCTGATCTTCGGCAATTGTATTTTTGGCCTGGTATGAAATGTGATATTGCTGACTACGTATCGAGATGTCTCGAATGCCAGCGAGTTAAAGCTGAGCATCATCATCCTGCTGGATTATTACACCCACATCTCATCCCCGAATGGAAATGGGATATCATATCCATTGATTTTATTGTTGGGTTACCTTCATCATCATGTCGACATGATGCCATTATGGTAACTGTTGACCGTTTGACTAAAGTAGCTCACTTTTCACCCGTACGTTCATCATATAATGCTTCATCCATAGCTAGGATATTCATGGAGGACATCGTTAGATTACATGGAATTCCTCGTAGGATTATTTCGGATAGAGATCCTGTATTTACTTCTGCCTTATGGACTTCATTACAATGTGCTTTAGGTACATAGTTGAACTTTAGTTCAACCTATCATCCTCAAACTGATGGACAAACGGAAAGAGTTAACCAAATATTAGAAGATATGCTTAGGATGTACGTAATGGACCAAATAAATCACGCTGTATATTTCATTTGTACTAGCACCGCCATAACGATAGAGGCTCCATCAGTATGCCACCGTATTTTAGGGTATTATATCGTTGTCCCTTGTCAACCTCCACTGCCAGAATTCTACCGAGATTGCAGTATTACTTGGGCCCGAGATGCCGCGGATATGGAGCAACAACAGGCCACTGTAATATGAATTTATAGTAGCTCAGATAGCCAAAAAGAAAAGCATGCCGGCCATGCTATAGATAGGACCGACAGCCTACCAAGGTGACAGAGCGTTTGGCGCGACCGCTGAAGAAGTCCCAATCCGCTACGGCGCCATAAGTTTCAGACTCTCTATCTTTGTAGGACCATTCGAGATCTTAGAGAGAATTGGTCCCGTGGCATATCGACTCGCCTTACCACCCAGTTTGTCTCATATTCATGATGTTTTTCATGTATCAGTTCTTAGACCTTATCATCCCGACATATCTCATGTACTTGATTGGAATGCGTTACAGGTAGAGAACGGGCAGCTGGCTTTGGAGCCTCGGCCACCTTCTGACCGACGCCTACCAGTAACAAGACGCTTGATCGTGGATGGTCCAATGGATCCTAGCTGAGGGCTTCGCTACTCCTCGGGATACGCGACACTACGAGTGGGAACTTTATCCCTATCTTGTCTGCTAGTAGCTCTAAGATGCCCATCCCAGAGATGTGAAAATTCCGCCCGCGTTTATAGCTTCAAGGAAAGCACAAACCTATAGAAATTTATGTTGTTTCAAGTTACATTTGATCACCGGGTTTCTGAGCAAATAGAGTGATTTATTTGCATGCATTGATACTTAGTTAAGATGCACACAACTGCATAAGGATATGATGTGGTGGGATGCCTTTAACTCTGCCATTAATATGTTTATGATGGAATAACAACATTCATTTTAATTTGACTTTGTCAAGGAAGTGTATTAAATCTAGAGAACAAAAATCATCACTTGTTTTAAGTGAAAGTGCCTCTATGATATCTGCCATGATTTCTACATAATGCAGCGTCTATTCAACGCTTCTATATATATATATACATGTATGCATCGCTATTTTACTGGTTGCAGGATTTGCAGGTACATGACACCGACTCCACCTATGTAATCAGGTCTGAGCGTGTCAAGACTCAACGGAAATGTTGAACGGGAGATAGTAGTTAGGTTTATCCTAGTCTAGTCTTTAACCTTGGTCTTAGTACATTATCAATTTTCAGTTTTGAGTCATAGGTTGTATTGTATTTTCTGTTGGTTAAATTGTTTAAAAAAAATAATAATATTGGTTAATTTTAATGTTGGAATATTGTGCTTTAATTATTGTTATTTAATTAATATTAAAATATGATTGAAATTTACGTACTTGATAATTTAATATATTAATTAGCTTATTTGGTTAAATAGTTGGTCTTAAAAAGATTAAACTATTTTAATTAAATAAATTAATTAATTAAGTTAAATTATTAAGTGTGTAAATTATATTGTATTTAAAAGAATTAGAAAATTAGAAAATAGAATAAAATAGAATATGCATGTGAATTGAAAATTGAGTTTAAAAAAATAAATAAATAAATAAACATTTGCATGCAATTGGAAAATTGATTTTCAAATTTTAAACTTAATAAAATTGAAATTACATGCAAAAAAATTGGAATTGGCAAAATTGCCGAGAAGAGGAGAAGATATTTCTCATAACCACTTCTCGACAAGTGTGCCAGTGCTTTTATGAGGTTGTTGAAAAAAATTTGTTAAGGGAGGTTATTGTGGATCTCGGGAAAATTGACAGAGGCTATTCAATTTCCTCACAGGGAAATTTACAAAGCACTTGCAAATATCCTCTTACTGTGATAAAAATTATTAATTCTTAGAATTTGTTATCTCCCTATGTTTGGAGGTATTTCTTGGTGGGAGATTCTTGGTTGGAAATCTTGTGTGTTTGTAGAAGAAGTTTTGGAGCTCTATGTGTATGGGAAACAAAGGATTCCTTTTTCTTTCTACAGCCAAACTTCAAGATTACAGACATTGGAGGTGTACAGGTATTTTTCTTTGTTATTTTGATTTCTATTTTGATTTAGAATTTTCTGTGTATCTTGGAGATTTTGGAAAAGTTCTTGTTTCAACAGAAGAAAAGATTTATGAAACAATTTGGTTGAGAAAGAAAGGAAATTTCCTACTGTTAAATTTTGTTTGTTAAAAAAAATTTTGTTTTAAAACTATAGATAATCAAATTCTCTCTCTCTAAAAATTGTTTAAAATAGTATTATCCTGAAAGGATTTATGTTTATTTTTATATTCTTTGTTTAACCTGGTTTTTTTTTTTTTAAAAAAAAGGGGTTTAAATAAATAAATTTCTTTATGATACTATTAAAAACAAAACCTTATGCCAGAAATTATACAGGCACAGTATTTTACTGTAGAAAACTTTGCATATCTATATATATATGCATAATGAAGAAATTTTTGTGAAGTTTTTAGATTAAATTTTTTCGTCGAAAATTGCACGGAATTTTTAAGTTTGAAATTATTTTTAACCGAATGAAATTCGTATTGAAATTTCTTTTAAATCAAAGGTTTTTTTTGGAGGCTGCCGCAGGGGGCTACCCCCACGGCCGACCCCCACAGGGAGGCCGGCTGTGAGGGCAGCGCCCAACGCTGCCTTCACAGGCAGCGCCGGCGCTTCCGGCACAGTCGTGCCCTTCTGTGGAGGGCTCGGCTGTGTGGGCAGCCGGGCCCTGCCTTAAAGTAAATTATATTTATAAATTTCATTTAAATTAAAGTTGTTTTAAAATATAAATGTAATATATATTTATATATTACATATTTATATATTATATATTAATAAATATATATATGATATGTATATATGTAATGTATAAATATTATTATTATATATGTATATAGTTTCTTCTTGTACTGGGAACATGAATAAATTTTAATGATATTTAATATCATTTTATATTTATATTAAATGTGTAATTATTTGATTATAAAGAGTTTTATGATAACTAGAATGTGAAAATTAAGAATAGATAATTTTAATGAAATGTATTTTGTAGAGTAAATATATTTTCATTATTGATTATGATTGTGAAATTAGGATTATCGTAGATTTAATTTTTTCATTTTTAAAAGAAAGATAAATCTTGTATTAGATGATTAATTTTGAACTTCTAGTTCTTGTATTGCATGGATTTAGTAAATCCAAAATGTAGATGTGAATTTGTTTCAAATTGCATTAAATTTTATTGGTTAAATTTGGGAAATGGCGTAGTCAAACAAGTCTTCTAGATCAATTGTTAAATGGGGATTGTGCTTGTTAAGTTTAAGTTTCTTGTGTAGTCTAGGGATGTGTACATGGCTTTGCTGGGTGTTCAACTCCTGTGTTATGATCATTGATTATTGTTCATTTTAATCATGTTTGGTCTTATAGAGATTTGGGTTATATGTACACTCTGTAAACCCTAGAAAGAAAAACATAGATTCCTGTGTTATGTTTCGGGGAGTGGCTAATTGTAAGGGCCGACACACAAAGTGGTGTCAGGGTAACTTACAAATAGTTAGTAATTCAGTGAAAACTAAAGAACACAGTAGTTAGAATAAAACATTTAATAAGATGTATTTGCCTCACTTATCGACTCTTGAGCTTCTTCAGTCATGAGTATAAGATGAGAAGGCCTGGAATGGCAAATCAATGTCTTATTCCTTTTAAAGACATTTGATTCTGCAATAGTATGCAATAGGGGCCAGGTTTCGTAAGAGGTTGCCAGGGTAACGCAAGGATTGGGGGCCAGAACCTAGGAAGAAACACTAGGGTAACCTTTGCGTCGTTGTGATGACACTCCACCTAGAATAACAGTCAACCTCATTTTTGTAGTAAATTCAATTGTCTAAATCTGGAAGCAATGTAACCAATAGATTGTGTGTACTAGTGTCTAGGGTTGGTAGATTAGGTCTAGGTAACCTTATTACTATCTCCTAGCATGAGGGGTGGACCTACGGGTACCACATGGTTGGGTGGAACGTGCACCTTATGTCGTTGGGTCCCCAGTTTGTGATCATGGCATTGAGAGCTTCATGGATGGAGAGCTCGCACTTGGATCTATGTATTATTTCAGCATTGTATATTGTAAACTTGTAATGTAAAAACATCCCTCAAATGTATAAGAGGTGAACAATGTATATGTAACTATTATTTGAACTACCTCATCAGATGGATGAGTATTGTAATATCATATCAATGCAATGCATGGAAACATGTTTGTACTTTATTATGATATCATGAATGGAAATTTAATTATTATGCAATGTTTATTTTATGTTATGATTTAATATGTGCAATGCAAAATACTTAAGTCGCTTATGGAAAACTCAAAGTAGTGTAACGTCGTTTAACCTAAGAATGTATGCAATTAATTAACTTATAATTAAACTTTAAAAAAAAAAATTATTACACCTTTATAACACATTTACAACATTCTTAGGTTATTAAGACGGGGCATTACATCCCAAATCGATGTCAAGATTCCTGACCCACTTCTTCAAAAGATTTTTAAAGAAAATTTGCTGACACACCTTCAGGACAAACTCACCATGATGAAGTTCCCTTACTTCATGCATTTATGTACAACCCTTTGCGATTATCACAATTCAATTGGTAGTCGTGATACACGATCCACTTCTAGTCGAATTGAGAAATTTGAAAATGCCAACCAAACCAATTCTCAGCCATTTAAAAAGAAAAATGAAGGGTTCTTGCAATTTAACACTCCTCAACAATCCCCTCCACCTGTCAACAACCAAGTGGTCATTGTTAAGACCATGGTTCCTTTTAGTTATGGAGATCCCAAATGACACTTCACACCTTTACCCGATACTCTCCATAAAACAATGTCTCAAATTTTGCAACAACAATTGATTACCTTAACCACTATTCATGCACCAAATCCTACCAAACCTTTACCTCTGAACTTCAACTCCAAAGCTTATTGTCATTTTCATAGACAAAATGGACATGGCATAGAACAATGTAAGTTTCTTAAGCACCTTGTTCAAGACCTCATTGATTCTGGCCATCTATCTATTGCCAGTGTTACTAATCAAGGCAATAAGTCTATGGCCCCTCCCAATCAAAATTTGTAAATATTCACTAATCCCATGCCTAAACATAATATTTCATTTTTCAAAGCTAGTGAAACTCCATTGAATGATGTTATGAATTCTGATCTTATTCCACATGTGACCCATGTCAAGCCTATGGATGAAATGGTAGGCAGGATATACATTATCCCTCATAAGGGCCAACATAAAACATCTCTTGATATTACTTTTTCCTCTCAAGACATACTTAAGAATCTCCCTAATGGTCCTCTTTACATAGATAACTGTATCTATGATAAGCCTACTAATGGGATATTAATAGCTCTCACCTGTGGAGAGAATGTGATAATGGAAGAATTTTTGGTATTGCATGATCTTTATCAAGATGATTACAATAAACCTAATGCATGGATCAAAACAAAATGGCTTTCTGCCCTACAATTTGGATCAATCATCTCTATTTATTAAATAGGCCCTCCAACATATTGGATGTTACATTCTCATCATCTCGAATCGGAACCAATTCTGAGCCAAGTAATTGCACTAATCCAGCTGCCTTAAGTTCAATTGAGAGTGTCCCTTTCGAAGGGTTCTTACAAATGCCAAAGTTTCCCTTAACAACATCATTTCACTTCCTTACCAGCAGCTTACCCTTTATTCTCCAAAAGCTGAATCTTTCCCCTTAGAATCTCCTAGCCTGGCCAAGGAAACCACCACTAAAGGATTATTTTCACGCCTTACTCCAAAAAGTTTGCACAGCATGTTCAAACTGGCCTCTAAACAATGGCTCCCACATCAACTCCCTACTCATCCTAGATGAGACCATAAGCCCAACTCAACAAGATCTCAGTTTTAACCCCACACTGGAGTACTCTTTACCTTCCTCATCCAGAAAAGACCTAGGGATTGCAGTGAATGACATGCCTCCCAAAGTCAGTTTGGCAAAGTTAAAAGGAGAAAAGTGGATGAAAACCTCCGTCTCTTCCATTCCTCTGACAGCAGAGAAACCTTAAGGGCCACCACGAATACTTCCTCTGATGTAGCTTGATAATAGAATCAAAAGAAATAGAGGAGCTAGGGAGCATAGACATCGTTGCCGTGCTCTTTCTCGCAAGTCACGTGATGAAGAAAATAATGAAAATCATAATCCACATTTTCCAGAAGCAATCCATGACAACACTCCTCCCCAACCATCACAACATGATTCTATACCTCCATCACAACCAGAGTTGCACGCTTCCACTGACATCATCATTCTCCCTCCTATTGTCATTAATTTGGATGATGATGATGAGGAGATTTCTAAAATAGATGAAGATGTGCATAACAATTTGAACACATTGTTTTCCTCTTCCATGAGCTTGCATGAAAACTCTCCTAGGATGAGCATTGATCTTGATGCTAGTTCTGCACTTACTATTGTCCCTCTAGCTAGTCACCCACCTGCACTTTACACTAAACAAGATTGGGAGGCAGATGACTTGCCCAATGGTTGATGTGCATTTTCCTTACTGGTCTCTTTCTTTTTCTTTTGTGTGTTTGTTTGTGTGTAACATGTTCCCCTATATTGTTTTCTTTGATGTTCTCTCTCTTTGTGAAATTCTTCTATATATACCTTCATTCTTCTATATATCATGCATTTATTTCACTTTTCGCCTTTTTTTTTCTTTCTTCCCTCCTTTTGGGGATGATGCAAGGTATTGAGACAACAATGTCCCTTTCATGTTGACCCAAAAGGCACCCCCCTTTTCTATTTCTTTTGTTTTTTCCTTCCTTTTGGGGATGATGCAAGGCATTGAGACAACAATGTCCCTTTCATGATGACACAAAAAGGCCCCTTTTTCTTTCTCTTTTTCTTTTTTCCTTCCTTTTGGGGATGATGCAAGGCATTGAGACAACAATGTCCCTTTCAAGTTGACACAAAAAGGCCCCTTTCCTTTTTCTTTTTCTTTTTCTTTTTCTTTTTGCCTTCCTTTTTGGGATGATGTAAGGCATTGAGACAACAATGTCCCTTTCATGTTGACCCAAAAGACTCTCTTTCTTTGTCTTTTTCTTTTGCTTTTGTTGTCCTTTTGGGGAAAATGCAAAGCATCGAGACACCTTATGTCTCTTCCATGTTGACCCAAAAGGATCTTTTTTTTTCTTTTTTTTCGCTCTCTTTGTGTCATTCTTTTAGTTCTATGTATTTGGGGGGATGATGGTAGTTCCAAGCGCTCTAAAAAAACATTGCAATAACAAACATACTGACCCCAAATCCATAGATCCCTTATGTGTTTGGTGTTTCCCCTTTTGGGGGCAACCCCTTCTCTTTTATTTCTTCCTTTTCCTTTGCATGAATCAGCCTTATTCAGAAATATATCACTTGGCATTGGGGTTTCCAAGTTGGCTCGCATGTCCTTTCCTTCTCTTTGTATTTTTCATTCTCCTACTTTAAAGTAATTGTTCACAAAACGGTGTGTAGCAATTCCTTTAAAGTGGGGGCATACATTGGCATTATTTATTTTGCATTTTTCTTCTCTTGGTTCTTAGTGCAGCCTTATTACTTCATACAATGTGTTTGTCACTTTGTGGATGACATTAGTTGTAATGCCCTTCATAAGTGTGATCTATCTTAGTATATTACATTCATCTTAGTCGCCTGATGTGACTCACTGCATCCCCTAAGTTGAAAATTTTCTACTCTTTGATCGGTCCTCTCTTGGAGACATTATACACAATGCTCCCTAAGTTAAAGACCTCACATGAACTAAGAAAGACTCCTTTCAACATTCTTTTGCATTTTGAAAATTTTACATTTTGTATTTTTCATTTTACATATATGGCCACCTTGCATAACACATCTTGCATGCTCGTGGTGCCATCTTGTGCTTGTTCATGAGCTCCAAGCATACAAATCTTTTCTTGTCTCTTGAAGCTCGAAAACCTTATCTTTTATGGCACCTTATCAAAGTTATCAAGAGGTATAACTTTGGTATGGTTAAGTGGGAAGCCCAACCAATGACACGACTTCCCCCATAGCCACCTGTGTGTGTGTGAGTGCATACCAGACAAGAATGTATTCTTCTCACCCTTTTGGCCTTCTCACCTGATGGAAAACTAAAAGTTATGTCACCTCAAAGTGAGTACACATCTTTCTGGACAAACAACCTAGATCTGATCCACAACTAGTTGGACAAACGGTCTAGGCTTGATCTGACTTTCCCTTTCTTTTCATTCCTTCACATCACTTTCTTGTGTGATCTTTTATGCTTATGTTCAGTTTTCCATGGGATCTTGATCCTAGGGCCTTGATCATCCCTATTGATTATAGCCATCTGATCTTGCTAACATGAGTACATTTGGGTCTCTCTCAATATGCATGTCTTGGCTACTTTAGTGTGAGTTTGAAGCAAGTTCATCCTCTCACTAAAGTGGTGGCTAAATGTGTTGTAGAAAAATGTATCCTTGACATTTTCACTCATTTGGGCCTTTCCTATGGATTTTGGCCTGATTTTTCCTAGAT
Source organism: Sequoia sempervirens (assembly GCA_007258455.2). Lineage (NCBI taxonomy): Eukaryota > Viridiplantae > Streptophyta > Pinopsida > Cupressales > Cupressaceae > Sequoia > Sequoia sempervirens. Next base: position 135,218,840 of record VDFB02168118.1, on the reverse strand, counting down.
TTAATGTTGTTATGTGGCCAACACATTCACATTAAGCCTTGAATGTGTGTAAATCAATAAAAACCTAATGATGTCTTACAAAGGTGTTGTGAAGTGTTGTGATACATTTTCCCACTTTTCTAAGGCCTTTCTATCATAATTCATCTAAATAACCACTTACCAATCCTTATTTCAAATTTTTGTAAGGTGTTGTAACAAACTCTCACACTTTCCTAGGCTTGTCATCAACAAATTCACCCTTTCTTATGATAAATGACCCCTTAATGCACTTATAGGTACTACTTAAGTGTGTTTCAGAAGATAATCCCATTAAACAACATTAATGACACTTTAATTCCCGACATCCACTTAAAATTGTCCAAGTTGACTAAGTCACCACCTTGGGCAACTTAGTCCCATTTGGCATAAAAATAAAATTTAATCCAAATTTTTGGCGAGATATTGTCTTATAAACCCTAAGGTCGGCATGTGATGTGTTATTTTTTGGAAATTAGGATAACATGTATAAATAAAGGGATTTATCTTCATTTTCATCCTTCCCAAATCAATCAACATTTGCATTCTTCTCAACCAAGCATTCAAGCATTCTAAGCACCTCAAGCATCAATCTATTGGATCTTATCACTTGCATATCTTCAGACTTCTTCAACAAGGGTTTAGTGAGTTATTACATTTGCATGTTAGCCAATCATCTTTCCCTTTACATTTCATTTCATTATCTAGGGTTTGATTACCAAAATGGGGTTTGACTAAGGCAAACCCCCTATTCTCTAACCATAACACCTTTTCCCCTCTTTGCATGTGTGTTTTGCAGGTTTTGTATGCAAATTATTCAAAGAGTAAGGTGTAATATTTCCATCAACATCATCCAAAGTAAAAAAAACCCTAAAAGGAGCTTGAATACAACTTGCAGGTCAACATCTGAAGATTTGGATCTAGTTCTCTGTCAAGAACAAAAGTACGAGTTGATAGCTATAGATTCTAGTCTCAAGATTCCTGAAAGTCACAGGTGGACTAAGTCACCATCATTGGTGAATTAGTCCCACTAAAGGGCTGAAAAGTGATCTCTATAGGTCTGGACAACCATTTCCCCTAAACTTGTTCCAACAAAGTTTCTCTGAAGTAGGAATAAGTCATCTAGCTTGGCGTAAGTGTCCTAGTGGCCTTCAACAACAAATTCTGGAAGATTCCAAAGCTCTTCATCAACCATTAGTTTCCAGGTGCATGCCTTCTGCTGCTTTAAGTTTTATTATAGCAAGCATACATTTTAGGTCATTTTACATATTGTTTTCAATAGTTTTGCATTACATTAGTTTTCATTCAACAAATAGTTTCATTTCATTAGTTTACAAAACTTAGACACACTCCATATCACACATCACACACACTTTAACACATAATCTTGAATGAACCCCCTAGATTTTGGGTGTGAAAGAACTCTTTCCTTCTAGGTAAAAACCCTAGAAGTGCTAGGGAATCCACTTTCCCTCAAAATATACGAGTCATTTGGATGATTCAAGCAGGGAGGTAGAGGTAGTTGGCATTTAGAGACCCATGTCCTTGCATATGATTTCTACTATATAGTTAAGGAGATGTATGCATCAAGGTTGCCAGTTGTTTGTTGTGATAGTTAATAATTTAGAGTTATGGGCGAGTCAAGAGGTTTCCCTCGATGATCATCCTAGCCTTAGGGAGTTTGCAGATGTCTTTCCTAGTGAGATTTTGGGAATGCCACCTAAGTGTGACATCGATTTTAGGATAGATCTTGTTCCCGGAGCAAAACCTATTTCTCAAGCTCCATATCAAATGACTACTTAGGAGCTTAAGGAGCTTCAGTTGTAGCTAGACAAGTTGTTGGATAAGGGGCTTATCCATCCTAGTGTCTCTCCATGGGGAGCACTGGTCATTTTTGTGAAAAATAAGGACAAATCCCTTCAATTCTATATTCACTATTGGTAGCTGAATAAGGTGACTATGAAGAACATATATCCTTTGCCAAGAATAGATGACCTCTTTGATTAGATTAAGGGATCCAAGGTGTTTTTGAAGATTGGCCTAAATTTAAGGTATCATCAGTTGCATATGTTTGAGGAAGACATTCATAAGACTATATTTTCCACTCAGTATGGGCACTATGAGTTCACTATTGTGCCATTTGGGTTGATAAATGCACCATTTGTATTTATGAGCCTAATGAATGGAGTATTCCGCACCTATCTTGACATTTTTTTCCTTGTGTTCCTAGATGCAATTTTGATTTATTCTAGGACCAGGGAGGAGCACAAGGAGCATTTGCAGCAGGTATTGCAGTGTCTAAGGGAGAATCAACTATATGCAAATTTGGAAAAGTGTGTATTTTTCTAGATAGAGGTGAGATATTTGGGGCATGTCATTTCAAGAGAAGGTATTGTCATGGATCCTTTGAAGATCCAAGCCATCATAGATTGGACTTAGCCCACTAATGTCTTAGAGGTTCACAACTTTATGGGTTTAGCAAGTTATTGTTGACATTTTATGTAGGGGTTTTCAAGGATAGCTCACCCTATCACTTCCCTTCAAAGGAAAGGGAGGAAGTTCTTCTGGTTGGAATAGTGCCAAGTAGCCTTTCAGAATCTTAAGGAGAGGTTGACTAGTGCACCTATTTTGGTAGTTCCTAATCCTATTGAATATTTTATGGTGTGTACTGATACATCTTTGGATGGTATAGGAGCAGTATTGATGCAGGATAGTCGTTTGATAGCTATGAGTCTCGCAAATTCAAGGATAATGAGTTGAACTACCCTACGCATGACTTGGAGCTATCTATTGTTGTTCATGCCTTCGTGATATGGAGACATTTTATGTTGGGGCATTAGTTTGAGTTGCATAGCGACCACCATAGTTTATAGTACATATTCATGCAGCCAAGCCTGAATGCTAGGTAGAGCCAGTGGATGGAGTTCATGTGTGAGTATTATTTTGAGGTGAAGTATATCTAGGGTAAGGAGAATGTTGTGGTAGATGCTCTTAGCTAGTGGAGGCATGAGCTTTTAGCAGTGACTCTTGGAGTAGATTTGAGGGGTCAGATTCTTGCAGTGTTTCCTATAAATGGTTGGTATTAGGAGGTGAAGTTAGAGGTTGATTCAGGTAGAGCTTTGGAGGGTAGATTTGTAGGTTATTCCCTTGAGTTAGATGGTCCCTTGCAGCACTTTGTTTGTATCTATGTTCCTCTTTCAAAGGGTCTTCATATCCTAATTATATCAAAGGCATATCAAGCACCCTACTCAGCTCATCTGGGTGTCAAGAAGATGTACGTAGACCTCCATTAGTTATATATTTGGTTTGGGATGAAGAGGGATATTGTAGATTTTGTCTCAAGGTATTTGGAGTGCCATAGGGTTAAGGCAGAGTACCAACACCCCATAGGTCTTCTGCAACCGCATCTTGTTCCATAATGGAAATGAGAAATCATCTTACTAGATTTTATAGTTAGCTTTCTAGTTTCTTCTCGTCATCATGACGCCATCATGGTCACTATGGATAGGTTGACTAAGGTGGTGCACTTCTCTCCTATTTGGTTTTCATATAATGCTTCTTTAATGGCCAGGACTTTTATGGAGGTTATAGTCAAATTGCACGGGATTCCTCATAGGATCATCTCTGATAGAGACCTAGTATTCACTTCAACACTCTGGACATCCTTGCAATATGTGTTGGGGACTCAATTGAACTTTAGTTCTACTTACCATCATGAGACAGATGGGTAGATCAAGAGGGTTAATCGGGTCCTAGAGGATATGCTCAGAATGTATGTCATGGATCAACAGTCTTGTTGGGAGGACTATCTGTACTTAGTGGAGTTTCCATATAACAATGGGTGCCACAGTTCTATTGGTATGCCCCATTTTTAGGCATTCTATGGTTGTCATTGTCCGACCCCATTGAGTTGGGAGTGTCTTGAGGACAAAGTCCTTCTAGGACTAGAGATGTTTCAGGAGATGGAGCAACAGGTTGTTCATATAAGACAACATTTGGTGGTAGTGCAGGATAGACAAAAGAAATATGTGGATGCTCATGGGGTTGATCATCAGTTTTCTGTTGGTGACTGGGTATTCTTGCAGGTGTGTCCACAAAAGAGTCTGATCCATTATGTAAAAGGCTCTAAGCTCGCACTACACTTTGTTGGGCCATTCGATGTTTTGCAGAGGATTAGCCATGTTGTGCACCATCTTGCTTTGCTACCCAGTCTATCACCTATCCATGATGTATTTCATATTTCTATTCCCAAGCCATATTATCTAGATATTTCTCATGTTCTTGACTGGAATGCTTTATAGGTATAGGACGGCTAGCTAGCTCTAGAGCATGTTGGCATTCTGCAGCATAGGAGACTCGCCCTCAAGGGTCAAGACATTGAGCAGGTGAGGGTCTAGTGGGATCCTAATGATGATTCTTCATCTACTTGGGAGGATGTATCCTGGATGCAAGAGTTATACCCTCTCTTGTTACAGGCTTCCAAGAGTAAGCCTAATTCTAGAGGGGGGAGGATGTAGTGCCCCTCATACTATTCTTTGATAGACTAAAAGTTGATTTGTTTTGGGATGATATTTTATGGTACATTGTTTGATTTTGGACTTATTGCTATCAGGATGTTTGTGATTACATTTCTCTTACTTGAGTTTTATGCATATGTTATGACTAGTATATGGATTTATTTGATTATGTGGACTAATTATATCATGAGCATTATGTGATTATTTGATCATGATTATTATGCAATTATCTTGTGACTGCTCTTATCTTGTTTATTATGTAACTGATTGTTATGAGTTGATGTGATTACTTGGTGATGTTCTTACAGATGTGTTTGGGTGAAAGGGACAGTGTTGCATTGCTCACTTGTGACTACCCTGCTACATTGTGATTCCCTTTCACAGTGTGCCTGATTATATGTATATGTATATACATGACCATTTTGTGTGTTGTAGGTTACAGGGACTAGGCATTGACACCACCTAAATTGGTAGGTCTAAGCATTCCTTAAACCCAATGGAATAGTTGATCAAAGATAGCACTTGGCCCCCTACCCTAGCCATCATCCTTGAAGAGGATGAGTATCTATTTTGATACCTTGTTAGTGTGTCATTGTTGTTTGTGGTCAATTGGTCTTAATTTTTGACCCTAGTTAGGGTTCAGGTAATTGTTTGGCATTTGGTTGATTTAATTTGAAATTGTTAGATAAATATTATTTTTGGTTAATAGATTCATTAAATAAGTTAATGAGTAAAAGGGTACTATGATAAATAAATATAAATATATTTATGAATAATCATAGTTTATAATAAATTAAATGTGTAATGTAATATTAAAATAAAATAAAAAATTTAATGGAATGTTATAATTAATAAATAGTAAAAAATAATATAATTAATAGAAAGGTTTTTCATGCATCACATGCACAGCTTTGAAAAGATTTTCCAAAAAGAAACTTAATGTTTTTTGGGGGATTTTAGAGATCTCATTGGATTTTTGGTTTAAAAAAATGAACAGCCTTCTTCTTGTAAATATTTATCCTTTTTGGGAGATTTTTCATTCTATTTTTGGCTAGAAGGGAGTAATTTGTCTACAAATTTCATATATTGTTGTGGTTGTGGAAATTGGATTTTTGGAAAAATTGATTGGGGAGTTGGAGAGATTGAATTTGCAAGTTGGAAAAATTCAAGCTCAGTATCAAATCTCCAGCCCTACCAAGCAATTGGATCCAAGTTGAAATTAAATTATTTGATTACACTATTATTTTGAATTATATCTTTTTTTTTAAATGAATGGATAAATGTTTAATGTTTCTTGTAAATGAATACATTTTCTTTTTTTTTCATTCTCAAATTGAAACAAATATTAAATGCATTTTTTGAAGGATGTTAAAGCTCTTTCAGTCAATTGTTTTGTGCATGTCCTATAACCTTTGTATTCTTCAAATTGATGCCTCCTTGAGGCATTTCGTTAAAAATTTTGGGTGCTTTCTCTTTATTGTCTATCCTTGCATACTTGTCTTCAAGAGCAATTTAAAACAACAAATCCAATTTGTGCACATCCTACTGCCATTTCCTTTTCGCTAGTCGCAATCCCTATTTGGGTTTTCTTTCAAGAAATTTGGTACGTTCTCTATGTTGTTGATGCTTGCTTTCATGCCTGCCAAAGAATTTTCAACAACAAAATTTGTTTACACACATGCACCAGTTCCTTATAGTGGTAACCGAGCTTATCACCAACCATTTGCATTTGCTCGAAAGTTTCTTAAGCCTCTTAATTACTAGGGTGCATTGTATAACATTTCTTCCTTAGGAAAAATTTAATAGAGGTCTAATGCTTTACTCCTAGTGTCGGTCTGTGGACCAGGCACACCCAGCCAACCTTGGTTGGCAGTGGGTACCCTACCTTCCCCTATGCACAGGCTGCTTTGTAAAGCATTGGAATTAAGTTTGTGTTTCATTTGATGATTTGTGTTGTGATTACCTTTCCTACGTATAGTGTATTGCAAATTTATTGCCTACATTATACATTTTTCATATTACATTTGGGATTCAAAGAACCTGCATCATGCTTGGAATGCAATGAATATACATTATATTTTGGTAATCGATGGATATACATTAGATATTGCTCAATGTGATTTCAGCTCTTGCAATTACATTTGATATGGTGTATTTCAATTTCAATCAATCAATCAATCAATATATATATATATATATATATATATATATATATATATCTGTATGTATATATACATATATATGTGTGTGTATATATATATATATATGTATATATAGATATATGTATATATAATATATGTATATATACATATATCTATATATACATATATATATGTATATATACATATGTGTATATATATCGATATATGTATACATACATATATACATATATCTATATATACATATATACATATATCTATATATACATATATACATATATATATATATGTTTATATATGTACGTATTTATACATGGTTGCCACATTATAATTTGATAAATTGCATTAAAATTACATTTTGTTAATGATATACATACATACATACATACATATGTATATATATATATATATATATATATATATATATATATATATATATATATATATATATATATATATATATATATATATATATATATATATATATATATATATCTGGGATATATGTACATATATATATGCATATATGTATTATGAATATAGTAAAAGAATATTTTTGCCTTCACAATTAATTGATTATGTTAGATAAGTAAATTGAGTGATGAAGTAGGCTGAATTGATTTACTCGTATTTAGTTAAATGAAGGATTTGTTTAAATAAATGAATTAGATTATCTTTTAGTTAATTAATGAATGCTGATTTCTTAATAGTGGAATTGTAAATTCACCATGTAATTAGTTATTTAGAATAATTGACATTATAGTTATTTATGAATTATTGTGGTAAACGACCCATTAAGTGGAATAAGTGGTTAAGTCAATGAGTGATATGAAATTTGGAAATAATATCTTATTTAAGGAGTATTTCATGGTTGTATTGTTTGATTTATTGCTTGTAGTGAATTTTATGTGTGATTTTAGAATTGGGGTGATTTTGGTGATTGTTTAAAAGTGGGTGTTATTGTGTAAAATTGTTAAGGTTGGCTTCCAAAGGCTTAGAAGGGAGTATTTTTGTGTGTATAGATTCTTTTGACTATGATAAGTTTGCAAGGTGGTCAATGCCTTGCACTGTGTTTGGATTCATGTGATTATGTTAAGTGTGCAAGATGGTAAATGCCTTGCTTGATGTGTAGGGTCTACTAGTTACAAGTAGGGGGAGTGGCTCTAAATGAGGACCGGAACCCAAAGTGGTGTCCAGGATAACCCATTGGAGAGTTTCTTAATCTAGTGATAACCTAAAAATGAATTAGGGGCAATGGGTAGATTTCACATTAAACAAGATAATGGATGCCTCACCCATGCCTGTAGTGCTCATTTAGGCTAAGGATGGGTTGAGAAGGATTGATTGTCTTCCTTGTCCACATGAAAGGAATGTTGGTTCTGCATGTGTCACCCTATGGGGTCAAGACCTAGTGAGTGGTTTACCAGGACAACCATAGATGGGGGTCGAGGTCTAGTGAGATATCGCCAAGACAACCAATGTCAGGACCATGCGATGACACTTCTCCCTATTTTAGTCTAACATTTCCTAGTCTTATTTTCTCCTTCTATTGTGTGAGTACTTCTGGAAGTGAAGTCAATGTTGTATGTGATGTTGGTGTAGTTGGTAGTGTTGTGTTGGAGTCCATGTATAACCTTTGATTGTGTTAGCCTGTTGTTTTCCTGAATATATGTATGATGTGGGACCTTGTGTTATCTCCTAGCACAGGGGGTGGGCCTCAAGGTTCTACATGGTTGGGAGGTTTGTACTTTTTCCTCCATTGTGTATTCTTGATGCATGTTCAGGAGAGTGGAGATTGTTCCTTGTATTGTGGATTCCAGTTCATGCTCTAGTTTGAGGAGACAATCTTTTATGTATATGTATTGGATTGGATAAAAATTGTATCTCTTACTGTAATCTTATGTATTCTTCCCACATGTACTCAAGGAAGCATTGTTGTAAAATTGTAACGATGTAACAGATGTTGATGTACTCTCTTGTAATGGATATTGTTAAGTGATGTATTTTGCATATGTTAATTAGAAATGATTTTTATTATTTTTTATTAGATGACATGATATGGAAGTAAACAATGTAGAATCATATAATGTGGTGTTTTTAAATGTACCTTGCATGTTAGATGAACTATGTTATCTTAGTAGTATATGAAATGATTCTAGTTATCTTGGTTGATAGATATGTGAGTAGCACAATCATGGAACCTTGATGCTATCTATTGTTATTTCCTTAAGAAAAAAATGTTCCATTACAGTGGCTTAGTTAGTGTTGTCCTTTGGGGTTCCTTGGCGGGGTCATTATAGCTTTTGGATGCATATGCTCTTCTTTCGCACCATTCGATGATCTTGAGAATCAAAAGTGTCCTTTGAATTTTGTACAAACACCCACACATTTGGTTTTGGTATTTTTCTTTTTAAAATGAACCCCTTGCAAGTGTGAGAAAAAGGTGGTGTGTGTGCTCTCTCCTTGCACTTTGTGTGACATGGGAGATAAAAAACAACATACTTATCTCACTTTTGTTACCTTTAAAGGGCATGCCTCCCAACTTGTGAGAGGAAATAACCCAAGCAGTACTTTGTTTTGTTCTGTTATATAAATTATTGTGATTGTTGGGAAAGTCTTTGATCACCTAATGAGGATGTCTTATGCTGACAAATGCCACCCCTAGTATATGTGTGATACATCAAAATCCTTTCTTAAGAAGGGACTGGGAGGCCTCTTAATTGATCTAATATTGCCACATGTATAGGCACTAGTATTACCCCAAAACATAGATTAAGAACCAATTAATTCATAGGCCAAAAACCCTTTTACTTGCTAGCGTAGGATTGATCCAAAGCTAGCCTATGTTCTTGTATAAGATCGAATTTTCACCCCATGTGCAAATCCCCTTTTTTTCCTTCATCCACTTTAGAAAACTAAGTTCAGAGGCTTAATTCCACCAAAGTCCGCTGCTTGCAACACACTTGGTGCCTATTTCAAGCATCAGTGCAAGCATTTATGTCGAGGATGCCCATGTGGTACATAGACGTCTGCACAGTGCACTTACCTCCCTAAAAAATTCCTGATTTCAAAGTACTCACAAGTAGAAGGCATAGATTTTTAGGAGACTTTTTCCCCAGTAGCAAGAATGGAAGCTATAGGGATGTTCTTGGAATTGACTACTTATAAAGATTTCAAAGTTTATTAGATGGATGTCAAGTCAACATTTCTAAATGGTGAGCTGGAAGAAGAAGTTTACATGGAATAACTAAAAGGATTTCAATTAACAGATCAATCGGATATGGTGTGCAAATTAAAGAAATATTTATATGGATTGAAGCAAGCTTCTAGAGCTTGCTATGCAAGGTTAGACAAGTATTTGATTCAGAAAGGAATTAACAAAGGTACGATAGATAATAATTTGTACTTTAAGACTGATAATGACAAAATCTTGATTATAGTTGTATATGTTGATGATATTTTTTTTGGAGGAAATAAAAATATTTGCAAGATTTATGCAGAAGAGATGCAAAAAGAATTTGAAATGTCTATATTTGGGTCCAGATGAATTTATTTCTTGGGCTACAAATTAATCAAACAAAGAAAGGAATTTTCATTTCACAGTCTAAGTATACAAGAGAGATGTTGAAGATGTTTGGGATGGATGGTTCCAAACTGGTATGTACTCCTATGGTGACTGGTTGCAAATTGGGTAAAGATGATGACTCACCTAAGACTAATGATGACTCACCTAAGGCTGATCAAAGCAAGTATAGATCTATGATTGGTGGATTACTGTATTTGGCTACTACTAGACTGGATATTATGCATGTGGTTTGTCTTGTGGCTAGTTCAATAAAATCCAAAGGAAACACATGTTGTTGTTGTTAAAAGAATATTCAAATAATTGAATGGCACTCTAAATTATGGATTGTGGTATCCTAAAGATATTAACTTTACATTTAGTGTCTATACAGATGCAAATTGGGCTGGATGTATAGATGACAAAAAGAGTACAAGTGGTGGTGCATTCTTTCTTGGATGTAGATTGGTTGCATGGTTGAGTAAGAAGAAATATTTAGTCTCCTTGTCTAATTCTCAAGCTGAGTATATTGTTGTTGCTCATTGTTGTAAAAAAAAGCTATGGATGAAACATACATTAAAAGATATCACAGCTACTATATGATGATCCTATTTCTATCTTCTGTGATAATACAAGTGCAATTAACATTTTGAAGAATCCTGTGATGAACTCAAGGATGAAGCATATATCTATTAGATATAATTTCTTGAGAGAGAAGGTCATGGAGAATGAAGTAAAACTTGAGTATGTTCCAACAAAGGATCAGATTGTTGATGTTTTCACGAAGGCTCTTCCTAAAGATACTTTTGAGTATCTCCAAGAGAAGTTAGGGGTTATTTCCCCTCCTTTCATAAACTAAGATGCATTTGGAGATGTGTCAATTCAGTGGATTCATGGTTCTATCTTTTTGGACTGATGTTTTGGTGGCTACCTCTCAGGGGGAGCAGGTAGTTTCAAGTGTTGTCATTGTGAGTATTTTATTTTCATGTCAAAAGAAGATTTAATGAACATATATTTTTCCTTTTCCATTGATGTCAAAGGGGGAGAGAAAGCATGTGAAAAGGAAAGAAATCTAATAAGAGAAAGTAGGTAATGAGAAAGATGATCTTTTGAGGGGGAGAAGAATAAAGAAAAATCTTGAGAATTATATTCAGAACTAGTATGGTGTCTTTGATGGTTTATCACATCATGACTTGCCATCAATGACAAAGGGGGATATTGTTGCAAGAATGGAGAAATGAATGAAGGTTTTTTCATTGATGTCAAATGGTCAACTAGTTATCTACTAGTTGCTATTGGTTGTGTATGTTGAGGATATTGAGAAAATTGTATTAAAGAAAGTTTACATGTATTCAGTTGTTGCTCTAGTATTTGCCCCTATGTTCGCATGGTTCAAATATGTTGGTCATGGTTGTTGAAGTTTGCTATATCCATATTTTTGGTTGTTGGTTCATTGTGAAGTTTGAGTTGTGTTCACCGGTTGTGAACTATTTTTTTTGTGTTCTGGTTGAGGTCTAGGAGAAAATTTTCTGGTTCGAATATCTCTTTGATGAAGCATTTTGAATTGCGATTCTAGAGTTAAGATGTTTTGGTTGCATTGAAGATATTTTTGGTTTCTGGAAGTTTTGAGCTTAATTTTTCTATGTGTCTTATACTAGTTTGGCCGACCATGTATTAAGCACTATCTTCAAAGTTGATGAAGAGTGTTGGATCTATTTTTTGTCTTGGTGAAGCATTGGGTCGCCCTCATTCTAATTCCACCCTAGAATGTTTAGCACCGACCTAAATTGAATATGAAATTGGATGGCCGGATTTGGATCTTTTTCAAGGTTGGAGATAGTATAAATATAGGATGAGCTAGTAAGGAAAAAGATACAAGAAAAAAGAAGGAAGATAAGTGAAAGAGTAGATGTGACATTGATGCTATTCAGAAAGTGTGTGTGGGTTGTGTGTGGCAGATCAGTGTGAAGCTTAATGTTGAGTTTCTAGATGCAGTGAGTAGAAGGCAAACTCTATCATTCATGCAATTTGATCAAGTAACTGTAGTGGAATCCTTTGTTGCATTGGGATTGTAGTCTCTCTATAACAAGTCTTCTTTGTATCTCTGTGGCAGTGAGCCCTTCGCGTTGTAGCCCTGTTGGACAGTGAGTCCTTGTTTTAGGATGTGAACCTTTTTGTAATCGGTTTTGATATTCTCTATAGTGTGAGTTAATTATCACCGTGGTTTTTCCCTCATTGGTTTTTCCACATAAATTTGGTGTTATAGGGTTTATGTGTTGGATTTGAGTTTTTGCATTGGCATTTGATGATTGATCATTTAAACAATTTTATTAGTTCTGGTGATTGAATTAAAGGTTAAAATTTGTGACAACTAATTCACCCCCCCTCTCAGTTGTCCTATTCAACGTTATGTTTATTAAAACCTCTCATGTATGACCAAGATAGTTTGAGCTAAACTCATTGTAAAATAATTTTTTCATCATGTATGGAATTATCTCTAGATTGGTCAAACATATTTTATTTTTTAACTCAAAATTAAAAGATTAAAAAAATACTAATATATGTCATTCTAATTTTATGAGTCTCTTTTTTAAAAAATTAACTAATAAATAGAAAAATATGTCCAATAGTAAAATAATTATAGTTTATTTAAAAATTATACATTGTCATATATAATGAATTTTAATTTTGCTAAAAAAATTATAAAAAAAAGGCATCAGTGATTTTGCTAAAGTCATTTTTAATCTTGTTATTAACATGGCATTGTACTAACATTGTTTTGAGATAAAAAAAAGGTTCATTGGAACAATTTTTTATACCACCAAGAATTTGGGTGGGCTAGATGGTTTTTTAGCTTTGTCGTTCCTTTTCTTTTCTTTTGTTGTCCTTTTTTGGTGTTAGTTGCTTATTGGTTGTGCTTCATGCTCTACCATTTTCATGTACAAGGTTTGGGTCCCTTTCCAAAACCTTCTTACCTAATAAAAAATATGGCATTGTACTTGTAGCTATAAGGTTGAGGGTTGGATTTCCAAGCCTAAAACAAACAAAAAAATTGTAGGTTTAACAGTTGAAACTTTATGGAATGCATACCCAATCCAAAACACTTACCCATTCTAAAAAATAATGGGGTATATAGAATAAATACAAATGTGTGCCCATTTTTAAAACCAAAATGGGTACTTGTTTTATATGGGTGGTAGATTAGGCTCAAGCACCTAATACTAAATGTGTGCCTAAGTTTTAAAAAAAGCATACACATTCCTATCATGATTTTTTCCTTGCATGAGTTCCACTACAAGTGGAGTCAACTTCTTGCACTTACCCATCTCATAGACAAGCCTTCTTTCCTTTTTTACATCATTAGATCAAAACTCCTCTAGTATGATACTATGTTTCCACAATTATAAATATAAAAACAATTTACCCTTGAATCCCCTTCATCTTCCTACCTTTTCTCTTTATCATATTCTCCTTAGCTCATTCTATAACTCACATCTTCTCTCACTAGGTATTTTCTTTAATTCTATCTACTATGTAAACAATGGGTTTGAAACATAGAAAAATTTGTGCTTTCACTAGGGTTTTAGGACCTAGGGCAATGAGTCTTTCTATACTCCATTCAAGAACAAACCCTTGAGATTCCAATGCAAAGGTGATTGAAATCTAGCAAAGGGTGTGTTCTAGGGGGGTATAATGATGCAAATAAGGGGTTCACCACCAAGTTTGGACTTCGAAAAGAAGATATTGGAAAACACAATGTGATATGCAAACATATGATAAATGACCTAGAAATGCAGATGAAACAAAATAGAAAGTTGTAAAATTGAAAGTGTGCACCTAGGAAACTTGTAGAGACTAGAAATATTGTTGATTCTAAAATTTTGGCCCACTAGGACTCATTTGCCAATCTAGGTGAATCAGTGCCAGATTGAGGTTTATGCATAGGAACAGGTTTCTTAGAAAAGAGTATCCGAAACTGTAAAAATCTCAAAATTGACCAAAAATGGGACTCATTCCCCACTTGTGGTGAATGAGTTCAGTTTGGCTTCTCTGGAAATTCAAAGTTCTAATTTTCACCTCTTGATCTACTATTTCTATTCCTCCAAGTGTATGGATCTCAAACCCTGATTTTCGAGGCTATAAGTGACCTTTTGTGAAGATTTTGACCTTCCAATAAGTTTGAAACCTATTCTTCAATGATCTCTAAGCCTTCCAAGTACCTAGATCTTCAATCACACAAAGAAAGAGAGAAAATTTTAATTGTTAGGGAATGGGGGTTTCCCTTGGTCAAACACCATTTAGGTAATTAAACCAAATGAATGAATAATGAAACAAGGACATGAAACATGAAACATGAACAATGATACCTTGAATGATGATGTCTTGTAGATGATGTCTTGTAAATCTACAACTCAATCATGAAATGGCCATAAAGGATGTAGATCTTGATCTTTGACAATAAGAATAAAACAATGCTTGGTCTTGGATCTTCAATGCTACATCACAACATTAGCTAGCTAACATGCTTGATGCTTGATATGTTTGACATGATGATGGATCTTGAATTGCTACAACAATGGATGAAGAATATTTCCCTTAAATGCATTAGAAATGATATTGAATGCTTAACCCTTGCTTCCTTGACTTGATCTCATGAATGCATAATGTTGCTTAGATTGCTTAAGATGCTAGGATTGCTTAGATGGAATAATGATTTGGAAGCTTTTTTATAGAGGCAAGCCACTCACATGACCGTTAATTTGATCCCCAAGGCCAACATTGAAGAAATTTGAACTTAAAACCCAATTTTTCTCGCTCAAACCTTAAAAATAGTTCAAATGGGACTCATTCGCCATCCTAGGTGAATGAGTCCCACCAGGATGGGACTCATTCACCCAAAGTGCTGAATGGGTCCCACAAGGGCTATTTTAGGGGCTAAACTATTGGGGAATGCATAAATTAAGTTTATATGTTGATTTTGTTGGGTTTTGACCAAAATATGCCTTGGGATACACAATATGGGGTCATAGGGGCCTATTAATGGTGATGTAAAGGTTATAAATGTAATAGGGCCCAAAATCCAATGTGAAAGTGTAAATAAATACACTTTACAAAACTAAATTAAGGAAAATTTGAGTTTATTTAGCTTAGAAGGGTCCTAAATCTTATGTGAATGTGAAAGACACATTACAACACTAGATTAGGTCCACTTGATTTACAAGAATCCAAAATTTAATGTGAAGATATAAATCATACATTTTACAACATTAAATTAGGGCAAAGTTAAGTGAATTTAGCTTAAAAAGGGCCCAAGACTTAATGTGGGTGTGTAAAACACCTCACAACACTAGATCAAAGCGACATTAAGTCCAAAATCCTAGAAGAAGGAGCTAAACAAGAATGAAAAAGGCTAAGGACCATTTTTTTGACGTTACATTTAGCCCCCACTTTAGTGAGAGGATTTGAACTTGCTTCAAATTCACACTAAAGTACACATTCAAGAGGGGTCCAATCATACCAATGCAGATGACAAAGGATGAAAAAGATCAAAGGAAGTGGCCAAGCCCCCAGGATCCAAGATCCTAAGTCAAACTAACATAAGCACAAAAGGACACACACAAGGTGTATGATATACAACAAAATGAGATACACAAACATGCAATGTCAATAATTAGAAGGAAGAGAAAAAAAAATGAGAAAAAATAAAAGGGTGGATAAAGCTTCAACCATTTTTCCAACACGATGTGGATCAAATCTAGGCTATATGTCTAAAAAATACATACTCACTCTGAGGTGACGACACTCATGGTTGTCCACTAGGTGAGAAGCCCAAAAAGGGTGAGAAACATACACTCATGGTTGGCATGTACTCACATACACATGCAAGTGGCTATGGGGAAAGTCATGCCTCGGATTGGGCTTCCCACTCAACCATACCAAAGTTATACCTCCTGATAAATTTAATAAGGCGCCACATGAAAATGATTTTTTTGAGCTTCATGAGACAAGCAAAAATTCATATGCTTGGAGCTCATGAACAAATCAGATGGCTCCATAGGCATGGAAGCTGTGTTATGCAAGGTGGCCATATAAAAACAAAATGCAAAATGAAAATAGGAACTGGTCAAAGGAGTCTTGCTTAGTTCATGCAAGGTCTTTAATTTAGGGAACATTATTCCTAATGTCTCCAAGAGAGGACCAATCGAAGAATAGAAAATTTGCAACTTAGGGGATGCAGTGTGTCGCATCAAGCCACTAAGAGGAATGTAGTATGCTAAGAGATATCATGCTCACGAAGGACATTATACCCAATGTCATCCAAAAAGTGAAAAACGCATCGTATGAAGCAAGAAGGTTGCACTAAGAACCATGAAAAGGAAAAATGAAAAATAAATAATGCTAATGTATGCCCCCACTTTAAGGAAATTTCTAAACACCGTACTATGAACAATTAATTTAAAGTAGCAAATGATAAATGCCAACAGAAAAGGAGGACATGAAAGCTAATATGGAAATCCCTATGCCAAGTCATATGTTTCCAATAAGTTGCATCATGAATAAGTATGCCACATGCAAGCCAAAACGGGCAATGACAAGTGACATATGAGGACAAGGCTAACTAACCCCTTGCCCCCACTTAGCATGGGACAAGGGTGAGATGAATAGGATGAAGATAAGTATCATTTAGAGGAATTAGGTGCTTCAACACAAGGAAGAGCACCACACTCCTTGAGATGTTGAATTTTGTTGTTTAAAGCCTTAGATGAAATGGAGATAAGGGAGGTAACCCTAGATCTTTCTTGAAAGAGTATGATATGTCAGTTTGCATTGTGTGTTCATTGTATCCATGTGTAGGAGGGAGATTGTATCTAGTACTATAGCAATCTTCCAAGTCAGATGAAGGGGGGTATGTGTAGGATCATGATGGGCCAAAAAGTGGTGATATGATGGGTATGTGTAGGGTATGTGACTGATGGCTTTTTTTTTACCCAAAATTGATGAAACGAAAAGGGTTTTTAAAGGAGATTCTCATATTTCCACCAATATAAATTATGCTTTACTTTGAATTTAATAAATAATTATTATTCATTTTCTATTTAAATTATGACTAAAGTCTTGATTGATAGGTGATTGAAAAATATCTATAGCTTTCAAAGGTAACACATTTTTTGAATCAAAACATGCATCACATACTATAGGATTAAAAAAAAACATAAATTTCATGAAGTTTTACCAAGTTAAGGTGGTGGACATATGAGTTTTTCCACGAAATTTAAGTACTATTGCATTGAAATTTCAAATTTTCACCAAATAGATTTTTATTTTTTAAATAAACCTAGTAGTTTAGAAACTACATTCAATTTGCTACAGATTCTATTCTTACATATTTTTGAAATAATATAGATAACTTATTCGAATTTTTACGTCAAGTTGTCTAATTCTGATTTTTTTGAATTTTTTGCCACTTAAGGGCTTGTTTTTTCCATGATGACCCTGCACATACCCAGGGGGTTTATGCTTCTGAGAAGGATCAGCTTCTTCACGAGAACACAAATCCTTTTTAAAGTTATGTGGCATTCCTTCATGAGGGATGGGAGTTATATAGCCCCCATCACCATCATGGGGTAATTTTGTTGATGTAGACCCAAGTTGAGCATATAAAACACAAGGTTGTTTTGGTTTAGGTTGTGAGATTTCACACTCTCCTTTAAAGGGAGTTGTAAGAACCTAATCATTACTAGAACTTGTATCTAAAAATGAATCGTTTGTATATGACTCTTTGGACCATGAGGGTGAGATTTTGGAAACTTTATTGAAATGAGGCGTAAAATCTAATAACCCCCAATTATCACTAAAGAGTTTTTTTGTAGGTGAAGGATTAGCATCAACTTGTATAGGTTCAAGTTTTGATTTTGGGATGAAAGTATTGTGATCATATGATTCATAGCTTCATTCATCTACTTCAAACGTGTATATCTTGTTATTGTATTCAAATTTCATTGTGCAGTGAAGAGTAGACGGGACTCCTTTCATAGCATGGATCCATGGTCTCCCTAGGAGAAGATGGTATGGAAGGGGTCCTAGCATGATATGGATAGGGGTAGGAAACACTATAGGTCTGACCTCAATAGGTAATGTGATCATCCCTAGTGGTTTCCTAATTAACATTGTCAAAGCCACAAATGTGAACATCATTAAGTTGAATAAGCTTTTTGTCCATGCCAATTTTATCTAGGAGGTCAATGCTACAAAAATTGATTTTAGATTCGTTGTCTATAAGAATGCACCTAACTACAGTTTCATTAATGATCACCTTTATCATCAAGGCTTCATTCTTGTTTTGAGTCTCAAGTAAGGGAAATTCATGCTTAGAGAATGTGATTTTTGATTGTGTGACTTGTGTGGGATGAATGGAGGAATTTTTATTATTCAATTTCATAGAAGCTTGGATCTCCTCCTGCTTTATTTGCAATATTTCTTGAAATAGGCACCTATATGTAGGTGATAGTTGAATAAGTTGCCACATGGATATATTAGTGTGAGTCTTTTTACTTGGTCTTCAACACTAGCCATAGTATGTTGAGGCAATGGTGATGTTGCGGGAGAGATTTTTGGTCCCCTACATGTTTGAGCAACTATGTTATATCTTGGTTGTTGCAAAAAATTGTTAGGTTGTGTCCTAGATTTTAAGATATCTCTTATTTTTTTATGTGATTTGTTAATGGGAGGTAACTTAGGAAGCTCATGAATTAAAGGAGATCTAATTTGTGTCATCAGAACCTCAAGAATCTTGTCTTTATTTGTGTGATCTCTTGATGAAGAGGATTCTAATGTCACTTCACCTAAGGAAGCCTTGTTACATGTGTGAATATTTAGATTTTATTGCACCATGATATCCTCCCTAGGAGGAGAGTTCTTAGGAGAACTTGTAATGCCCAGTCGCGCAAACCCCAAAGGAACAAGTAAAAAAAATGCAACATTTTTTTTTTTTAGAACATAAGGAATGTACATTAAGTATTTACAACATAACTAATGTTTCAAGTTTCGCACCAAAGTCCTTTGGGGTACACGAGGTGACATTACCTAAACTATCCCAACAAAGTTAACAGATGTAACATTAAGTTTCCAATTATGCAATCCATTCATTCATGCATCTTCATTCAAACATTCATTAACAATAACCAAAATGATAAGAATAATCCATATAAATCGTCACATGCAAATTACAATAAATTAAACATGGAGATATAAAGTACATATTTCCACAGATACAACATAACATTAATAGTAGTTACGAATGGTAATTCTAGTATGAATTACATGGTGTGAATATACATTACATCAGGCTGATAATATATATCAATGAACACATATACAAAATTACATCATAAATCTTCCCAACACACGTGGGAGTGATACATCAATACATGAAAAAAATTTGAAGTACAAATATGCGCCAGATAACATATGAACCCAGTATCAACTGCATCTACAACTCTGCACTTGAATGGTACAACTGCATCACAAGGGACCCAATAGGGTGTGTAGCACATTCAACCTGACCACCCCCATGCTAGGAGTTGACAAGAAAGGCCCCCCAACCAAATCAGTCAGGTAAAAAATGACAAGCAAGACTCACAACAAGAGCAACAATAAACACAAGGAAACATCTGACACAAGAATTCAACCACTTCCAGAGGGACAAAAGAACAAGGAGAAAACCATCCATACATATACTAGATTGCTAAGGGTAGAGTGTCATCACATGGCTCGACACGGGTTACCCAATGCAGATCTTCCTAGGTTACCAGCCCCCATCTTGGGTTACCCTAGCAACCTCTACCAATCCCCGGCCCCCATCCTTACACATGTGGAATCAACTCCCTTTCATGAAGACAAGGTAGTTGATTTTCCATTCTAGGCCTTCTCGTTTCATCCCAAGCCTAAATGAGCGCTTGGGCCATGAAAGAGGCATACATTATCTTGCATTAGTGTGTATTATTACCCAAATCCCCCTAATTAATTATTAGTGTTTTCACTTGATTGCGAAACTTCCAATGAGTTACCCTAGGACCACTTCCAGGTCCTGGCCCCCATTGGAAGCCACTCTCCCTGCTAGCAACCAAAATCCCACAATTTCAACGGGTAAGCCAACTTGCACAAAAATTTCAAGGCCAATTTAGTAAAACAACAAATGAGGCATGCACTATCCCATGCTAGGATTCCATGGTAAAACAACATCCAGGTGCAAGGCTATAACCCACCAAATAAAACTGAACATAAGAACCATAGTTCACAAGAACCAACACAAGGACCAATCATGAAGCCACATTTCCCCCTCCTTTGGAAGCCCAAGAGATCGACTACTCCAGATTCCCAAATGAGGTAAGTCCAAGCAAATCAAGGTTCCAACAAAACTTTATCATAAATATATGATAAGCGCAATCCCTCCAAATCAAGATAACCCAAGAAGAAAAAACATCAAACTCAACCCTTTCATGCACATATACATTCAATAAGTAATAATCGTGAAAGGCGGTAACCAATTACACCTTTGTCTATTTGCTCACTAAGAAGTAATCTAACATTATATATGGAATTAATTAAAAACATATTCCATAATTTTCTCAAGTATGTTTAGCTACTGACAAGATTGTGTTTTATTTCAAACCACAAGTTATACTTTTACCCAACGAATTATTCTTATATTTCATTACATACTCAAGTCTCTGTTTCAAATTTCTTTCAATAATCAATATCCCCTTGATATTACTCACATATAGATTACCTTCACCCAAGAAATTAACTTCAAGAGCATTTATATCATCGTTTACATCTTATTTATTTGTTCTTTACAAAGCCTTTTAAAATAATTAAGAAATTATAAATATATGTTATTTAAACAATTCAATACATACATATTAAAAAAAAAAAATCTTTTATTCTAAATCATATTATATGTACATATTTATACATATAAAATATATACGTAATTCTTTACCAATGTTTACACCTTTATATGTATATATATATCATTACATATATATAGATATATTTAAATCTTCACTGCTATTTTAAGAAACTTATACTAAATTGGTAAAGTAATTACCCAAATGATACAACTATAATTTCAGAATAAGAGCATACAATACAAAAAAAATTGGATAAAGAACCATACACATTTACCTCTTAGAACGCCGTTGTGCAGGAATGAATAAAGAGACACCCAAAACAATCAATTAATCAAACTTATATAAATCAGTCAATGTTTCAATCAGCTCCTTAGACCCTTCAGGACAAGGCTAACAATCTGACACCCATAATCTATGCAAAACTTATCTGAAAATACAGATGAACCTGATGAAATCATCAACCAACGACACCAAGAGGAGGAATTTAGAAATTTCAGAGTTAAGAAGGAATGCATTTTGAATTGATAAGGATAAACTAAAGCATAGACTTTAACACTATAACAATATGCAATAATTATTCATTCTAAACAACCTAAGACGTGAGAAGGGAATATTTGTTATACCCACTTATATGTACATATATTACGAAATACATTATTCCAGACTGCCTTTTTACAGTATAGTAGCATTTTATCATAGAAAACAATTAAATATGCACATATATTAATAGGAATTTTGGATTACTTATATCGAAATTCCTTTATGCCTGTAAGGGTCGACCTCTATAGGCGCAGCCAATAAACTCAGCAAGGTTCAAATCAAAATCCCTACAACAGTGGATATCTCCATGGCACCAATGTTATATTCCTATGTGCTAAGCGCCTAAGGCGAAGGGCTGCATACACCGATCAATCTGTAGAGCTGAAAGGAAACTAAAGGTGCACAAAATTAACAGGAGACAACATAAAATTGAATGCCATGAATTCAAATTCTCTCACAAACTCAGCCACCTGCAATTGGGACCGACGAATCTTATAGCTTTAGTCTAGGAGTTTGGAGGCTGCTCAAAGCGGGAATGTAATGGAAAGAGTAGATCCATTCAATTAGAACACAAGGCATCCATACCAAAGGCGACGTGCAAAGAGGACGGTGACAACAACTTGTTAAGGAAACTTCTTTAAGATCCAAGGATTCAAAGAACGTCAAACATGGGGTACCTATGATTAACTCCCACCGCTGATATGCAGTAATGAAAGAGTCTGAAAAGGCAAGAAGGCTACACTGGTGGCCTAGGAGAAACCTCAACTTTCCAAAAAGAAACCAATATCTAAGGAAACGAAAAGCCCAAATATAACTTGAGACTTTAAGAGAAAACAAGTGTAGAAGAAAAGGAAAGAAATGACAACCCCAGGTGACTCAAAAGGGAGCAGACAAGAGACAAGGAAGACGTCTGGAAAGAGAGTATGGGTACAGGAAAACAAATTCAAAACTTTCAAACAAAAAGGAATAGCTAATGTTATTATTTCATCGAATAAAACTAGAAGGAAACATTGACTACAATTTACAAGCAGAGAACAATGAGGAACACAATAATATCAAATATGATCGTAAACATCACGTTGATGCAAGACAACACTAGCAGATCCTCACCCTATCAGAAGACGAATATCTTGATTCATTAAACGAAATTCAGTCAATCATTTTCGACAGGAGGAGGGATTCATTTACATAAGTGGAGAAAATAAAATTGAAAACAAACTCACATCGACCTGAGTTCCTGCGCTTGGAAACAGAGAGAATGATCTGAAGGCCACTTCTCTCGCAACCACAATTCTTCCCTCGAACTCAATCACTACCAGATTATCTCATTTCGAAAACAATATCCCCCCAATCAAACCAAAAAATGCAAAAATTTCTTGCAGACCACCTAAAATTTTTGTTTGAGAGTCAAACCAACCGATGAAACTTTTTCCCCAAAGTTGATCCCCCTTAAAATAGAGATAGAGAGACTTTTATTTATTTATTTATTTATTTTGGGGAACAAAATCAGGCAACAATCTCCTAATAAAACAATTTTCCCGATTCCATTATAGTCTTGAGCCGTGCATGAGCACGCTTTTTATCTCTTACTATCTTTTCCCCGCTTTTACAATCAGTTCGAAATAATATCTTTCTTATTTATTTAATTTTCAGAATGCTTTCCACTTTGCACTTGACTTTTATCCATTCAAAATCTTATCTTTGATTTAAAATAATATTTTTTTTACAAAATAATTTGGTCAATTTATTTAATAATAATACTTTTACTTCTAATGAAATAATTTAATTTAATCACTGGTTATAAATCATCTAATTAAATTTACTTTAATTATTATTCTAATTTCTAATTTTATTTTAAATATCTTGCAAACAAATTTGGATTTAATTAATTGTTTAAACCAGACTATTGACATATTATGTTTTCCACACAATTAAAGAACACAATAAGCAATGACACAATGAACAAATACTCACATAAAAACTAGGATGATTAATACTAAGGGGAACTACAAAACTACAAACCAAATGTTCTTGACATTCAAAGATTGGTTTTTCTAAAATGACTTTATCACAAGTAGGGGAATGATCAATGGTTGAATTGTCTTGCTCAATAAGGGTTTCCCTAGGTGAAGGGGGACAACTAGGATTCTCATGACCTTCATTGATTGTGTTTTCTAATATTGAAGTATCTTCTTCACGACTAGGAGAGATACTAGGAAAAGGAAAAATGGTATTGTGATGATTACCTATGGTTGTGTTGTCTTGTTCATCAATGTCTTGTCCACTAAGAGAAGTAAGAGGAGAGAAGCAACTTGGATTCTCAAAACTCTCATTGATTGGTTCTTCTAACACCAAAATATCTTCTTTGCCAATAGGAGAGATATTAGGAGAAGAACAAATATGATCACTAGGAATGTCCAAGGTTGTATTCTCTTTCACTAAAACACTCTCATATTAGAGAGGGGATTGCTTGTTAGCGTACCTAAATATGTAAGACAATAACATAGTTTGCACAAAAATGAAAAGCACCTGTAACCTTCTCATGCAATGTTTCGGCAATGTAGACAATGTATATCCAAAGATGCAAATGACTTTTATCCAATGTAGGAAAAACTTTAAGAATGCAAACAATGTATATGCAAGAATGAAAAGCACCCTTACCAAAATTATGCAAAGTTTTCTTGTAAAGTTTTAATTATTTAATTTCTTGATTATGTGATCAAGATCAATTCACTTAATGTTAGATAGGTAAATTGGGTAATGAAGTAGGCTGAATTGATTTACTCATACTCAGTTAAATGAAGGATTTGTTTAAATAAATGAATTAGATTATCTTTTAGTTAATTAATGAATGTTTATTTCTTAATAGTAGAATTGTAAATTCACCATGTAATTAGTTATTTAGAATAATTGTCATAATAGTTATTTATGGTTTATTGTGGTAAATGACCCATTGAGTGGATTAAGTGGTTTAAGTTAATGAGTAATATGAAATGTGGAAATAATGTCTTATTTAAGGAGTATTTCATGGTTGTATTGTTTGATTGATTGCTTGTAGTGAATTATGTGTGTGATTTTGGTAATTGTTTAAAAGTGGGTGTTATTGCGTAAAATTGTTAAGGTTGGCTACCAGAGGCTTAGGAGGGAGTATTTTTTTGTGTATAGATTCTTGTGATTGTGATAAGTGTGCAAGATGGTCAATGCTTTACACTATGTTTGGATTCATCTGATTATGTTAAGTGTGCAAGATGGTAAATTCTTTGCTTGATGTGTAGGGTCTACTAGTTGCAAGTAGGGAGAGTGGCTCTCAATGGGAGTTGGGACCTAAAATGGTGTCCAAGACAACCTATTGGAGAGTTTCTTAATCCAATGATAACCTAAAAATGAATTAGAGGGAAAGGGTAGATTTCACATTAAACAAGATAATGGATGCCTCACCCATGCCTGTAGTGCTCGTTTAGTCTAAGGATGGGTTGAGAAGGCCTAGTTAGCAAGATCAACTTCCTTTTCCTCACGAAAGGAATGTCGTTTTTGTGTGTGTCACCCTACGGGGTCGAGACCTAGTGAGTGGTTTACCAGGACAACCATAGATGGGGGTCGGGGTCTAGTGAGAGACCACCAAGACAACCCATGCCAATACCTCGATGAAACTTCTCCCTATTGTAGTCTAGCATTCCCTAGTTGTATTTTTCCTTATGTTGTGTGAGTTCCTCTGGAGTGAAGTCAGTGTTGTATGTGATGTTGGTGCTATTGGAAATGTTGTGTTGGAGTCCATGTATAACCTTTGACTATGTTAGCCTATTGTTTTCCTAACTGTTTGTATGATGTGGGACCTTGTGTTATCTCCTAGCATGGTGGGTGGGCCTCAAGGTTCCACATGGTCGGGAGGTTTGTGCTTTTTCCTCCATTGCATATTCTTGTTGCATGTTCAGGAGTGTGGATATTGTTCCTTATATTGTGGATTCCAATTCATGTTCTAGTTTGAGGAGACAATTTTTTATGTATATGTATTGGATTGGATAATAGTTGTATCCCTTAATGTAATGTGATGTATTCTTCTAACATGTACTCAAGGAAGCATTGGTGTAAAATTGTAATGATGTAACAAATGTTGATGTACTCTCTTGTAATGGATATCGTTAAGTGATGTATTTTGCATATGTTAGTTAATTAGAAATGATCTTTATTATTGTTTATCGAATGACATGATATGGAAGTAAACAATTTAGAATAGTATAATGTGGTTTTTTCAAATGTACCTTTCATATTAGATGAATTATGTTATCTTAGTAGTAAATGAAATGATTCTAGTTATCTTGGTTGATAGTTATGTGAGTAGCATAGTCATGGAACCTTAGAGGACCTAGGTTTAGATTATGTGTAATTTTATATTATGCTATCTATTGTTATTTCCTTTAAAAAAAAGAAAATCCATTAAAGTGGCTTAGTTAGTGTTGTCCTCTAGGGTTCCTTGATGAAGGCATTACACCTGGTATCAAAGCCAGGTTCTAACACTGGGTACTCTGGTTTCACACGAGCCCATTATGTTGTCCTAGTTGTTTAGAATCTTGAGATTATGTTTTCCCCTTGTTTCCATCCTCACCTTATAACCTAAAACTTATCCTTTGGTGGTGTTGTGTAGGAGGTTTCCTAGAGGTCGAGGTTGGGGTTGTGGTAGAGGTTGTGGTTGTGGTCGTGGGGCTAATCACTAAAACACCCCTTCTTAGAGTTCCCATGAGAGTGATTGTGAGGAACAACAAGGCTCTCAGAATGGTCAGGAAAGTAGGGATCAAAATCTAGATCAACCAGGGTTTGAGGGAGCTCAGTTGTGTCAATTGCTTGAGGGGGTCCTTGCCCACTTAGGCCATAGATAGGAGGGTAATCAAAAGGTGGATAGGGAAAGAGAAAGTTCTGCTAGGAGGAGAGGTGTTATAGTAGAGTAGGAGACTATTTTAGTAGGTCATATGAGGGATCTCTTGAGGGAACACCCTCCTACCCTTGATGGTTTTAGTGGTGGCTTAGAGGCAGAGATTTGGTTGATAGATTTGGACAGATTTTTTTCCATGCACCCATATGGTAGTAACACCAAGGCTAGATGTGCCATCATGTACCTTATGGGCTTTGCTTCTACATGGTGGCAATTGGAGGAACAAAAATTACATTTGGATATTGGCTTAGTTTCTTGGGAGATGTTTCTAGAGAGGTTTAGAGCTTGCTTTTTGTTAGAACATTGGAGGTAGCATTGTGTTGATAAGTTTCATGAGTTGAGGTAGATGGCTATGTCTATGGAGCAGTATGATCATAGGTTCTTTGAGCTTAAGCAGTATGCTAGTATTGGTGATGATGAGGCCATGTTGGTCCAACATTTCATTAGGGGTTTGAATGCCCATATTAGTGGGGGAGTCTGTGTCTTTGAGCCGAAGATCATGGAGGTGGCAGTAGAGAAGGCTTGATTAGTAGAGGAAAATCTAGCCATGGGGCTAGGAGGGAACACATATGTGTAGATTGGTGGTGCACCTCCAGCAAGCTTCAGATCTCAAGGTAGTTAGTATCAAGCAACAGGTTTCTCTAGGAGCCATCATGCCCCCACTAAGGGTGGACAATAGTAGTAGTAACATTCCAAGTCAAAACCTAAGAATTTTTAGTATTAGCAAGGTAGTGGTTTTTAGTCTGGGAAAAACCATAGTTGGCCCAAGCCAAGCATTATCATCCCAATCAACCAGCTTAGAACACGCAGTCTATAGTCAATAGAGGTAGCTTCCAGTAGTCCATCATACCCTCAGTTGGCAGGGGGTATGGTATAGGAACATGATGTTTTTTTTTGCATCCAGTAGGGCCATATAGCCAAGTAGTGTCCTTAGAAGAGCACATTAGGATTCATTCAAAGGCCAACATCCTTAGAGCTAACAGTGGATGATGTAGGAAGGTCTCACAAAGTGTTTGCAGCAGTTGATAATTGCTAGGTAAAGCATTAGGGTACAGTTGTGGAGACCATAGTTATGTTGTACATTAATGGTATTTCTATCCTTTTTTTACTTTGATGCTTCTGATTCATTCATTTCCCCTTCTTTAGTGGAGCGAGGTGGACTGGTGGCAGCAAAGTAAGATGTCAGGTGGTAGGTCAAATTGGCCTCTAGAGCTAAAGTAATGGTAGAATCCCTTGTGTATGGATGTGGATTAAGGATTGGATCTCTCTTTACCATGGTGGATCTTTGCATCATACCCATAGGTTCCTATGAAATAGTGTTAGATATGGATTGGTTGGATGCTCATCAAGCGGTTATAAATTACCAGCAAAAATTAGTGCAGTGTTTGGTGTGTCGTAGAAAAATGTATCCTTGACATTTTCACTCATTTGGGCCTTTCCTATGGATTTGGCCCTGATTTTTCCTAGATTTAATGTTGTAATGTGGCCAACACATTCACATTAAGCCTTAAACACTTGTAAATCAATAAAAACCTAACGATTCCTTACAAAGGTGTTTTGAAGTGTTGTGACACATTTTCCCACTTTTGTGAGACCTTTCTATCATAATTCATCTAAATAACCACTTACCAAGCCTTATTTCAAGGTGTTGTAACAAACTCTCACACTTTCCTAGGCTTGTCGTCAACAAATTCACCCTTTCTTCTGATAAAATGACCCCTTAATGCAATTATAGGTCCTACTTAAGTGTGTTTCAAAATAAAATCCCATTAAACAACAAATATCAAACTTTAATTCCTAAAATCCACTTAAAATTGTCCAAGTAGACTAAGTCGCCACCTTGGGCAACTTAGTCCCATTTGGCATAAAAATCAAATTTACCCAAATCTTTGGTGGGATATTGTCTTCTAAACCCTAAGGTTGGCCTGTGATGTGTTATTTTCAAGAAATTAGGGTACAACATGTATAAATAAATGGTTTTATCTTCATTTTCATCCTTCCCAACTCACTCAACATTGCATTCTTCTCAATCAAGCATTCAATCATTCTAAGCACCTTGAGCATCAATCTATTGGAGTTGATCACTTGCATATCTTCAAACTTCTTCAACAAGGGTTTGTTGAGTTGTTACATTTGCATGTTATTCAATCAGATTTCCCTTTACTTTCCATTTCATTATCTAGGATTTTATTACCAAAATGGGGTTTTACTAAGGAAAACCCCTATTCTCTAACCCTAACACCTTTTCCCCTCTTTGAATGTGTGTTTTGCAAGTTTTGTATGCATATTATTCAAAGAGTAAGGTGCTAAAAGGTGTCATCTTTCCATCAACATCATCCAAAGTCAACAAACCCTAAAAGGAGCTTGAATACAACTTGCAGGTCAACATCTAAAGATTTAAAGATTTGAATCCAGTTCTCTGTTATGAATAGAAGTATAAGTTGATTGCTATAGATTCCGGTCTCGAGATTCCCAAAAGTCACAAGTGGACTAAGTTTCCATCATTCATGAATTAGTCCCACTGCTAGGCCTAAAAAGTGATCTCTGCAGATCTGGACACCCATTTCCCCGAAACCTATTCTGGAAAAGTTTCTCCGAAGAAATACTAAGTCACCCAAATTGGTGTAATTTTCCTAGTAGCCTTCAATAGTAGATTCTGGAAGATTCCAGAGCTCCTCTTCATCAACCTTCAATTTCCAGGTGCACCCCTTCTGCTGCTTTAAGTTCTATTATAGCTAGCATACATTTTAGGTCATTTTACATAGTGTTTTCAATAGTTTTGCATTACATGAGTTTTCATTCAACAAATAGTTTCATTTAATTATTTTTTAGCACTTAAACACACTCCATATCACACATCACACACACTTTAACACATAATCTTGAATGAACCCCCTCGATTTTGGGTGTGAAAGAACTATCTCCTTCTAGGTGAAAACCCTAGAAGTGCTAGGGCATCCACTTTCCCTCAAAATATTTGGTTAATTTTGGTGAATCTATCTTTAGAACACTTGCTAAATTCTATTGTTGCATCCTAGGAAAAGCTTACATTCATATTGCATTAGGGTTTTGCATTGTTTTGCATTCTAGGGTTTTTACAAGTACATTAGTGAAAAGCTCATTTAGCTTGCATTTTTCATTTCATTTCATTGAAAAATCCAAAAATTCTACATTTTCATTCTATATTTTCATTGGAAAAGCCTAAAAATCATAAAAACTAGTCAAAATTTTTGAAAATTGCTAAAAAAAATCGCTGATGGGACTAATTCGCCACACTAGGTGACTTAGTCCACCTGCACATTTTGCATTATAATTTTTGGAATTCTCAAAGCATTTCCTACATTTCTATTTTCTATTTCTGCATTTCTATCTTGTTTTCTAGAATTTTAATTATAAGCATGTTAGTGCTCTTTGTTTACATTGCATTTGCATCCACCCTGCATTTAGAAAACTTTGTATGAGTGTTTGGTCTCCTATTGTTGATACCTTGGTGAGAAAAATTTCAAGACTCGTGGAATCTCATGACACCACACTTTTTTTAGATCTTGGGTTATCTTGAGCTTCCACTCCTAGTATTGATAATAGTACACTAGGCCTAGAAACTACCCTTAGTAACTCTTTGCATTTAGGTAGCATGCATACTGAACATAAACCTGATGATATCCCACAAGACAAGCTCATTCATGTTCATGAGGAATTAGGACACTTGCACCATCAAGTGAGCCTTGAAACCATTTCCGCTACTACCATTCCCACTATCGAAAACATCCACTACATGCTTGACAATGATGAAGGCCTAGATGTTGTGAAGAAAGTAGTTGAGATATATCAAAAACATGTTCCTTCCACCTCTAGTGTCTCTCAACTAGGAAACATTGCAGTTAGTCAAGGAGGATCTCACACTCCTCCTCTCTCGACAGTAGCTTCCATACCTACCTATGCTTCACCTAATGTCACAACCACAATGCAACAAGTTAGCAATGTGATTCCTTCCCTTGGTATTCCTACTAGTATTCCTACTTCCTATGTGGCATCGCATGCTTTATCCTCTTCCACCATACCATCCATTAGCATTCCATTCACTTTCCCTACCACTAAATTCACCACATCACCACTTTATCTTCCACCTCACACCACTTACAATTACCCTCTCATAACATAACTTTTCCAAACCATCTCATCCATGCAACAAAAAATTTATAGGTCATCAACCAAAACCAAAATGGCTCACCCACATACTATGTTTGTAGCAGCCCCTTGTCCCTCGAGATCTTGTGAACCCTGATGCCACAAGGAGTAGAGATGCCTAGGTTTTATAAATATGGAGGGAATGGTGATCCTTCTAATCATGTTAATGCATGCACTATTTTTTGTAGTGACTTTATCCTTGATGATAAATTGTTAGCTAAACTATTCCCCAAGACCTTAAAAGA
The DNA here is from genome assembly GCA_007258455.2 of Sequoia sempervirens. Lineage (NCBI taxonomy): Eukaryota > Viridiplantae > Streptophyta > Pinopsida > Cupressales > Cupressaceae > Sequoia > Sequoia sempervirens. Next base: position 135,187,774 of record VDFB02168118.1, on the reverse strand, counting down.
TACTACCTCAGAATGGTTTTCTTCTTTACTGAAAAATTCAATTCATTCATTTAATGAAATTTTTGATTCCTTTATTAATCATTTCCAAGTGAACATGACTCCCAAGAAGACCTTGGCCAATTTGATGCGATGTAAGGAAAACAATGATGAAAAGATCACATATTTTATCTCACACTATCAATCGCTTTATTCCCATGTAGTACCCCCCCGTCTATGTTTATGCTTTCTGTTGTTATGCTTTCACACTGTTAGACCTATGTTGTTTTGTTGGATATTTTGATCGCTGGTTTTGAGTGATAGTGGATTATTTTGTGACATGATGATACTTTGTTGATGATTATTGAATTTCAGATATGATATGATGTAGTGTAGATGTTTAATTTCAGTTGTTATTGATATGTATATGTTTATGATGGACTAACAACATTCATTTCGTCAGTTTTGTTGTGAAGTGTATTGGTGTGGAGAATAGAATCGTATCACTCGCTTGCGAGTACCCTGTGATATCTGTGATTTTCTCCGCACGGTGTGCCTGTTCAATGCTTTTATATATATATACATGTTTGCACGTTATTTGTTTGGTTGCAGGATTTGTAGGTACATGACACCGACTCCACCTGTGTAATCAGGTCTGAGCGTGTCAAGACTCAACGGAAATGTTGAACGGGAGATAGTAGTTAGGTTTATCCTAGTCTAGTCTTTAACCTTGGTCTTAGTACATTGTCAGTTTTCAGTTTTGAGTCATAGGTTGTATTGTATTTTCTGTTGGTTAAATTGTTTTAAAAAAATATATATTGGTTAATTTTAATGTTGGAATATTGTGCTTTAATTATTGTTATTTAATTAATATTAAAATATGATTGAAATTTACGTACTTGATAATTTAATATATTAATTAGCTTATTTGGTTAAATAGTTGGTCTTAAAAAGATTAAACTATTTTAATTAAATTAATTAATTAATTAAGTTAAATTATTAAGTGTGTAAATTATATTGTATTTAAAAGAATTAGAAAATTAGAAAATAGAATAAAACAGAATCTGCATGTGAATTGAAAATTGAGTTTTAAAAAATAAATAAATAAATAAACATTTGCATGCAATTGGAAAATTGATTTTCAAAATTTAAACTTAATAAAATTGAAATTACATGCAAAAAAATTGGAATTGGCAAAATTGCCGAGAAGAGGAGAAGATATTTCTCATAACCACTTCTCGACAAGTGTGCCAGTGCTTTTATGAGGTTGTTGAAAAAAATTTGTTAAGGGAGGTTATTGTGGATCTCGGGAAAATTGACAGAGGCTATTCAATTTCCTCACAGGGAAATTTACAAAGCACTTGCAAATATCCTCTTACTGTGATAAAAATTATTAATTCTTAGAATTTGTTATCTCCCTATGTTTGGAGGTATTTCTTGGTGGGAGATTCTTGGTTGGAAATCTTGTGTGTTTGTAGAAGAAGTTTTGGAGCTCTATGTGTATGGGAAACAAAGGATTCCTTTTTCTTTCTACAGCCAAACTTCAAGATTACAGACATTGGAGGTGTACAGGTATTTTTCTTTGTTATTTTGATTTCTATTTTGATTTAGAATTTTCTGTGTATCTTGGAGATTTTGGAAAAGTTCTTGTTTCAACAGAAGAAAAGATTTATGAAACAATTTGGTTGAGAAAGAAAGGAAATTTCCTACTGTTAAATTTTGTTTGCAAAAAAAAAAAAAAAAATCGTTTTAAAACTATAGATAATCAAATTCTCTCTCTTTGAAAATTGTTTAAAATAGTATTATCCTAAAAGGATTTCTGTTTATTTTTATATTCTTTGTTTAATCTAGTTTTTTTTTTAAAAAAGGGGTTTAAATAAATAAATTTCTTTATGATACTGTTAAAAACAAAACCCTATGCCAGAAATTATACAGGCACAGTATTTTACTGTAGAAAACTTTGCATATCTATATATATATGCATAATGAAGAAATTTTTGTGAAGTTTTTAGATTAAATATTTCCATCGAAAATCGCACAGAATTTTTAAGTTTGAAATTATTTTTAACCGAATGAAATTCGTATTGAAATTTCTTTTAAATCAAAGTTTTTTTTTTTGGAGGCTGCCGCAGGGGGCTACCCCCACTGCCGACCCCCACGGGGAGGCCGGCTGTGAGGGCAGCGCCCAGCGCTGCCTTCATAGGCAGCGCCGGCACTGCCGGCACAGCCGTGCCCTTCCATGGAGGGCTCGGCTGTGTGGGCAGCCGGGCCCTGCCTTAAAGTAAATTATATTTATAAATTTCGTTTAAATTAAAGTTGTTTTAAAATATAAATGTAATATATATTTATATATTACATATTTACATATTATATATTAATAAATATATATATGATATGTATATATGTAATGTATAAATATTATTATTATATATGTATATAGTTTCTTCTTGTACTGGGAACATGAATAAATTTTAATGATATTTAATATCATTTTATATTTATATTAAATGTGTAATTATTTGATTATAAAGAGTTTTATGATAACTAGAATGTGAAAATTAAGAATAGATAATTTTAATGAAATGTATTTTGTAGAGTAAATATATTTTCATTATTGATTATGATTGTGAAATTAGGATTATTGTAGATTTAATTTTTTCATTTTTAAAAGAAAGATAAATCTTGTATTAGATGATTAATTTTGAACTTCTAGTTCTTGTATTGCATGGATTTAGTAAATCCAAAATGTAGATGTGAATTTGTTTCAAATTGCATTAAATTTTATTGGTTAAATTTGGGAAATGGCGTAGTCAAATAAGTCTCCAGATCGATTGTTAAATGGGGATTGTGCTTGTTAAGTTTAAGTTTCTTGTGTAGTCTAGGGATGTGTACATGGCTTTGCTGGGTGTTCAACTCCTGTGTTATGATCATTGATTATTGTTCATTTTAATCATGTTTGGTCTTATAGAGATTTGGGTTATATGTACACTCTGTAAACCCTAGAAAGAAAAACATAGATTCCTATGTTATGTTTAGGGGAGTGGCTAATTGTAAGGGCCGACACACAAAGTGGTGTCAGGGTAACTTACAAATAGTTAGTAATTCAGTGAAAACTAAAGAACACAGTAGTTAGAATAAAACATTTAATAAGATGTATTTGCCTCACTTATTGACTCTTGAGCTTCTTCAGTCATGAGCATAAGATGAGAAGGCCTGGAATGGCAAATCAATGTCTTGTTCCTTTTAAAGACATTTGATTCCGCAACAGTATGCAATAGGGGCCGGGTTTCGTAAGAGGTTGCCAGGGTAACCCAAGGATTTGGGGCCGGAACCTAGGAAGAAACACCAGGGTAACCTTTGCATCGTTTTGATGACACTCCACCTAGAATAATAGTCAACCTCATTTTTGTAGTAAATTCAATTGTCTAAATCTGGAAGTAATGTAACCAATAGATTGTTTGTACTAGTGTCTAGGGTTAGAAGATTAGGTCTAGGTAACCTTATTACTATCTCCTAGCACGGGGGGTGGACCTACGGGTACCACATGGTTGGGTGGAACGTGCACCTTACTCCGTTGGGTCCCCAGTTTGTGATCATGGCATTGAGAGCTTCATGGATGGAGAGCTCGCACTTGGATCTATGTATTATTTCAGCATTGTATATTGTAAACTTGTAATGTAAAAACATCCCTCAAATGTATAAGAGGTGAACAATGTATATGTAACTATTATTTGAACTACCTCATCAGATGGATGAGTATTGTAATATCATATCAATGCAATGTATGGAAACATGTTTTTACTTTATTATGATATCATGAATGGAAATTTAATTATTATGCAATGTTTATTTTATGTTATGATTTAATATGTGCAATGCAAAATACTTAAGTCGCTTATGGAAAACTCAAAGTAGTGTAACGTCGTTTAACCTAAGAATGTATGCAATTAATTAACTTATAATTAAACTTTTAAAAAAAAAAATTATTACACCTTTATAACACATTTGCGACATTCTTAGGTTATTAAGACGGGGCATTACAGATTGGTATCAGAGCCAAGGTTACAAACACTGGACGCTCTGGGTAATCTAGAGCCCATTAGGTTGACCTAGTACGTAGTGTCGCAACTGATAACCTTGGTTGTATAGTATCTAAGACTCATAATTGTTATGTGTAGGAACATGCCTAGGCAAGGAGAAAGAGGTCGTGGTAGAGGTAGAGGTGGAGGCCGTGGGCCAATCCCTCAGGTTACTCCCCCTCCTAGCCCTCACCATAGTGACCAAGCAAAACAGATGGGTCAAAGGAATGAGGGATAGAATCCCGAACAGTCAGCAGTAGAGGGTTCTTAGATACGTCCATTACTAGAGGAGGTCCTAGCTCGTCTTGGACCTAGATAGGTAGATGAGCAGGAGGTTATGAGAGAGAGGGATAGATCCCCTAGGAGAGTAGAGGACACAACACATCAGGATTCTATTATTGCTGGTCACATGAGGGATTTACTGAGAGCACGTCCTCCTACCTTTGATGGTTCAGGAGGAGGATTAGAGGCAGAGACCTGGCTACTGGATTTGGGTAGATGCTTTGCCATGCACCCTTACGGTAGCAATACCCATGCCAGATGCGCCATTATGCACTTGAGAGGATTCACCTCTACATGGTGGTGCTTAGAGGAGCAGAAGCTCCATATAGATATTGGTTATGTGTCTTGGGAGATGTTTCTTGAGAGGTTCAAAGCATGGTTCCTTTCGGAACACTGGAGGTAGCGTAGGGCTAATGAGTTCCATGATCTACGTCAGTTAGCTCTTTCTGTTGAGCAATATGAACGTAGGTTCTATGAACTCAAGCAGTATGTTGGTATTGGCGATGATGAGCCTATGCTAGTACAACATTTTATCAGGGGCTTAGACGCCCGTATCAGTGGTGGTGTCCGAGTCTTTGAGCCAAAGACTATGGAAGTCGCAGTGGAGAAGGCTCGCATAATTGAGGAGAACCTTATTATGGCTTTAGGTGGGAACACAGGAGTGCAGATTGGGAGTGCTCCTACAGCAGGTTTTAGTCCATAGGGTGGATAGGCACAATCAGGTGGTTCTTCTAAGAACCAACAGACACCCACAAAGGGTGGGCAGCAACAAAGAACTCCTCAAAAGAACAATAACCCTCAACCACAACAACAAAACAGTCCTCAATCAGGAAAGGGTCGTAACTGGTGGCGCAACAAGTGCAATAGGCAGGATTAGCCTACGCAGAGTGCTCAGTCTACCGTCAGTAGGGGTAGTTTTCAGCAGTCCAATGCACCTTCGAGTGGCAGAGGATTTGGTAGGGGCACAGGCACAGGTTGTTATTCTTGTAGGCAGCATGGGCACATAGCTAGGCAGTGTTTGATGAGAGGTTCTATTGGTTATGGGCCTCGACCTATAGTTTCAAAGCCTACGGTGGGAGATGCAGGACGAGCACATACTGTGTATGTAGTGGTTAATGACCGCCAAGCCGATCATCAGAATACGGTGGTCGAGACTTCAGGTAAGTTAAATGGTGTTAGTGTTTCTATACTTTTTGATTCTGGAGCCACTGACTCCTTTATTTCACCGTCCATTGTTGACCGATGTGGTCTAGTGGTAGTAAAGCAAGGTGGTAAATGGCAAGTTGAATTCGCCTCAGGGGTGAAAGTAGCAGTAGATAACTTAGTACATAACTATGAACTAAAAATAGGTACGTTAACTACTTTAGTAGATTTATATGTTACACCCTTAGGATCGTACGATATAGTACTAGGTATGGATTGGTTAGCATCTCATCATGCTGTAATTGACTGTCGACTTAAGACAGTTAGTTGCATTAATGATTTAGGTGCGAAAGTAGAAATTGTAGGTATTCAAAGACCTATCTCTTCGTGGATGATATCTGCTATGCAATTAAAGAGATGTCTTCGTCAAGGATGTCAACTATTTGCAACAACAGTTACTGATTTAGATGAGGGTGAGAGTCGAGAGGTATCTCTTGATGATCATCCTATTCTTAGGGAATTCGTGGATGTATTTCCTGATGACATTCTTGGAATGCCACCGAAGAGGGATATTGACTTTAGAGTTGACCTAGTTCTTGGAGCTGAGCCTATATCAAGAGCTCCTTATAGAATGACGACTCAGGAGTTAGAGGAACTTTTAGAAAACGGTTTCATTCGTCCAAGTGTTTCCCCTTGGGGAGCACCTGTTATCTTCATAAAGAAGGACAGATCTCTTAGGCTGTGCATTGACTATCATCAATTGAACAAGGTTACGATTAAGAATCGTTATCCTTTGCCTAGAATCGATGATCTTTCTGATCAAATTAAGGGAGCTAATGTGTTCTCTAAAATTGATTTGAAATCCGGTTATCATCAATTACGTATAGCTGAAGTAGACATCCATAAAACTGCTTTTCAAACTCGTTATGGGCACTACAAATTCACAGTAGTACCTTTTGGGTTAACGAACGCACCATCAGTATTCATGAGTTTAATGAATGGTGTATTTTGTACATACCTTGATCGCTTCGTCCTGGTATTTCTCGATGACATTTTAGTTTATTTGAGGAACATGGAGGAACACGAAGAACACTTGAGACAGGTTTTGCAATGTCTAAGAGAAAATCAATTGTATGCAAACCTGAAGAAGTGTGACTTCTTTCAAACTGAAATAAAATACCTTGGACATGTGGTATCTGGAAAAGGTATTGTTGTGGATTCTTCAAAGATCCAAGCTATTGTGGATTGGCCCGCACCTACTAATGTAGGTGAAGTTCGTAGTTTTATGGGTCTAGCTGGCTATTATAGACGTTTTGTAGAGGGATTTTCTAGAATCGGTCATCCTATTACTTCTCTTCAAAGGAAAGGGAAGAAGTTTGTTTGGACAGAACAGTGTCAGTTATCTTTTCAAACTCTTAAAGAAAAGTTAACTAATGTGCCTATACTCATTATTCCTGATCCTACTAAGGATTTCGTAGTATGTGCGGATGCATCCTTACAGGGTTTGGGAGCAGTTTTGATGCAAGATGGGCGTGTGGTTGCTTATGAGTCTCGCAAACTCAAGGACCACGAATTAAACTATCCTACTCGTGACCTAGAACTAGCAGTAGTAGTACATGCATTAGTTCGTTGGAGGCATTTCCTATTAGGTCATCGCTTTGAACTTCATACTGATCACCGTAGTTTGCAATACATTTTTACGCAACCTAACTTGAATGCAAGGCAAAGACGGTGGATGGAGTTCTTGTGTGAGTATGATTTTGAAGTAAAATATGTTCAAGGAAAAGAGAACATAGTGGCTGACGCTCTTAGCCGACGTCGACATGAGATCTCTGCTACTACTCTCAAAGTAGATTTGAGAGGTCAAATAGTAGCTGCACTTCCTAGTGATAGATTATATCAGGAAGTGAAGTCAGAAATTGAATCGAGTAGACCTTTAGAAGGTCGATTTGAAGGTTATGTCCTAGAATCGGATGGTATATTATGACATTTAGGTCGCATCTATGTGCCTCATGTAGAGAGTCTTCATACATTAATAATGACTGAAGCTCATCGAGCGCCGTATTCAGCTCATCCAGGTGTTAAGAAAATGCATGCTGATCTTCGGCAATTGTATTTTTGGCCTGGTATGAAATGTGATATTGCTGACTACGTATCGAGATGTCTCGAATGCCAGCGAGTTAAAGCTGAGCATCATCATCCTGCTGGATTATTACACCCACATCTCATCCCCGAATGGAAATGGGATATCATATCCATTGATTTTATTGTTGGGTTACCTTCATCATCATGTCGACATGATGCCATTATGGTAACTGTTGACCGTTTGACTAAAGTAGCTCACTTTTCACCCGTACGTTCATCATATAATGCTTCATCCATAGCTAGGATATTCATGGAGGACATCGTTAGATTACATGGAATTCCTCGTAGGATTATTTCGGATAGAGATCCTGTATTTACTTCTGCCTTATGGACTTCATTACAATGTGCTTTAGGTACATAGTTGAACTTTAGTTCAACCTATCATCCTCAAACTGATGGACAAACGGAAAGAGTTAACCAAATATTAGAAGATATGCTTAGGATGTACGTAATGGACCAACAATCACGTTGGGAGGATTACTTGTACTTAGTAGAATTCGCTTACAATAACGGATATTAGAGTTCCATTGGTATGCCACCATTTTAGGCATTATACGGTTGTCCTTGTCGAACTCCACTAAGTTGGGATCGACTTGAGGACAGAGTATTACTTGGGCCTGAGATGCTTCGTGACATGGAGCAATAGGTTGACCGTAATAGAGAGAATTTGATAGTAGCTCAGGATAGCCAAAAGAAGTATGCCGATGCGCATAGGATAGACCGACAGTTCACTGTTGGTGATAGAGTGTTTCTTCAAGTGCGACCGCGAAAGAGTCCAATCCGTTACGGAAAAGGCTATAAGTTTGCACCTCATTTTGTAGGACCATTCGAGATCTTAGAGAGAATTGGTCCCGTGGCGTATCAACTCGCCTTACCACCCAGTTTGTCTCATATTCATGATGTTTTTCATGTGTCAGTACTTAGACCTTATCATCCCGACATATCTCATGTACTTGATTGGAATGCATTACAGGTAGAGGACGGGCAGCTGGCTTTGGAGCCTGTGGCCATTCTTCAGCACTGGACGCTCAGTCTCAGGGGTCAAGACGTTGATCAGGTGATGGTCCAATGGGATCCTAGCTATGAGGCTTCGGCTACCTGGGAGGATGCGACACGCATGAGGGAACTTTATCCCTATCTGTTCGCAGGGTTTCAAGAGCAAGCCTGATCCTAGGGGGGGAGGATGTAGTACCCCTCCGTCTATGTTTATGCTTTCTGTTGTTATGCTTTCACACTGTTAGACCTATGTTGTTTTGTTGGATATTTTGATCACTGGTTTTGAGCAATAGTGGATTATTTTGTGACATGATGATACTTTGTTGATGATTATTGAATTTCAGATATGATATGATGTAGTGTAGATGTTTAACTTCAGTTGTTATTGATATGTATATGTTTATGATGGAATAACAACATTCATTTTGTCAATTTTGCTGTGAAGTGTATTGGTCTAGAGAACAAAATCGTATCACTTGCTTGCGAGTGCCTTGCGATATCTATGATTTTCTCTACACGGTGTGTCTATTCAATGCTTTTATATATATATATACATGTATGCACGTTATTTGTTTGGTTGCAGGATTTGCAGGTACATGACACCGACTCCACCTATGTAATCAGGTCTGAGCGTGTCAAGACTCAACGGAAATGTTGAACGGGAGATAGTAGTTAGGTTTATCCTAGTCTAGTCTTTAACCTTGGTCTTAGTACATTATCAATTTTCAGTTTTGAGTCATAGGTTGTATTGTATTTTCTGTTGGTTAAATTGTTTAAAAAAAATAATAATATTGGTTAATTTTAATGTTGGAATATTGTGCTTTAATTATTGTTATTTAATTAATATTAAAATATGATTGAAATTTACGTACTTGATAATTTAATATATTAATTAGCTTATTTGGTTAAATAGTTGGTCTTAAAAAGATTAAACTATTTTAATTAAATAAATTAATTAATTAAGTTAAATTATTAAGTGTGTAAATTATATTGTATTTAAAAGAATTAGAAAATTAGAAAATAGAATAAAATAGAATATGCATGTGAATTGAAAATTGAGTTTAAAAAAATAAATAAATAAATAAACATTTGCATGCAATTGGAAAATTGATTTTCAAATTTTAAACTTAATAAAATTGAAATTACATGCAAAAAAATTGGAATTGGCAAAATTGCCGAGAAGAGGAGAAGATATTTCTCATAACCACTTCTCGACAAGTGTGCCAGTGCTTTTATGAGGTTGTTGAAAAAAATTTGTTAAGGGAGGTTATTGTGGATCTCGGGAAAATTGACAGAGGCTATTCAATTTCCTCACAGGGAAATTTACAAAGCACTTGCAAATATCCTCTTACTGTGATAAAAATTATTAATTCTTAGAATTTGTTATCTCCCTATGTTTGGAGGTATTTCTTGGTGGGAGATTCTTGGTTGGAAATCTTGTGTGTTTGTAGAAGAAGTTTTGGAGCTCTATGTGTATGGGAAACAAAGGATTCCTTTTTCTTTCTACAGCCAAACTTCAAGATTACAGACATTGGAGGTGTACAGGTATTTTTCTTTGTTATTTTGATTTCTATTTTGATTTAGAATTTTCTGTGTATCTTGGAGATTTTGGAAAAGTTCTTGTTTCAACAGAAGAAAAGATTTATGAAACAATTTGGTTGAGAAAGAAAGGAAATTTCCTACTGTTAAATTTTGTTTGCAAAAAAAAAAAAATTCGTTTTAAAACTATAGATAATCAAATTCTCTCTCTCTGAAAATTGTTTAAAATAGTATTATCCTGAAAGGATTTCTGTTTATTTTTATATTCTTTGTTTAATCTGGTTTTTTTTTTTTAAAAAGGGGTTTAAATAAATAAATTTCTTTATGATACTATTAAAAACAAAACCCTATGCCAGAAATTATACAGGCACAGTATTTTACTGTAGAAAACTTTGCATATCTATATATATATGCATAATGAAGAAATTTTTGTGAAGTTTTTAGATTAAATATTTCCGTCGAAAATCACACGGAATTTTTAAGTTTGAAATTATTTTTAACCGAATGAAATTCGTATTGAAATTTCTTTTAAATCAAAGTTTTTTTTTTTGGAGGCTGCCGCAGGGGGCTACCCCCACGGCCGACCCCCACGGGGAGGCCGGCTGTGAGGGCAGCGCCCAGTGCTGCCTTCACAGGCAGCGTCGGCACTGCCGGCACAGTCGTGCCCTTCCATGGAGGGCTCGGCTGTGTGGGCAGCCGGGCCCTGCCTTAAAGTAAATTATATTTATAAATTTTGTTTAAATTAAAGTTGTTTTAAAATATAAATGTAATATATATTTATATATTACATATTTATATATTATATATTAATAAATATATATATGATATGTATATATGTAATGTATAAATATTATTATTATATATGTATATAGTTTCTTCTTGTACTGGGAACATGAATAAATTTTAATGATATTTAATATCATTTTATATTTATATTAAATGTGTAATTATTTGATTATAAAGAGTTTTATGATAACTAGAATGTGAAAATTAAGAATAGATAATTTTAATGAAATGTATTTTGTAGAGTAAATATATTTTCATTATTGATTATGATTGTGAAATTAGGATTATCGTAGATTTAATTTTTTCATTTTTAAAAGAAAGATAAATCTTGTATTAGATGATTAATTTTGAACTTCTAGTTCTTGTATTGCATGGATTTAGTAAATCCAAAATGTAGATGTGAATTTGTTTCAAATTGCATTAAATTTTATTGGTTAAATTTGGGAAATGGCGTAGTCAAACAAGTCTTCTAGATCAATTGTTAAATGGGGATTGTGCTTGTTAAGTTTAAGTTTCTTGTGTAGTCTAGGGATGTGTACATGGCTTTGCTGGGTGTTCAACTCCTGTGTTATGATCATTGATTATTGTTCATTTTAATCATGTTTGGTCTTATAGAGATTTGGGTTATATGTACACTCTGTAAACCCTAGAAAGAAAAACATAGATTCCTGTGTTATGTTTCGGGGAGTGGCTAATTGTAAGGGCCGACACACAAAGTGGTGTCAGGGTAACTTACAAATAGTTAGTAATTCAGTGAAAACTAAAGAACACAGTAGTTAGAATAAAACATTTAATAAGATGTATTTGCCTCACTTATCGACTCTTGAGCTTCTTCAGTCATGAGTATAAGATGAGAAGGCCTGGAATGGCAAATCAATGTCTTATTCCTTTTAAAGACATTTGATTCTGCAATAGTATGCAATAGGGGCCAGGTTTCGTAAGAGGTTGCCAGGGTAACGCAAGGATTGGGGGCCAGAACCTAGGAAGAAACACTAGGGTAACCTTTGCGTCGTTGTGATGACACTCCACCTAGAATAACAGTCAACCTCATTTTTGTAGTAAATTCAATTGTCTAAATCTGGAAGCAATGTAACCAATAGATTGTGTGTACTAGTGTCTAGGGTTGGTAGATTAGGTCTAGGTAACCTTATTACTATCTCCTAGCATGAGGGGTGGACCTACGGGTACCACATGGTTGGGTGGAACGTGCACCTTATGTCGTTGGGTCCCCAGTTTGTGATCATGGCATTGAGAGCTTCATGGATGGAGAGCTCGCACTTGGATCTATGTATTATTTCAGCATTGTATATTGTAAACTTGTAATGTAAAAACATCCCTCAAATGTATAAGAGGTGAACAATGTATATGTAACTATTATTTGAACTACCTCATCAGATGGATGAGTATTGTAATATCATATCAATGCAATGCATGGAAACATGTTTGTACTTTATTATGATATCATGAATGGAAATTTAATTATTATGCAATGTTTATTTTATGTTATGATTTAATATGTGCAATGCAAAATACTTAAGTCGCTTATGGAAAACTCAAAGTAGTGTAACGTCGTTTAACCTAAGAATGTATGCAATTAATTAACTTATAATTAAACTTTAAAAAAAAAAATTATTACACCTTTATAACACATTTACAACATTCTTAGGTTATTAAGACGGGGCATTACATCCCAAATCGATGTCAAGATTCCTGACCCACTTCTTCAAAAGATTTTTAAAGAAAATTTGCTGACACACCTTCAGGACAAACTCACCATGATGAAGTTCCCTTACTTCATGCATTTATGTACAACCCTTTGCGATTATCACAATTCAATTGGTAGTCGTGATACACGATCCACTTCTAGTCGAATTGAGAAATTTGAAAATGCCAACCAAACCAATTCTCAGCCATTTAAAAAGAAAAATGAAGGGTTCTTGCAATTTAACACTCCTCAACAATCCCCTCCACCTGTCAACAACCAAGTGGTCATTGTTAAGACCATGGTTCCTTTTAGTTATGGAGATCCCAAATGACACTTCACACCTTTACCCGATACTCTCCATAAAACAATGTCTCAAATTTTGCAACAACAATTGATTACCTTAACCACTATTCATGCACCAAATCCTACCAAACCTTTACCTCTGAACTTCAACTCCAAAGCTTATTGTCATTTTCATAGACAAAATGGACATGGCATAGAACAATGTAAGTTTCTTAAGCACCTTGTTCAAGACCTCATTGATTCTGGCCATCTATCTATTGCCAGTGTTACTAATCAAGGCAATAAGTCTATGGCCCCTCCCAATCAAAATTTGTAAATATTCACTAATCCCATGCCTAAACATAATATTTCATTTTTCAAAGCTAGTGAAACTCCATTGAATGATGTTATGAATTCTGATCTTATTCCACATGTGACCCATGTCAAGCCTATGGATGAAATGGTAGGCAGGATATACATTATCCCTCATAAGGGCCAACATAAAACATCTCTTGATATTACTTTTTCCTCTCAAGACATACTTAAGAATCTCCCTAATGGTCCTCTTTACATAGATAACTGTATCTATGATAAGCCTACTAATGGGATATTAATAGCTCTCACCTGTGGAGAGAATGTGATAATGGAAGAATTTTTGGTATTGCATGATCTTTATCAAGATGATTACAATAAACCTAATGCATGGATCAAAACAAATAATGGTTTTTCTTGCCCTACAATTGGATCGATCATCCTCCCATTACAAATAGGCCCTAAGACATTGGATGTTACATTCTCTATCATCTCGCAATCGAACCAATTTTGTTTGCGACCAGACCATCCATGCCTTTGTTCAATGAGAGTGGTCCCTTTGGTTATTCACAAATGCTTAAAGTTTCCCTTTAACAATGACTATTTCACTTTCCACCATAGCAGCTTTACCCCTTGTCTTCCAAAGGAAACTTTTCCTTAGAATCCTTTTGGCCTAAGCCCATGGAACCCATCACGCCTAGAAGAGATTTATTTTTCATTGCCTATCAAAAGTTTAAAGCAAAGAAAATATCTGAACTATCTCTTCGCAACATGTCTCCACCCACATCAACCCCTACCATCCTAGATGAGACCATGCTTCAACCTGAACAAGACCAAGCTTAACCAACACCTGATACTTTACCTTCCTCATCCAAAAGACCTAGGGATTGTGAAAGTAACTTTGTCATGCCCCCTGGCATAAAACAAGTTTATAAAGAAAAGGAGAAAGTGGATGAAAAACCTTCCATGGTTCCTTCCATTCCTCCTCTTGGGGATGAAAAGAAACCTATGGCTGATTAGCCTACTCCTTCATAGATGTAGCTTGATAATAGAATCAAAAGAAATAGAGGAGCTAGGGAGCATAGACATCGTTGCCGTGCTCTTTCTCGCAAGTCACGTGATGAAGAAAATAATGAAAATCATAATCCACATTTTCCAGAAGCAATCCATGACAACACTCCTCCCCAACCATCACAACATGATTCTATACCTCCATCACAACCAGAGTTGCACGCTTCCACTGACATCATCATTCTCCCTCCTATTGTCATTAATTTGGATGATGATGATGAGGAGATTTCTAAAATAGATGAAGATGTGCATAACAATTTGAACACATTGTTTTCCTCTTCCATGAGCTTGCATGAAAACTCTCCTAGGATGAGCATTGATCTTGATGCTAGTTCTGCACTTACTATTGTCCCTCTAGCTAGTCACCCACCTGCACTTTACACTAAACAAGATTGGGAGGCAGATGACTTGCCCAATGGTTGATGTGCATTTTCCTTACTGGTCTCTTTCTTTTTCTTTTGTGTGTTTGTTTGTGTGTAACATGTTCCCCTATATTGTTTTCTTTGATGTTCTCTCTCTTTGTGAAATTCTTCTATATATACCTTCATTCTTCTATATATCATGCATTTATTTCACTTTTCGCCTTTTTTTTTCTTTCTTCCCTCCTTTTGGGGATGATGCAAGGTATTGAGACAACAATGTCCCTTTCATGTTGACCCAAAAGGCACCCCCCTTTTCTATTTCTTTTGTTTTTTCCTTCCTTTTGGGGATGATGCAAGGCATTGAGACAACAATGTCCCTTTCATGATGACACAAAAAGGCCCCTTTTTCTTTCTCTTTTTCTTTTTTCCTTCCTTTTGGGGATGATGCAAGGCATTGAGACAACAATGTCCCTTTCAAGTTGACACAAAAAGGCCCCTTTCCTTTTTCTTTTTCTTTTTCTTTTTCTTTTTGCCTTCCTTTTTGGGATGATGTAAGGCATTGAGACAACAATGTCCCTTTCATGTTGACCCAAAAGACTCTCTTTCTTTGTCTTTTTCTTTTGCTTTTGTTGTCCTTTTGGGGAAAATGCAAAGCATCGAGACACCTTATGTCTCTTCCATGTTGACCCAAAAGGATCTTTTTTTTTCTTTTTTTTCGCTCTCTTTGTGTCATTCTTTTAGTTCTATGTATTTGGGGGGATGATGGTAGTTCCAAGCGCTCTAAAAAAACATTGCAATAACAAACATACTGACCCCAAATCCATAGATCCCTTATGTGTTTGGTGTTTCCCCTTTTGGGGGCAACCCCTTCTCTTTTATTTCTTCCTTTTCCTTTGCATGAATCAGCCTTATTCAGAAATATATCACTTGGCATTGGGGTTTCCAAGTTGGCTCGCATGTCCTTTCCTTCTCTTTGTATTTTTCATTCTCCTACTTTAAAGTAATTGTTCACAAAACGGTGTGTAGCAATTCCTTTAAAGTGGGGGCATACATTGGCATTATTTATTTTGCATTTTTCTTCTCTTGGTTCTTAGTGCAGCCTTATTACTTCATACAATGTGTTTGTCACTTTGTGGATGACATTAGTTGTAATGCCCTTCATAAGTGTGATCTATCTTAGTATATTACATTCATCTTAGTCGCCTGATGTGACTCACTGCATCCCCTAAGTTGAAAATTTTCTACTCTTTGATCGGTCCTCTCTTGGAGACATTATACACAATGCTCCCTAAGTTAAAGACCTCACATGAACTAAGAAAGACTCCTTTCAACATTCTTTTGCATTTTGAAAATTTTACATTTTGTATTTTTCATTTTACATATATGGCCACCTTGCATAACACATCTTGCATGCTCGTGGTGCCATCTTGTGCTTGTTCATGAGCTCCAAGCATACAAATCTTTTCTTGTCTCTTGAAGCTCGAAAACCTTATCTTTTATGGCACCTTATCAAAGTTATCAAGAGGTATAACTTTGGTATGGTTAAGTGGGAAGCCCAACCAATGACACGACTTCCCCCATAGCCACCTGTGTGTGTGTGAGTGCATACCAGACAAGAATGTATTCTTCTCACCCTTTTGGCCTTCTCACCTGATGGAAAACTAAAAGTTATGTCACCTCAAAGTGAGTACACATCTTTCTGGACAAACAACCTAGATCTGATCCACAACTAGTTGGACAAACGGTCTAGGCTTGATCTGACTTTCCCTTTCTTTTCATTCCTTCACATCACTTTCTTGTGTGATCTTTTATGCTTATGTTCAGTTTTCCATGGGATCTTGATCCTAGGGCCTTGATCATCCCTATTGATTATAGCCATCTGATCTTGCTAACATGAGTACATTTGGGTCTCTCTCAATATGCATGTCTTGGCTACTTTAGTGTGAGTTTGAAGCAAGTTCATCCTCTCACTAAAGTGGTGGCTAAATGTGTTGTAGAAAAATGTATCCTTGACATTTTCACTCATTTGGGCCTTTCCTATGGATTTTGGCCTGATTTTTCCTAGATTTAATGTTGTTATGTGGCCAACACATTCACATTAAGCCTTGAATGTGTGTAAATCAATAAAAACCTAATGATGTCTTACAAAGGTGTTGTGAAGTGTTGTGATACATTTTCCCACTTTTCTAAGGCCTTTCTATCATAATTCATCTAAATAACCACTTACCAATCCTTATTTCAAATTTTTGTAAGGTGTTGTAACAAACTCTCACACTTTCCTAGGCTTGTCATCAACAAATTCACCCTTTCTTATGATAAATGACCCCTTAATGCACTTATAGGTACTACTTAAGTGTGTTTCAGAAGATAATCCCATTAAACAACATTAATGACACTTTAATTCCCGACATCCACTTAAAATTGTCCAAGTTGACTAAGTCACCACCTTGGGCAACTTAGTCCCATTTGGCATAAAAATAAAATTTAATCCAAATTTTTGGCGAGATATTGTCTTATAAACCCTAAGGTCGGCATGTGATGTGTTATTTTTTGGAAATTAGGATAACATGTATAAATAAAGGGATTTATCTTCATTTTCATCCTTCCCAAATCAATCAACATTTGCATTCTTCTCAACCAAGCATTCAAGCATTCTAAGCACCTCAAGCATCAATCTATTGGATCTTATCACTTGCATATCTTCAGACTTCTTCAACAAGGGTTTAGTGAGTTATTACATTTGCATGTTAGCCAATCATCTTTCCCTTTACATTTCATTTCATTATCTAGGGTTTGATTACCAAAATGGGGTTTGACTAAGGCAAACCCCCTATTCTCTAACCATAACACCTTTTCCCCTCTTTGCATGTGTGTTTTGCAGGTTTTGTATGCAAATTATTCAAAGAGTAAGGTGTAATATTTCCATCAACATCATCCAAAGTAAAAAAAACCCTAAAAGGAGCTTGAATACAACTTGCAGGTCAACATCTGAAGATTTGGATCTAGTTCTCTGTCAAGAACAAAAGTACGAGTTGATAGCTATAGATTCTAGTCTCAAGATTCCTGAAAGTCACAGGTGGACTAAGTCACCATCATTGGTGAATTAGTCCCACTAAAGGGCTGAAAAGTGATCTCTATAGGTCTGGACAACCATTTCCCCTAAACTTGTTCCAACAAAGTTTCTCTGAAGTAGGAATAAGTCATCTAGCTTGGCGTAAGTGTCCTAGTGGCCTTCAACAACAAATTCTGGAAGATTCCAAAGCTCTTCATCAACCATTAGTTTCCAGGTGCATGCCTTCTGCTGCTTTAAGTTTTATTATAGCAAGCATACATTTTAGGTCATTTTACATATTGTTTTCAATAGTTTTGCATTACATTAGTTTTCATTCAACAAATAGTTTCATTTCATTAGTTTACAAAACTTAGACACACTCCATATCACACATCACACACACTTTAACACATAATCTTGAATGAACCCCCTAGATTTTGGGTGTGAAAGAACTCTTTCCTTCTAGGTAAAAACCCTAGAAGTGCTAGGGAATCCACTTTCCCTCAAAATATACGAGTCATTTGGATGATTCAAGCAGGGAGGTAGAGGTAGTTGGCATTTAGAGACCCATGTCCTTGCATATGATTTCTACTATATAGTTAAGGAGATGTATGCATCAAGGTTGCCAGTTGTTTGTTGTGATAGTTAATAATTTAGAGTTATGGGCGAGTCAAGAGGTTTCCCTCGATGATCATCCTAGCCTTAGGGAGTTTGCAGATGTCTTTCCTAGTGAGATTTTGGGAATGCCACCTAAGTGTGACATCGATTTTAGGATAGATCTTGTTCCCGGAGCAAAACCTATTTCTCAAGCTCCATATCAAATGACTACTTAGGAGCTTAAGGAGCTTCAGTTGTAGCTAGACAAGTTGTTGGATAAGGGGCTTATCCATCCTAGTGTCTCTCCATGGGGAGCACTGGTCATTTTTGTGAAAAATAAGGACAAATCCCTTCAATTCTATATTCACTATTGGTAGCTGAATAAGGTGACTATGAAGAACATATATCCTTTGCCAAGAATAGATGACCTCTTTGATTAGATTAAGGGATCCAAGGTGTTTTTGAAGATTGGCCTAAATTTAAGGTATCATCAGTTGCATATGTTTGAGGAAGACATTCATAAGACTATATTTTCCACTCAGTATGGGCACTATGAGTTCACTATTGTGCCATTTGGGTTGATAAATGCACCATTTGTATTTATGAGCCTAATGAATGGAGTATTCCGCACCTATCTTGACATTTTTTTCCTTGTGTTCCTAGATGCAATTTTGATTTATTCTAGGACCAGGGAGGAGCACAAGGAGCATTTGCAGCAGGTATTGCAGTGTCTAAGGGAGAATCAACTATATGCAAATTTGGAAAAGTGTGTATTTTTCTAGATAGAGGTGAGATATTTGGGGCATGTCATTTCAAGAGAAGGTATTGTCATGGATCCTTTGAAGATCCAAGCCATCATAGATTGGACTTAGCCCACTAATGTCTTAGAGGTTCACAACTTTATGGGTTTAGCAAGTTATTGTTGACATTTTATGTAGGGGTTTTCAAGGATAGCTCACCCTATCACTTCCCTTCAAAGGAAAGGGAGGAAGTTCTTCTGGTTGGAATAGTGCCAAGTAGCCTTTCAGAATCTTAAGGAGAGGTTGACTAGTGCACCTATTTTGGTAGTTCCTAATCCTATTGAATATTTTATGGTGTGTACTGATACATCTTTGGATGGTCTAGGAGCAGTATTGATGCAGGATAGTCGTTTGATAGCTATGAGTCTCGCAAATTCAAGGATAATGAGTTGAACTACCCTACGCATGACTTGGAGCTATCTATTGTTGTTCATGCCTTCGTGATATGGAGACATTTTATGTTGGGGCATTAGTTTGAGTTGCATAGCGACCACCATAGTTTATAGTACATATTCATGCAGCCAAGCCTGAATGCTAGGTAGAGCCAGTGGATGGAGTTCATGTGTGAGTATTATTTTGAGGTGAAGTATATCTAGGGTAAGGAGAATGTTGTGGTAGATGCTCTTAGCTAGTGGAGGCATGAGCTTTTAGCAGTGACTCTTGGAGTAGATTTGAGGGGTCAGATTCTTGCAGTGTTTCCTATAAATGGTTGGTATTAGGAGGTGAAGTTAGAGGTTGATTCAGGTAGAGCTTTGGAGGGTAGATTTGTAGGTTATTCCCTTGAGTTAGATGGTCCCTTGCAGCACTTTGTTTGTATCTATGTTCCTCTTTCAAAGGGTCTTCATATCCTAATTATATCAAAGGCATATCAAGCACCCTACTCAGCTCATCTGGGTGTCAAGAAGATGTACGTAGACCTCCATTAGTTATATATTTGGTTTGGGATGAAGAGGGATATTGTAGATTTTGTCTCAAGGTATTTGGAGTGCCATAGGGTTAAGGCAGAGTACCAACACCCCATAGGTCTTCTGCAACCGCATCTTGTTCCATAATGGAAATGAGAAATCATCTTACTAGATTTTATAGTTAGCTTTCTAGTTTCTTCTCGTCATCATGACGCCATCATGGTCACTATGGATAGGTTGACTAAGGTGGTGCACTTCTCTCCTATTTGGTTTTCATATAATGCTTCTTTAATGGCCAGGACTTTTATGGAGGTTATAGTCAAATTGCACGGGATTCCTCATAGGATCATCTCTGATAGAGACCTAGTATTCACTTCAACACTCTGGACATCCTTGCAGTATGTGTTGGGGACTCAATTGAACTTTAGTTCTACTTACCATCATTAGACAGATGGGTAGATCAAGAGGGTTAATCGGGTCCTAGAGGATATGCTCAGAATGTATGTCATGGATCAACAGTCTTGTTGGGAGGACTATCTGTACTTAGTGGAGTTTCCATATAACAATGGGTGCCACAGTTCTATTGGTATGCCCCATTTTTAGGCATTCTATGGTTGTCATTGTCAGACCCCATTGAGTTGGGAGTGTCTTGAGGACAAAGTCCTTCTAGGACTAGAGATGTTTCAGGAGATGGAGCAACAGGTTGTTCATATAAGACAACATTTGGTGGTAGTGCAGGATAGACAAAAGAAATATGTGGATGCTCATGGGGTTGATCATCAGTTTTCTGTTGGTGACTGGGTATTCTTGCAGGTGTGTCCACAAAAGAGTCTGATCCATTATGTAAAAGGCTCTAAGCTCGCACTACACTTTGTTGGGCCATTCGATGTTTTGCAGAGGATTAGCCATGTTGTGCACCATCTTGCTTTGCTACCCAGTCTATCACCTATCCATGATGTATTTCATATTTCTATTCCCAAGCCATATTATCTAGATATTTCTCATGTTCTTGACTGGAATGCTTTATAGGTATAGGACGGCTAGCTAGCTCTAGAGCATGTTGGCATTCTGCAGCATAGGAGACTCGCCCTCAAGGGTCAAGACATTGAGCAGGTGAGGGTCTAGTGGGATCCTAATGATGATTCTTCATCTACTTGGGAGGATGTATCCTGGATGCAAGAGTTATACCCTCTCTTGTTACAGGCTTCCAAGAGTAAGCCTAATTCTAGAGGGGGGAGGATGTAGTGCCCCTCATACTATTCTTTGATAGACTAAAAGTTGATTTGTTTTGGGATGATATTTTATGGTACATTGTTTGATTTTGGACTTATTGCTATCAGGATGTTTGTGATTACATTTCTCTTACTTGAGTTTTATGCATATGTTATGACTAGTATATGGATTTATTTGATTATGTGGACTAATTATATCATGAGCATTATGTGATTATTTGATCATGATTATTATGCAATTATCTTGTGACTGCTCTTATCTTGTTTATTATGTAACTGATTGTTATGAGTTGATGTGATTACTTGGTGATGTTCTTACAGATGTGTTTGGGTGAAAGGGACAGTGTTGCATTGCTCACTTGTGACTACCCTGCTACATTGTGATTCCCTTTCACAGTGTGCCTGATTATATGTATATGTATATACATGACCATTTTGTGTGTTGTAGGTTACAGGGACTAGGCATTGACACCACCTAAATTGGTAGGTCTAAGCATTCCTTAAACCCAATGGAATAGTTGATCAAAGATAGCACTTGGCCCCCTACCCTAGCCATCATCCTTGAAGAGGATGAGTATCTATTTTGATACCTTGTTAGTGTGTCATTGTTGTTTGTGGTCAATTGGTCTTAATTTTTGACCCTAGTTAGGGTTCAGGTAATTGTTTGGCATTTGGTTGATTTAATTTGAAATTGTTAGATAAATATTATTTTTGGTTAATAGATTCATTAAATAAGTTAATGAGTAAAAGGGTACTATGATAAATAAATATAAATATATTTATGAATAATCATAGTTTATAATAAATTAAATGTGTAATGTAATATTAAAATAAAATAAAAAATTTAATGGAATGTTATAATTAATAAATAGTAAAAAATAATATAATTAATAGAAAGGTTTTTCATGCATCACATGCACAGCTTTGAAAAGATTTTCCAAAAAGAAACTTAATGTTTTTTGGGGGATTTTAGAGATCTCATTGGATTTTTGGTTTAAAAAAATGAACAGCCTTCTTCTTGTAAATATTTATCCTTTTTGGGAGATTTTTCATTCTATTTTTGGCTAGAAGGGAGTAATTTGTCTACAAATTTCATATATTGTTGTGGTTGTGGAAATTGGATTTTTGGAAAAATTGATTGGGGAGTTGGAGAGATTGAATTTGCAAGTTGGAAAAATTCAAGCTCAGTATCAAATCTCCAGCCCTACCAAGCAATTGGATCCAAGTTGAAATTAAATTATT